>BRZM01000090.1:910822-1154806 GCA_033238685.1 Lates japonicus
CCCCCCCCCCCCCCCCCCCCCCATCAACACTCACCCTGTTTGTTTTTTTTTCTTTTTTTGTTGTTGTTTTTGTTTTTTTCCCCTTCCCACCCTCTATTTTCATGCATAAGTTTTCATGATAAACAGGAAATTCATGAATATATGGAGTGATACAGTGAGAAATGGAGGAGGAGGAGGGAGACCGAGGGGTGAGGTGAAGGAAGAGAAAGAGGAGTGAACAGTCAAAGCCAAAGAGTGAGCCGAGACTGGGAGGGAATTATGTAGACAGCAGGATGCATGCACACACACAGAAGTACACAAGCAGATGCAGTCACATACATTTACACACACGCGCGCAACTTCGCATTGCAGGCGAAACCGGGGTCCTTCTGCTGTTTGACAGGAGGCAGCGTCTCCCCAGAGCAGCAGGTACGCGTGGCGATGATGATGATGGTTGTGGTTGTTAGCATGCCGAAAGTCTGTCCTCCCCCTGATCCCCTGGTCCCTCCTGCTGCAGCCGCTCCTCATCAGTCGAGAGGAAAGCCTGACCCTTCTAATGACTCCCATCGACACTGACGCCCGCCATAAGCAGCCGGGGCAGGAAGAAACAAGCGTGAAAGTGAGATCATTATTATTTTCATAATGTTTTGTGCTCTCAGTTGCACCCCTGGCGCATCACCGCGCCGCTCGCAGAATTGTAATGAACTCCAGTCTGAGGTGTGGTTTGGGGGCCGAAGAAAAGAAGTTTATTTCAAAGATGCTGTTAAAGGGTCAGTTCACCTAAATTACAAAAAGTATATATTTTCTCATGTATGCACATATTTCTAGTTCTGAGATGTGCACCGCTAACATTTCCACCTGTGGTCCAACACAATGTGAATCTTATTTCATTTGTGGTGTTAAAAGCATCTAAAAATGACAAATGTTACACTGGATAATCTACAGAACAGCAACCGTTTTCAAAGGGATTTCTTTGGTAGGAAGTAATACCAAAGAAAAATGTTCACCACCAGCCCTGTGGGTGACCAGTACATTTTCTGGAAAGACTAAGACTGGGTAAGTAACCTCAATACTTTCCGTGCACTGACTGAAATGTGTCTGTAGAATCAAGTGCTGAAAAGTATCAAAAGTGGTGCCAACTTTTGATACTTGACTCTTTGAAGCACACAGTGTTTCTGACATATTTCGGTCAGTACCAGAAAGAACTGAAGTTCACTACCCAGCCCTGCACCAGAAACAATGTCCTGTTTACTCTGGGGGATCTACTTTTCTCAGAACTACTTTCCACCAAAGAAATAGTCCCTTTTCTTTTGACAGTGTGTTATGTCGATTGTCCACAGTACCACCATTCCTACGAAACAGATGTTTTAAACATTTTTCAATACTGTAAGCACCACAAATGAAATTCCATTCACTTCTATTATGTCAGTATAGAATCAGAAATCTCAGAGATGGATATCTCAAAACTCATGTCATCTTCATGGCTAGAGACCACAATAGGTGAGTGTTGTTTTTTTTTTGTTGTTGTTTTTTTTTGTGGCGCATATTTATTGAGCAAATGAGCGCGTGGGCTGCATGCTTGCGTGTTTTTCAGACAGGGTGTGCGTACATTTTGTGCATGTGTGAAAATGTGCGTGTGTTGAGTAGCATGTCTCATTAAGGCCTGAGCAGTGCTGTTGTCTGAAAGGGTACGTTAAGTCCACATAGCTACGTCTCTGTGGGATGTTTATTAAATTAATAAAAAGTTGCTCAAGGCGAGCTGTACCGAGGAATGCCCAGGGCTCGGCCGTGATTGGCACTCTCCGCCGCCCCGCGTTCTCCCCAGGGTTCGCCTGCGTTTGCTTTAACTAACTGGCCGTGACTGAGGAGAGCAGGCTGACATGAAGCCCCTCTCCTCTCCCCCCTCTGTACTCCTGCGCCTCCCCAGCCCCAGACATCATAACAAGCAGGCAACAGAACATAGTGAAGTTTCAGTGCAAAAAGGTGACATCTAGGGCAAATTTGTCCTAAACTATTTACTGTAATCAGTTTCTGAATACATGTGAGATGTAAAATTGGTCATGCTATTGCTGATTCATGCTCTACTTTAGAATCAAAAACCCTAGCTTCAATAGTTTTTCATTAGGTTTGGGAATTAAATCATCATCTAAACCACTGCCTGTGTTTGTTGATTGGTTTGGCTTTTTCGGTGCATGTTTTTTTAGACTAAAAACAAAAGTGGAGTTCATGAAATTTAGGCCAGCCATGTAAAAGCTACTAAACATTATCTTCAACTCCCTGTTTTAGATCCACATGGTTTCATTCTCTGAACAGAAAGAGCCTGAATGGACTGACAACCCTTACTTACCGATGATTTGCATTTTCTGCATGTTCTCTGTGTCTGCGTCTGGTAATGTGATGTTGATGCTCGGCTCCTCTCCTCAAAACAGGACGACTGAGCAGGAGACCGAGGCCTGTGGACAGAAAAGGAGAGGGAACCAGACAGAGCTGTGGTCATGGAGAGGAAACAGTATTTATATCAAAAGAGAATAATCAGACAGGCAGGGGTGGTGAAGACTCCTGAGGGGAAGATGAGTCTTGTTTGTTGGTGAAAAACCCCCCAAAAATTAGTCATTATACAACCATTTCTCACTTCACACAAACACTTTATTTAGACTACCGGCATTATGTTCCAATTAAACACAAAAGAAAAGTCTGGCATTTCAAACTCTTCAGAGAATCTGCATATCGCCTTTCAGGAAAAAAAAAAAACAAAGGGAAAAATTAAAATATATTATCATCTTTTAAAAATCCTTTTAAAAATAAACAAGACAAACACAAACAAAACACAACAAAAAAGCCCCACTCTGTCTCTTTCACTTTATATCTCTCTGTCTATCTCGCTCTCTCTAGCTCGGCTGGGCGACTCTCTGAGGAGGAAAAAGCTGAGAGAACTTATTTGCATATAAACTGTGAGAGGCAGGGATTGTCATCGGCGGCACATTAGACGCAAGGAGCGCGAAGGGAGAGGATTTTCATGTGCAAATTTCAGCCTCGCCAACTCTGTGCATTATTATTTCATCAGCGCCTAAGAAGGAAACCCCTCCGATCCCCAAACCCCGCCATCATCCCCACGGACACTTCAAGATTCACACCAAATCCCCCCGTCGCACCTCTTCCCCAGAAGGCCCCACTACTGAGTAGCTGTTTACACCGGGGCCCACGACGCAGGAGGAGTCAATCCACCTCTGAGATGGGCGTGAGAGCAGATAAGAGGGAAACTACAGGAAGAAGGAGCAGATATACACCAGTTGTGACCAGCAATATTGATGTTCCTTGCATTAATTGCTTGTAAACTGCGAGGCTGGAGGCTTGCTGGCTTTCAAGTTTAAAAAGGAGATTACAGCCAATTAGCAAGGCCTCTGAAAACCCTTTACTGCCTGGGGAATAGTGGCTGATCCCTAATGTGGGACAGCTGTGAGCAACAAAGGAACAGTCGCAGTCCTGCTTTTGAAAACACACTTGCAAGCAGAGCAGTTTCAAAACACACACACATATATTGTATGCACTCACATATAATCTCATATGCAAACAAAAAAAAACTGATTGATAGAAATAGCTGCAAAGAAGTGCTATTACAAGCATGAAAAATGAATGAGTACATAAATGCAAACATGCAAACAGACACAAACGTGCGGAAAGTGCGCACACGTTCCCAAAGTGACAAAAAGGGAACAGACAGGGAGGTAAATATGTTTTAAAAGGTGAGGGGAAAACGTCTGTGGGTTGGGGAACGTATTTCATCCTTTTAAATCAATTTGTCAGGTTTTTCTTGGAGACGTGTTACCAAAAGAGCCGAGTGTTTCCCTGTAAACTGCCATCTTTAATTTCTTTGTCTGACATGCTCTACTGTACCACGACACACCAGAGACCGAGCGTGAGGTGAGCAAAAGGTTCAAAGCCCAGATGGGAGCAGAGCCTGTGTACCCCTGAGCACCGTGGATTACCTCATTCACTCTCATGTCAAACAGAAGGCAGGAAGAGGAGGAACACAAGTCGAAAGATCTCCACAGGCTCCGTAATCTACGACGATTTATGCCGAGCCCCGCGACTCCCACATTACGAGTCTCGCTCAATGATTTCCTTCTTCCTCTTTATCTTTCCTCCCTGTGTTTCATTCCACATTGCACCTGCACATCCTCAACTACACCCCGCCACCCTGCCATCTTCCTCCTCCTCCCTCGTCCCTGTGCACACATTAGCAAAAACAGCTGTCTGCCAACTATTCTGACTTCAGGTAATGAGATTCAGATCCTCCATATGTACCGAACAGCTTCACCTAAAAGAGTTTGTGAAATGTAAGTGTCTAAGATAGCTTCATAGTCCCAAAAATAGACTTTTTTGTTCAACGGTTAAACCTGTTCTGGTGTTGAAAAGGACGTTTTCGCAACAGTACTTCAAGGGATTGCTCTCCGAATGCCTTCACAGAATCCTCATGCTGTTATAAACTATCATTTGGAAGTCATGGAACTGTATTTAAGCAAACAAACAATTTAAACTTTTGTTGAAATCCTGCAACTGCCAAATAAGATGTGCATAAATTTTGTAAAACTACTGTTTAGCTGTGACATGAACATCAGTAAATAAAAGGTTAAACCTACAGTCAACTTTGTTTCCATTTCAACAATGACCACAATCTTACTCCAAAGTAAGAAAACACTAATTGAATTGTTCAGTTGTAATAGGAAGTTGAGAACAAACGACCTAATTTGTCATTCATGTTTTGAAATTGATGGGACTCAGCAAGGTATTGTTAAAGGCAGAACAGAAGCAACCCTGTCTCCTTAAAGTTACATTCATCTGCTACTAAATGGTTTTGCCGAATACCTTAAGGAGGAAAGGTAATTGCTGTATTGATTATGGCAATGTATTTCAATTGGAAATATATTTTTTCAGTATATTTATCAGGGTGAATACATATAAAAAAGCAATGCCTCTGACCTTTTATTCCTTCCTTGCAAAATTACATATCATTGTTGACTTTTTTTTAATTTAAGCAAGGCCACAATCTTTCCTTAACCATAACCTAATACTTTGAGTTGCCTAAACATAAAAACAGCAGATTTTGCAGGCAAAACACACCGATAAGATCAGTGACCATTTTTCAAATACCTTCAGAGTGAACGTTTTGTGACTTTGCAGATAGATACTGAATAAACTTGCCTTATAATGTTGATAATAATGTAATCTTGGTGGCATTATGATTCTGCCCTCACAGTATACAAGTCTAATTTTCTGATACAGTGTTGCAGAAGGTTCCTGTAATTAACATTTTGAGATACACCCATAGTATGTCCAAGAAATAGGGAAAGACAATACCATTTCTTTCCCAACACACACTTCCAACACCTTTTCTTAATTTTACATCCCAATCATTTTCTATGAGTAGGTGTCCCATCTTCTCGCTGTGCTCAGGGGAGTATTTGTTTATAGCGTGACCCTCTCAGGAAAGTCGACAGCTGTTTCCAGTCGAGCTCAGCAGCGACACCGCCATCCTTCAACATGATGGGTTTCGCCTTTTAATGCATCGCAGTTAACCACATCCTAATTAGAACTAATGACTTGCTCGTTAAAGAGCTCTACAGCTAATTGGCATACTGAACTGCAAACAGGGAAACACCACAAGGAGGTCAGGAATTTAAAAGATAATATTAAAGTTGTAAAATGGGGGGAGGCTGACCAGAGAAAGCTGCTAACCTCTGTATCAAACTGCATTTTTAATTAGAGATAATCAATATTCAAGGCAATGGATTTCCAACAGTTTATATATCCATCAAGGATCATAAATACTTAATGCTTAAAAAAGTAAGAAACCCCAACACTCCCAAATTTTAATTCCCCAAGTTTATGGCAATCTGGCAAATCAGATATGATTAATTATAAACTGAACCATTACAGCACGCTTCAGAAGCTCGCGTTCACAAATTGCATCCACAACTGGGGTTGAACATGAATTTGCTCTCCTGGTATTTCTGCAGCTCGTATGCAAAGTCGCCGGGTCTGATTCACATGCAGGGTCCGCTTTTGCACCCTGTAGTTTCATTTAGATCAAAAAGACTCAAATAGACGGAGAATCACAGGATATCCAGAATATCTGATCATCCCCCCGCTACCCCGCTCACCTTGCCTCTGAGAATCTCAGCTGCTCCCAAGACAATCTCATTAAATCAGAGATGTAAGAACCAGACAGAGAAATATACAACACAAATACTCCCTGCTATTGTCTTTGGTATAAGACACAGTGAATCCAGGTTAAGTGCTTCAACAGTCCTCCATGTTGGACCATTCAGGGGAGCAGTGGACACAAGTGGAAGCTTTGACAGTCACACCACATTAGTGCAGTAACTGTAAAAAGGCCTTTCTGGGATTTGTTCCCTAAAAATACTCTCACACCACTGGAAGCTGGAACCTCTCAGGAGCCTGATTTGAAACCGTGCTGCCTGAGGACAAGGCAAGCAAAGGCAGAAAAATAAATTTGAAAAAAAAAAAACATGCCCCCAAACCGCTCCTATTACAGACACAACATTGCAAACAGTGGAAAACAATAGAGTTATTTCAGCGCAGAGCAGAGCAGGACGGAGAGCGATGGCATCTTGGGGCAGAGGGCTGCAGGGCTGGGTGGGGGCTACCCAGGCGGAGGTGGAAGGAGGGGTGCTCTAATGGGCTCAGGGAGGGCTGGGGAGCCCTGCTGGAGGCCCACAAGAGGCCCTAGCCTGTGGTCTTGCCTTGGGCAGGCCTGCCACTGCAGCAGTCAGGTGGGCTGACAGACTGAGGGAGAGGAGGCCCTTCCCATGTGGCCTGCCATCAACTCCCCCCATGACCCCCCACCCCCCAACTCCCGTCCCCTCCCTCTGCACAGATGTTTGGGGAGCAACAAGCTGTGCAGAAACAAACAAAGACGGGGACTTAACACCGCCAAGTTGCATCTGAGTGATATATTTCACAGGATTGCTCTAATTGAGTCAATCTGTGGTAGTTTTTAATTCAGAGTTGAGCATGTGTCGACATCTCTGCTGCCAGATTAAAAGTTAAACATTCGCTCATGCAACATGGAGAAGACTGAAGTAAGAGGTTTATTAATTAATGGTCATTTACAGCCTTGAATTAAACATTGACACGAGCCCACACATATTAGTACAAAGTTTGTTTTTGTGCGGTGTGTCTGAAAGAGAATAAAGGAGCGGGATCTGAGTGAATCTGTGCATCAACACACAAGTCTTTTCTCTCAGGTGTGTTATAGACTTGTGCTCTGTACTTATACAGTCGACCTTTAGCCCCAGAGCTTCCTGAAGCCCATCCATATAGCCCACTGTAGGAGGTAAAGATCAGGGCGGCCCGGCCTGGACTCTCCCTTCCTGACCGGCGAGGCGTGTGAAGCCTCTGGCATGACTCTCAGCATGGGAAAAGTGCAGCTTTATCACCGCTGCTCAAACATTCATCACACAACCTCTCCTGCAGTGCGCTCCAAAGGGAGACAATAGCGCCTCCGTCAACTCCCACCTGAAGCTGCCGATTTAGGAAGAAGGTGGCAGAGAGGCAACTTCAAAGTTTTTCGGGGGGCCCAGGTCGACGCACACATCACACCAAAGAAGAAGAAGAGGAGAGGAGGGACAGTCAAGGAGGAGCAGCTCTCTCCAGTCAGGAGGGAGGTCATTATCAGGCCATGTTTACACCAGCACAGAGCACACTGATGTGTGCTGCTGTTTTAACATTTGGAATATAGTACTGCAGCCATCACTGCAGGCAAAATAGTTTATGTTCCTCTGTTTGTCTATGTTTGCATGAATGTGTGTGTATTTGTGTGCAGTTGTTCCAAAAACCTACTGAGACAAGACTTTAAAAGGTATTTGCGTTATTTCCTGCATAGAAAGGTGAAGGTCAGTGTTTCCCCGGTGAATATCAACATCTTTGCACAAACAGCAAAATAAATACTTACTACAACATGGCACCAGGAGAGTATACTGCAAAAATATCAGATTTAACGAGTAATATGTTAGTTAGGGGCTCATAAAACTGTCATTTTTGATAACAAGAAAAAGGCTGCAATAAATATCAAGTTCTTTCAAGAATTTTGATGCCTTGAGCGCACTGATCCGCTCTATTTTGCCCTGTTGAATAGAGTCATGCATTGCTAGAATTGTAGAAACAAGGAAGTGTACTCACTTGAATGGCAGTGTCATTTTAAGACAAACTCTAGGACTGAGTAAAGGGGAGAAACAGCATCCATTTATATAAAAAGTATTGCCACAATCATCAGCCTTCACCAGGCATTAAACAGTGAGAAGAGCCTCACATATATTATTTACATATGATAATTGTCTCAGACGTTTGTAATTTAACACTTTTTCCCAGAGGTTTGAGTATAAATACATAGCTTTTTCTATACATTTAGTGATGACAGTATGCAGGAGATCACTACCGTGACTTCATTCTCCTACACAAAAGTATGGAAAAACAATGTATCTGATCTAATAATTACAAGATAAATATCTCGATGAGAATATTAAAAATACAAGAGTCTCGTATTTTTGTTTCTTTGGTGAATGTAATGTGCTTTTGTGACAAAGTACTCATTAAGATGAACAATTATTTCACACAGATGGCTGAAACATGAAACTACAAAATTGTTTGTGCTCTTAAATTTAGGTTTCTCAGGAAATAAGTGTGTGTGTATGTAATCAAGTATTAAACAGTCCCATAACTGAGGAAAAAGTGCTTTTTTGACAGTGTGTCAGCATTATAACATTTCTCATCAGTGACTAAGCCTGATTTCGAGCATAGCTGTGGTCGCCCCCTGACTAATTTTACAATCAGGCCTTTAAAAGATCTCCAGTGACCTTATTTTAACTGTTTTGGAGTATTATTTTACATGTTGTGGTTGAGTTGGAATTGTAAAAACCTATCAGGTGTTTAGTGTTTATGTTCAGTGTGAAGATCCATGTTGTGATTAGCTGATCAATCCATCTGTACAGTGTGACACTGAAAGTGGTATGTTCTGGCAATGCAGAGAAGCTGATTAAAACATGTAGTGTGGGTTAACTCAACATAAACAATTAATAAAATCATATAGTGTCAGCCCAGCATTAGGATGAATAAAGTGTTCTGTTTTTGCACCATGTGAGCATAAGAAAAAAACAAGAATCACTTTAGAATCCAGAAACTATAAAAACAATAAATGTGCTGTTATTTCTCTCGGTGTGAAGATGTTTACAGACCTGCTGTGCCTCCTGTATCCTGAATGGTCTTAACCCATATTTCGTAAACATACAGTGCAACTGAAATAGCAAAACAAAGTCAAACTATGCGTATCACTGGTGTCAAGTAGAAGTATGATAGCATATTGAATTGGAAATCTGGCAAAGTGGCGATAACAACCCGTGCACTCGCTCGGAAGGCGAAAAAGGGTTAAATAGACAAAGCAACGAAGAAAAAGTCCAATTCTCCAGCTCCTGCCCAATCCACCGCAGTTACCCCACAAAGTACACAAGAAAAAAAATAGTATCATACATATCATTCATTAACAGCAAATAAAAAGTACTCTCTAATAATTTAAATCCCGAGCTCCAGCACCTGGAAGCGGGAACTAAAATGGAGAGAGATGCAAGGAAGCCTTTTCGTCTCCTCAAGTGCTTGTTGAGCCCAGGTATTATGGCGATGAATAATTTTTAAAAATAAATAAGAAAATAAATAAATAAAAAAAACATTTATGAATCTAAGTATTATCAGAGGAGCCAGCGGGTCTGTTGCCAAGCTCTCTGGGCCCGTTTGAAATCCGCCTTTGTTTTCACTTTGATCTTTAACTGTAACCTATCCATCAACTACCTGATCCTATTGATGCTTCTTCACCCACTTCCTCCTGTTAAACTTTTCTCTATGTGTGACACTGCCCGCACTAAGCGGTAATCCTGTCGCATCATCATCACCACCATCATCACCATCATCATCATCATCATCCTCCTCCTCCTTGTGTTAACTCACATTCTTTCACAACAATAATTAACATACTGCCTGCACAGGGGAGCAGATTAGGCAGAGAGATGCAGGAGTAAATGAGGGAATGTGAAGGCATGAAACAAGAGGCAGGGAAAGGAAGCCATGTTGAAGGAAGAAAAGAGAGGAAGGAGACATGAGAGAAACACCGACCAGCTGCTCTACTCATGCTTCCTCTCATCATGATTTCTCTGATTCACTTTCCTCTCCTTTGTTCGTCTTTTAGTAATTTCCTCCTTCCTCTCCTCTCTCATCTGTTTAAGTATATCTTTTCCTTGTTTGCTCTTTCCTCCTCCAGTGTCACTTCCTCTCTTCTCTCCTCTGGACTCCTTTACTTGTCCCTACCTCTTCTGACTTTCTGGATTTTCTCCTCTGTCCTTCTTGTTTCTCTCTCCTCTGATTTAATTTAATCTTTCTTTTCTTTCTTCCTTGTCCTTCTCTTCTCTTTCCTCTCATTTTCCTCTCTCTTTCAATTTAAAATTTCTTCCTCTCTTCTGAGAAGATGAGAGAGAAAGAGGAAGCTCAACTCCTCCTCTCATCTACTTTCCTTCTCAACTCTTGCTTGTTTCCTTCCTCTTGTCCTTGAATTCTTTCATCTAAGTAACTCATCTGCTTTTTCTTATTTTATCTCATTTCGTTCCTTCTTCTCTCATGTCCTCTTCTCATTTCTGTCTCATCTATGGTTTCCTTTCCTCTTTACTTTTTTTCTCAACCTTGTCATCATTTTCCTCCCCTTTGCTACCTTTTTTCAACTTTCATATGTTTCATCTGATCTAATTCTATCTCTTCTCATCTGCTTTCTTCTCCTTTATGTATCCTCTGCTTCACCTTGTTCATAATCTCACCACAATTTCTTCTTTACTCTCCTCCTCCTGTTTCCATTCATCTCATCCAGTCCTTGCTTCCTCTAGTCACATTTCTTTTCTCTCTCATCTCATGTCCTCTATTCTAATTTTATTTCTTCCTTTCCTCTCCAGTTTCTTTTCTATCTCCTCATTAACTGTCATCTCACTCTAACATTGCCTCTTCTTTTATCTTGTTCCTCTCCTCTCATACCCTATGCTCTCATCTGATACCCCTCAACCAATCTACTTCCTTTTTCCTCTTTTCCTCTCTTCTCATATTTTCTCTCCCCCTTGTTTCTCTTTCCTTTCCTCTGGTTTCCTTTCTCTGTCTCCTCTCATTAACTTGTTCCATCCCCTTTCTGTTTTCTTTCCTTTCCTCATTTCCTTTCTTCTGGTTCCTCTTCTTGCTTCCTCTTCCTTTATTTCCCTTCACTTGAATTTCCATGTACTCTTTTAATGTACTCATGTTCTCTTTTTCCTCTGGATTCTTTCTTCTCATCCTATGTCTTCCCATTCATCTAATTTCGCTTTCTGTGTTTTCCTCATCATTCTTTTCATTCCTCTCAACTTCTTTCATGAATTTCTTCCTCTTCTCATCTTGTTTTTTTCACCTTTTCCCAGTTCCTCTCCTTGTTTCCTTGACCCTTATTTTGCTTTCACTCTCCTCATCGATCTCCTTTCCTCCTCCTTCCATCATTCTCCTCCTGAGGTTTCTGACCTCAAGTGCGAAAACATCCAACCCTAATGGCAGTGCCCAGCCTCTGATTGATGTTGTGTGAGACTTATCCCAACATCCCTTCCTCCCTGTACCTCTTCCCCACCTACCCTCCTCCTCTCCCCACTCCCCATCTTTCACTGGTACCCTTCCTCACCCCCTCTACCCCCTTTGCTCCCCGAGCCCCTGAGTGGCTCGCTCGATTCCGTTTCATCACACATCAAACAGGCCTGACGCTCACCACGCGGGCAGGACCCAGAAGTGCAACATCTGCGGGAGGCATGTGGGGTGTGGAGAATGGGGGTGCGGACTCCGACCTCTTGAGGGGGTGTCGTGCTACGAGCAGATGTCACCGGGACCTGAACAGCAGGCAGGGGGGGCCGCCGCGGGGAAAGAGACGTAGCGAGGGACCCACCCCTGCAGCCCAGACTGAGGAGGGAGGAGAGTGGAGATGAACCCGAGCCTCTCCAAACACTCCACCTCTGGTCCCCTCTCCTCTCCTCACCTTGCAGCCTGGCTCCCCTCCTGCTCCCCCTTTTGACAGTACAATTAGGTAATTAGTCACCTCAGTGCTAATAACCTAATCATTACTTGTCTGTGTGTGTTTTCTCTCCATTTCAAAATCTGTGTCCTCCACAGGCACTCCCCTGAGTCCTGACGTAGAGGTGGTGGGGCAGAGGAGGCGTACAATTACCTTTGTCTGGCTACTCCCTGTGGCACAGAGAGAGCTAAGGCTCTGATCCAGACCAAAGCAAAGGCCCTTTTTAATGGAGACAGAGAGCCTGCTCTTTGGAGAGGGTCAAGATTACTCTCACATCCATTAACACCAGAGCTATTTCATCACTGCCTCGTTCTGGCAGGCGGGACCTGTAGAGGGACTGTGATCAGCCTCTGTCGAGTGCAGACGCTGACATTTCCCCAGTTAGTGAAAGTGGCAATTGGGAGCTTCTGCTGTCAATGAGTCATCAAAGGGCTGGTTTGAGAACAGCTGTTGACGTCAGTGCACTGCCACAAGCATTAACCCTAGTTGAGAAGTGAAGTTTTTTTTTTCTCGTCTGGATTGCTGATGATCCTTTCATCTGCATGGGCTAAGGCAGATCTCAAAGTTCACAGAAATGTTATCTGTCATCAAAAAGGGATCTTTTTCTGACAGCAGTTTTAGAAGAATTTGGAAAGGTTGAGCAGAACAATGAATATTAATAAGTTGGTTTTGGCATGCTTCAGCATTTATTGCAAATCTCTCATACTTTACATAGCTGCCCTACAACGCATACATTTAAAATAATAATTGTTTTCATCCTCCAGGAAGCTATTGGATTCCTTTCATTTCAGCACAGTATGAAAGACAACTTGGATAATGCATCATAGAGAATGCCTCCAACTTCTATGTCTACTTTTTAAAAGTTATGTTATCACCCTGGGGTAATGCTTTGTTTCCAGACCGGTTCATGCTGCCAAACAGAACTCACTACAGGTCTACACCCATGCTAATGACTATTACGCTGATGTGTAGCTGGTATAACATTTATCATGTTCACCATTTTATTTTAGTGAGTTAGCAAGTGAACATGTAAGAAAAAACAAATTTCAAGGCAATCTATCAAATAGTTGTTGGGATATTTCAGTATGAACCAAAGTCGACCAATTGACCGATGGACTGACATCACAAGCTACGCTTAAGCTCTCAAAGCACAATATCCAAATACAGTCTCATTCTAACAGTCAGCATTCAGAGACTTGAAAGACTTCTATCTTGAATCCTAATAAGATCTTGAAGATAAAGATGAGAAAGATAAGACAACATCAACAAAAATAAAAGGTGACAGTGTTTGCTGTTTTTAGATTATGTATCTCTTGCAAGCAGTAGAAGTCTATACAGTGATTTTAACACCAAAGTGACCTGAAAGGGGACCGATAGCTGTTTGAAAGGTTGGAAAAACATTCAAAAAATTTAATGAAAATGTTGTTTTGAAAACAGTCAGCAGTGACTTAATGCAAAGTAGCAAATGGGCTAAAACACCCTGAAACATTGGTGCAGTCTTGCAGCTGACCTTTCCAAGAGGCATCAACCACATTCTGAATATTTTTCAAATCTCCACAGACTACAAGTTTCCCAGCAGCACAGAAAACAACACACTCATATTTGCCGTAAAATCATCCTCATCCATTCCTCATGAATCTAGTCTCGTGGTTTTGGTTTATGGAGTTTGGATCCCCCGCTGTGCTTGCAGCGACAGCCGTCGTGTCATCCTCTTTATTATTCAGATTTCTTGGAGCCAAACAGCTGTTTTGCATGGCAGATTGAATCAGAGCTTGTCCCGACTCCTGACACTCAGGTGACAGATTGAAGGACCGAGGTTTTGAATTATGGTGCAGCAAGAAAGAGATAAAGACAAGTTGCTGTTGAAACCTAACTGATATTGTAATCCCCAGTACAGCAATGAGACACTACATTTTAAGTGTACTGTGGGGGTTGTTAGTGTGAAATCTTCACATAGTGTACATCCATACTTGTATATAAATTAAGTTTTACAATGAATAAAACATCTAGACTTCATGTGCAGGGATTTTTAACTACAGAGACAAGCGTCAGAGCACAGAGAGACAAAATTAATCGTTGCAGCCAGTAACAATATTTCTCCTCTGTAACAAACCGCTGCAAATGGATTTCATGAGCAAGTGCATGGTAGGCAGCAGCCTTTATTAGACAGAGCTGAATGCATTGCTTTAGCTTGACGGCGAAGTCAGTGCACTTTATCACAGTCCGGGTAATGAGAGATAACTTCCCTGTGTCTGCGGGAAGGGAGTCCGGCACCACAACCCCCATGCATTTTTTATCAGCCGCAATTACTCAGAGCTTGTTGATATTTCCCATTCGTTTCATTTGGGAACATTTGCATCAGATAACCAGAGGCCTGCTGTAGGGCTAACCGGGCTGTGCTGCAGTAAATTATAGGTCTCCGACTGTCCGACAACATATCGGAGGATTTGCTAATGGCCAGGCTGCAGCAGGAGAGGTCAGCCGGTTCCTTTTGACGTCTAGTCTGTTGTTAACTCTCCTGGCAGACAATTTTTGGGTCAAAACTTGTGAATACCAGCTTAACATGATGCAAACTAATCAGATGATGTGATCAGTAGCAACACACAGAAGGTCCCATACATCTGATTGTTTGTTAGTATCACAGATTTTCAGGACTTTTGGTGGGATGTTTGGGCCAAAGAAGAACTGATGTGATTTTGGTTCACTGTGAGGGTTAAAAGAAAGATTTCACCACAGAATCTTGCTAAACTCCACAACATCCAGAACTTTGATGTGGACAGGAGGAGCTACCAACCCTACAATTAATGGACAACCAGCTCTACCTCCAAATTTCAACCAGTTTAAAAGAAATGGGTCCAATTTCATCCTATTTTGACGATATTATTGCAAAATTCATCTAGGTGCATTACTTTTTTATGAATTATGTTGCTGTGACATAATTTATATGGCACATGCACACAATCCTGCAAACTGTGACAGATATTAGTGTGCATATATCAGAGGTCATGAGTCTGAATTACGTGAAGGTTTGCACAATTTGTATTTTTAAAAAGCCCTAACATTCAGACACCATGTAGATACTCAGCACAGCTGTCATCAACTAATCAGTTTGTCTATTAGCCATGTTTTTTCATGCAGCTCCAGAATCAGACTCAGATTTAAAAATTCACATTTAGAGGACTGTTCAACCTTGTAAAAGGTTCTTTGAGATGTGTACCCAATACTCTATGCTTACGTTGCAAACTGAGCTCATGATGGGACAGCAGATAAAATAAACACTATTAAATAAGTATGTTTTTGCTGTTTTTCTTGTGAATTACTGGATAATTTAACCTTTTCAGGCCTCAAAAATTATTCGGAAAGATGCAATATTTAAATATATATTGTATATAAAACCACCAACAAGGTGTCACAAGTCAAAAAAGGCAGAAATCACTGCTCAAAGAGCTGCATGTGTTTCTACATTGTCTATTTCTGTGCAGTACTGCACGTTCTCTCATCACTCTTAATTAGAAGCCGTTCTGCCCAATTAATGCTGCAGAGCTGAGATGAAGAGATGAAGGGATGAATATCAGCATCTCCCTGACAGGACAGGGTAGATCAGTGCTGATTGACAGGCAGACTTCTACCCCGATCAAGGTGCAGAGACCAGAGTGGCTGCTTCCTGGTGTTTCAGATTTGTTGTAATTGACAGGTGCAGAGAGACGTGCGGGGGTCCTGGTGGAGCTCTGCGCCGTTTATGCAGATTAACACGTCAAAAGTACAAATGAATAAATAAACTGGTAAGCACGAATCAGGCATTTAGCCTGAGGGGATGCCATCATTACCAGATTAAACAAAGTGACTAATCACAAAAACAATCTAGTTCAGAAGTAGAGGAAGTCAACAGACGCCAAAGCTTGGGGGTAAAAAGTTAAGTCATCTTAATTATTCAGCTATAGGCAAACAAAGATATGAATTCATAATTAACTGTGCTATGACAGATAATATTTCTATTTTTTTAACGGATACTGTAGTTTTGATGAAAGAGAACTTGCACACCTATCTCCAGAATCTACATGACGACATACAGGAGAATCAGATATTTTTTGATGATGGAAATTTAAAAATTCAAATCAAAAATGAGCTTTGAGGATGGGATCACAGGGATGGCACAAATTCCCAAAGCAGCCAGGCAGCGTGGGTACCTCGGGTAGAGGCCTTGTGGGAATACTTTGGGTCAGTCTCAAGAAGAAGGTGAGATAACAAATAACGAACAAACGGAATCCACGCAAGGTGTTTTGACACTAAAAAGAAAATCCCTCTTCCTTTGAAACCCAAATGAGCTGATGCGAGGTCCTTGTTCAAAACTCACAACCATGCCACTGCCCATGAATCCAGTCCTTAGATGCTTGAGTTTGAACCAGAAACTGATGTTTTTCACAGTGTTTTTTTATATATATCACCGAGCTGACCAGAGCAGCCGTAACCTCAGCTTGAACTTCCTTCATGTCTGGACACAACTCAGCTGTAAACACATCACTTCTCTTAAATTGGCCTAAAAGCGCCCCTGGTTTCCAGACTTCCCTCTACGCGCCACAGACACCAGCCTCCTTTGACCTTCACACCAAGCCGCGGCCTGAACCTCGACTATTGATTTTTCTAACTATCTGTTTACTCCTCGTCTGCACACTTTCCCAGCTGCTTGGAGAGCATCGTTTGCCCCGAGGCGATCAGCAGGGCTCAGCTTGTTCCAGTCTTTGATCATCGTTCAGCCAGCGGATTAACATATGCACACTCTCTTCCTCTCTTTGTCGCTGAGCTTGATAATAAATCTATGGCCCTCCTCTATCTCTCTCTCCTCCCTCTCTCTCGCCCCAATATGGGACAAGCCATGAATCAATCACCCCGCTTTACGCCTCGTGTCGGACATGGATGCAAATCACAGAAGGATCTGTGGGTAAAGCTCTGCTTATTAAAACCCGATGCCTGACTCATTACAACCCGCTCATGCACATGCATGCCGCCAAGATGAACAGCAGGTAGCACGCATGAAATACAGCAACATTGGTGGAGATAAAACACAGACAGACGAGATTAGCCGATTTCTGCGACTATTATCTCAACGGAGGCCAAAACTAAGCCTCACCCACTTTGCCAAAACTAAAAGAGAATTGAAAGCTAATGAAGTTAATTACAGCGTCATTGTGGGAGGTTACAGCCTCATCTAAAAGAGGCTTAATCGGAGGGAAACTGCAGTGCAGAGGCTCGCCTTCGTACCTGCCCTCGCTGTGCAGTAAGTGTACTAATTAAGGTTGGTTTGAGCCTACAACCACCCCAGTTAGCTCACTTAAAGGGCCAGGGCTTCTGGGGTTTAGAACAACATTCATAAGGACTCTGCAAGTAGGACACTGAACAAATGTGTGTGAGACCGAGCAGGAAGAAGAGAAAGTGCATGTATTTCCAGGTAGACAGGTGACTTTTTTTTTCTTAAAAAGCAACCTATGTGGTTTCTCTAATGGCCACTGTTGAGACACGCCCTCACTCCCCGTTGCCTTTCTTATTTATTACGACCTAATTATATCAGTGTGTCAGCTAACGTAACCAGCTCCTTGCCCTAAATGCCGCAATGCTCTCGTGGCTAAGCTCGTACTTGCAGACCTTATGTTTCCAAGCCGTGTACCATTTAACCACGGCTTCTCAAGGCACACAGGGTTGTTTAGCCTGCACTTTTTTCTCCCCCACTCATCCCATCAAGAATGCAACGGACGAGGCAAAGGAGCACATGCGGTGAATAAAAATACAGTAACAACATGAGCTCTGGACTGGCAGGAGGAGGAGGAGTGAGTTTGGGCGAGTTCCCCTCCTCATCATCAGCGTGTCGGCCTGAGCAGGCCTGCAAGGTGCTGGAGCTGGGGCCCTATTAAAAAACCGAAGCCCAGCTTGCTGGAAAAGATCCGTCCTCTCACCTTGGAAAACAACAACCCCGCTCGCCCCGACAGCGAGACAATCAGCCGTGCGCTGCTCAGGGTGAGGCGCCGGTGACCCAGCGTGCCGAGATGAGGCCGGTTCTACACACTGATGAGCGCTTTCACAGACATCAAACGGGGGCGCCGCAGACCTCCTCACGACCTGCCTGTGCTGCCTTGTCTCCTGCTCTCTGCTTTTATTTGAGGTTGATACGGGCAGACGGATCGGCAAATATCGATCACTGCGCGCTTGGTAAAATTCTCCCTCCAGGTTTGAGAGGTGATTACAGGCCCTGGACCCAGCTGATGCAGACTGGGTGTGTGTATGTGTGCACATTTATGTTTTTCCTACCCCACCTGTCAGACAGGCCGAGGAGAGCAACCCTATATTCTTTGGTTCGAGTGTCTCCAATCATCTGCAGAAGAGAGACATCTTAAAAAAAACCCATCTAGACAGACAGGCAGGCAGGCACACTGTACAACACAGAAAATAGGTTATAAAACGCGGAGAATAATGCATGTGAATCCTAATCATCGAAATTCAAATGATTTGGATGCATCCCCAACCAGCCCTCCTCTCCTTGTCTGCCTTCTGTCGAGGCCTCAGAACTCACCAATAGGATCGGAGGGAAACAGGCTGCAGATTCAGAGGGTTTGCATTAGGAATGGCCCGTTATTAATTAAGCTTGTGGGGAAGAGTTTTTTGACAGCGGCTCCCGAGGCGGCAAGCGGTGTGGATCTTGGCGCTGACCTGGCCCAGCAGGGGTAGGAGCTGTGTCTTTGAGGTGGTGGTGGTGGTGTGGGTGGTGGGGGAGACTGGGTGGTGGGCGGGAGAGAAAGAGGAGGAAGAAGGGAGAGGGGGTGGGGGGGCTGGCTCCATGCCGACAGCCAAGCCTGCCACGTCTGCGTGCCCGCTTTGAAGTGTCACCTTGAGGGAAGAGCCGATGGCCGGGAAGCCAGGAGGGCGGGAGCCACGGAGAGGAGTGGCACGGTTGGCATTGCCAGACATGGCGCTTTAATATTGCATGGGCTCCCGTCCATCTCTGTACACACTCAGGACATTCCTTCTGCTTGATTTAGTTTGAAAGTAAATCTTTGTTTTTTTTTTTTTGTTTTTCCCTCCCTCCTTTCCCCTCCTCTCTCGCCATGCTGTGGCTCAACACCTGTGCTGGTTTTGTGCTCATTCTTGCCTGAACAAATGTCAAGCTCTGCAGTCAGAGAAACTTTAACAACTCCCTGCATTATGAAACTTGACAGTGTTGCATTCGACATGCTGAGTGATACAGAGTTGATGCATGTGGCTTATATATGTAGTCAATCATAACACTGCAAAAAACACCCCTAGCTTATCAAGTCAGTTCTATCTAAAACTGATTTTTAGAAAGAAATATTTTTACATTTTTTGAAAATAAATTCCTAGGATAAGTGCTGTGCGAATATTCAAACATTTCCAATAGAATGCAACTTAATTGAATAAGTTTCTAGAAATTACTGTCTGCATCTTGGAATCAGACTGCACACTCAAGAACACTTTACAGAAATGTCTGTTTACTCCACTATATTGAACATAGAAACCAAAACTCTGTAGAATTAAAAAGGAATTGTGACTGATTCAAGTGTACAAGTGTTTCATACTTGCTGGACTTTGGCTTTAGTTATAACTGCAACTGCTCTCACTTTCCCCCCCCTCTACCTTCATGTATCTTGAAACAACCAAGAATAAGACAGTTTGCTCCTTGAGAATTAAGAAAAATGAAATCTGATTTTAGAAAATGCATGAGGCAAGTTAATCTGCATTGGAAACTGACAGTCTTTTCTAAGTTGAAATAATAACAACATGAGAACTCCATTACTAGGAAAAAAATGAGTTACTTAGAAGCAGTTTATGATCATGTTTTGGATCTGAATTAAAAGGGAAAATACTGTTAAATCGATAATCACCTTTTTGGCTGGCTTTCTGCAAAATCTAAGTTAAGATCCATGCTGGCGTTGCTAATTGCTAATGTTGCTTTCATCACTTCCTCAAACAGCATCTTCCTTTTACGAAAATGAAACCATATCGCTGGGGACCGAACTTAAACTTTTACTATTTCTCTCCAGTCGCGCTGTGTTTGCCTGACCTGCTGCCAGCACAGTTACAGAGCGAGGCAGAGAATCAAACATGGCGTTAGTTTGAGGAGCTTATCAACAGAGGCTGCAGGAAGGAGGTGTTTTGAAGTGAGGAAAAACGTATTTAAAAAAACACTCAAACTGCACGCACTTTCTACCCACTTTAACAACCGTCCCAGTTCACAAATAGCAGTTTTAACTCCCCTGATTAGCACTGACATCTGCAGGCTTTCATCTCTCCCTCCATCTTGTTTTTTTAATCAGATTAACCCAAACGGGCATCCTTTAATGGCCTCTTTTTTAGGAAAGCTGAAAGAGGAGAGATAATTAAAATAATTAAACCGCTGGGACCGGTCTGTGTGCACTCATCTTTTCTTCTTGCCTTTAAGTTTTGATTCTGCCTTGCTTACGGATTCAAGCAGCACAGAGAGAGAAAGACTCATCATCCTCACTTAATTGCATTAGGTTTACTCTCGGAGGTCCAATTTTTCCCTCCAAAACCAACAGCCAATGTAGGATCTGATCTTTAGGTGCATGTCAGCCATCTAAATGTGGAAGCAGAGGGGGGAGGGCACATTTCTAAACAGCCTTTATGGAGCATATTTATTTAGTCAGAGAGTGCATTTTGCATAAGGCCGAAGATTTTAAAAAAAAAAGCTGGGGAAAAAAGTATCCTCTTTAATGATTATTTATTCATGGACTTTTAAGCTTTTAATGAGGACAAATGAAGCCGTTTTCCAGAGTGTCAGTATGTAGTATGCTTACCAAAAATATTCTTGTTTAGCATTTTCTTTTGCACTGTGTCCATGAGGAATAAACACTAACATTTAAATATAACTAGGATTTTAGAGCGAGACTTTTAAGCAATCAGTTTATCTTGATCTTGCATGAACAGAAAATCTCCCTCAAGTTTTGATCAGACTCTGAGATGATGATGATGATGAGTTATTAAATTTTCAATGATGTATGATGACTAGTTAATTAATCCATAATTGATGACCCTGAATTTAAAAAAAAAAAAGAGTGGTTTATCAGAGTCTGGCTTTTCGGAATAAAACTGTCAAACTTCTTTGGAACTAATACACACACAGCAACTTTATCAGTCGTAACCTCTAGACAGCAAATGCTATGTCTTTATATCGTTTATTCACTCCTGTAATTTATTCTCATTCATATGAACACATGTATTAAATCATTTGTACCTCTAGCTACTGTGAAACTTGGCTATACATCATCTGAGTTATATTTTTGCATTATAGATTGTACATATACGTATTATAATTACATCTTCAAGATGAATTCAAGCACTACTTCCTGTCAAAAGAATCTAATGAATTCTTGCATGAGGATTTACAGAGGCAAGAGCCCCGACATCCTCTTCGATTGCAATACCTCAGACTTTACACAAGCGGATGTCTCTTTCCACCTGTACACTCTCACTTCGACAGATCATTTCACAGGGCTTCATTTCAAGGTTGGCACCAAAAAAAGGGGGAAGGAATTCCTTTGCTGGAAATACTTAGATTATATTTAAACTTTCCTTGGAATCTTTAGGAACGATGAGGAGCAATTTCACATTGCACTGACATCTAATTTCTCAAGTACAGTCTGAAAGCACAAATTGCAGGATTCCCTATGTTATGAATTATCCTCATCTAATTTCCTTGACCCTACCCAGATGCTGGTAAATTAATCCTTCCACTTTTTTTTTTTCTTCTTCTTTTTCTTCTTTTTTCTTAGAAATACATACTACGTTTGATAAACTAATCATACTTGATCGGTTATGCTCACAAAAATGATTCAGTCCCAAGCGATATGGGAGTTAGCAGCAAGGCCCAGGGAATAGGGGCTGATAAAGCACACAGTCACTATATACACAAAAAAACAAACTAGGAACCGTTCAAATACAAAATCACAAAATAGTGTAAGGTTTTTTACATTTCATGCTTTTCACATTTGTATAAAAAAATTCAAATAAATTCATGAATTAATGAGACATTTAATTGCACAATTCAATATGGATGAACATTTGTTTTACCATCTGTAATATTTCTGGTTTCAGTTTTCTTTCTGATTTTTCAATATAGCCTATATTCAGATATATTTTCTTACAAAGTAACATCAAGCAAACTGAAATACCAAAGAATAAATATGCAGACTGGGTGGGAAAACAAATCACATCACTTCTAATCAATAACATCAATACTTGCTGTCATATGTTAAGCTTAACAGCACCGTTACCAGCCTAAGGATCTGAATCATCTTCAATCATCAACTGTGTAACACCATATTTACAAGCCTGGCTTACCTGTTGATCCCAACATGGCTGCAGGGGTCTGGTGTTAGTTTTTGGAGCAACAGTGTCCTCTGGTGGAAACAGGACAACAAACAGAAGAGGAAAAGTAAATACAAACATCATGGTAACAGGGACACCTGCAGTATCTCTGGAAATACAAAAAAAATATCACAGAAATGCACTCGCCTTCTTTTGAAGACAGCGGAAGAGATGGGGTATTCTGGAAATGACAAACAATTCAATAAAGTTGTAGATTGGTAAAGAAAAAAATTCAAGCACAGCTGTTTTTGGTACAAGACGCCATTAAAGGTGTACTAACTTGAGAAGCAATTACCATAAACCATCACTACGTGCCAGTGATGCAATATTTTACTTAAAATGAAAACCACTTTCAGCAGTTTTCATAACGGTTCGAACACAACTGTAAAACCTGAATGACCCTGATAACACCGAGCGTGTAATTAAGTTTCAGCGTTTGTAAATGAAACTATCAGATTGTAGGAAACTGTGCCTTTGGTATATTTAGTTTAGCTAACCCGGAAATGTTAGGGGTGACAATATTTACCTTTTAGGTGCATTCACTTGTCTGTTTATTGAAGGAATTGTTCGACATCTTCAGAAATGCAAGGTTTAGCTTAAAGTAAAAATAGAAGCAGGAGCTAACAATATGCTAGCTCTGTAGCTATTTAGCACCAACACTTAGCTAAAAATACGCGGTCTAGGACACAACTTCTCCTGTAAAACCACAACCTGTACTTTGTATAATGTCATTTCATCTTTTGTAAAACAAACTAAAAACCTGTTCATTTGTGTATTTGTTGGTGGACTTACCTCTTGACAGAGTCAGACCAGCTGTTTTGTTTCAAGCGTAGGCTAGGCTAGGCTAAGCTAATCGTTTTTCTGTACGAGCTTTATATTAATAAAGGTGTCCTCAAAACTTCTTTATGAACTGTTTCTACTAATTGTACAGTTTGTTAGCCAACCTATTGGTATAGCTGAGCTTTGTATATCATATTCTTTTATTACAACGGCCAAAGTCTCAACACCACGTCTGCTGAAACAGTTGCAGGTGCAGTCATGGGCTGTAGAGCTTCTACACAACTCATGGTTTCATCATTTAAAGGTTTGACACCTAACGCCAAAGCGATTTAGAAGTTCAACATAGATAAATTATGCTTTGAAGTTAGTATGTACCTTTTTGGACATTTAACAAAATACCAAGCTGCTCAAATAGGTGATATATATATATATATATAAGTACAATAAAGTTTAAAGTTTAAAGACTGAGCGGTGTAAACAAGTCTAAGAATCTGTAGCTGATCAATAATGTTGCATAAGCATTTTCAGTCTGCATTTAAATATTGCGGTTCAATAAGCACCCCTCAATAGCGTTAACACTGTTTCAACCAGTTTTCATACTTGATTTACTTTTTAATTGCTGTTATAGCCCTGTATTAACCTGGAAATTGTTTTATTATCGACTGATGGGCTGATTATTTTCTTGTTATATAAACTAATATATGTCTATAAAAGTCAGAGAATTGTCAAAAATGTCCATCATAGCTGACAACATTAAAATGTGTTTTTCTCAGATCAACAGTCTAAACCCAAGATATTGAATATCTATGATACAAGAGCATTTTTTTTCAATATCAGTTTACTGATCTGATTCGGGGGCACGTCAGTGAATGGTCAAACATGTCTCCTCTCTAACTGCTGAGCAAGAAAACCAGCCAAATGAGTTTTCGTCTTCATGGTGTAAGAACCATGTCAACAACACAAACTCAGGCCAATTCAAAATGCATTTTTTCCTAAAATGGCGAGTCCCCCATGTTTTCCAGATTTTCTGTCTGTCTGGGTCACAGAGACAAATCCTCAGACAGACCCCGGGGGGCAGAAAAACACCCAGACCCCTCCCTCGTGTGGCTGGCCCAATAATAGAAAGGGAGAGACGGCATCTCCAAGGCAACCGACCCTCGGGAGTGTCTACAGAGAGGTGGCAGGACGAGGATGGGGGGTATGCATTGTAATTCCTGAAGCCTGACCCAACTGTCTGCCAGCCCGCTGACTTTGATGACTCAAAAACTGTCTGTCCACTCACTGTCTCTCCACATCTTGCACATGGCAGGAAGTAGTTGCTCTAACTGGGGGCTTTGTTGGGTTTTTGGAGAAAAGCAATTGACTCACCACATCTGACATGGATGTAGGTGATAGATGGAGAGTAAACATGACCCTGTGTACAACAGCAAGCAGCAAACAGAAGCTTAACAACGTAGTGCTCCGGTATTACCCTCTGATCATCAGTTACTGACCAGTCTTGTGTATTAGACCGGGACGTTTGACAGCTTCTGACCACATTATGGATGATCTTACCTGGCGTCTGGAGGTCTGTGGGCTGCGGTAGGAGGACTGTGTCCCTGAGAAGGGGGGCAAGGACAGGGGCGGGGGCAGCGGCTGCCGTGGAGTGGAGAACGGGGTCGAAGAAGAGCTTCCTGTTGTCAAGAAGACAAACAGTCTGATCAATCTTCACATAGATGCAACCTGCGGTCTTTCCCTGCTCTTTTAAACAAGACTTTTCAGTGTTTGTTCTTTAAACCAGTTAGAAAACATAACATTTAATATGAACAATACCACAGAATCACAGAGAAAAACACTGATTTTTCTTTGTTACATAAAACACCTCTTTAGAGATGTATTAGGGGTTGAAAAAAAAAATTATTTTAATTACTGATTATAGAAATATCTTCCATTAATGGTTTATAAAATGTCTGCCTTCACCACTTCCCACAGTGCAAGGTGACATCTCAAAATGTCCGACCAACAGTCCAAAATCAGAAAGATATTAATTCACATTGATATAAAACAGAAGAAAGCACCAAATCATCACATTTAAGAGGCTGAAACAAGTGGATGTTTGGCATTCTACTTAAATAAATAAATAATTAAAATAATTAAAGGACTCATAAAAATCATGGCCAATCATCACAGAACTAATTCAGGTTACTATCATAGAAGGCAAAGTTATCATTATTATTATTTTTCTGACGATCTATGATTTATCATAGCAGCTATAATAGAACTTTTATATGACTTTTGCATGAGTGTGATGAAGTACTTTCATTTGTATGGTATTTAATATGTCGGATTGGTCAAAAACAGTTATTCTATCCATAAAGTGTTCCTCAATTTTTCCACATAATGTTCAATTACGTTTCATATATATGAGAGGTTTTCTGACCGTAGCTGCTGTGGAGGTCTGTGTAGGGGCTGGAAGTGCAGTCTTGTGGTCGCATGTGGACTTGGGGGTAAAAGTTCTCAGGCATGGTGGCGTAACCCTCCTCACAGGAGGCCTCCTTGGGGTCTAGAGACACTTTGGCACATTCGATGACGATATCATGGATTTCATACTTTTTCCACCTACAGCAAAGCACAGCACCATTAGTCAAAGTGATCCAGTAGACCTGGGTGAGAAGAATAAACACCACACTGTTCCTTTCCAACTTACCTTGTGGGATCAAGCTCATGGTCCTTTGTTCCCGTCACCAGTTCAGGATGTATACGAACGTGTTCAAGCATCGGCTGAATGGAGGATTGGACACAAAATTTATATCAGCAATCATTCGGCTACAAAAACTACAATGAAGAGCAGGGGTAACATCCTCACCTTTACTACTTCCTCAAACGTTTCCATGTTCTCCTTCATGCTGTAGTGGGATCGTAGATAGGACACAAAGTTGCACGGGTACATGCCGTAGAGGCGGTGGAAGAGTGAATAGACGCTGGCGTGCAGGTGGATTAGATAAACTTCCGAAACATGCCCTGAATGAGTAAAAAAAACACAAATGTATCAACTTCCATTGCAAAATAACTGGAAAACAGAGTTACAGCATTTAGACATTTTATCAGTTTATTTATTTATTAAGTTCCTACCAGGGTTCTTGAGATTCCAGGACGCCAGGCGGCCGAAGATGTCGAAATACTCCCACAGGTGTTGTTTCCCAGCTTGAGGGATCATGGGTAGCAGAGTGATCAGCACCAGCACTCCAGTTATCAACACCACTACGTCTGTATCCGTCTGCCAGGAAATTAGAAGTATTAGTATTAGAGTTTACGATAAAGTCAAACATCAAAAGGTTGGAATTAAAGACACTTTAATGGTGGTCTCACAAAGACAGTTTCCCTTTCTTATTAGATTACTTGTCCATTAGATTAAACCACTAATGAATTTAATGGATGACATAAAGAGATTGTGGGAACTTTCCTACAACTGACAACAGCAAAATAAAGTTATTACAATTCATCCGGAGTGGGTCATAAATGTGTGTGCTGCATTTCATGGCAATCCATCCACTGTTTTTCCAACAAACAGACGCTGCCATTTCTAGAGCCTGGCTGGTAGCATGGTTAAACCTTAATCTAATCAGGGGTTAATCGACAGCGACAACCTTGTAAACCTCACTTCTGTCCAGTTTGAGTAGACAAACAGTGTTGCTCTGAGGAGCACTGAGTGACAAAGCTAATCAATAACATACTGCATCAGACCTGTAAGGAACTGCTTACTGTTCTACAGTTCAACAACACCCTTTCACTGCCTGCCAGTATTAAAAACTTGTGTTAAAGCTACATCTTCAATAGTTTTACAAGCCTTAAAGGATCAGTGTAGATGAAATATGCACGTACAAGCCTACTGCTTGCAATATGATAAAAACACAAAGAAAATGTTGAGTCACTGAATGTTGCATGAATTCTAAAAAGCAGCTGGATGAGAAATCTCCACTCCTCATCCCTTCACATACCTCTCAATGCCCTGACAAGGAGATTTCTTTGTTCACTGAGTCATAACTGGGCCGTTACCTTTAGGCATTTGAGCAGCGAGAGCAGCAGAGGGTATCGAGCAATCTTGTGGATCCAGGACGGCTGCTTGCGGATTACATGGCCGAGCAGGGTGAGGGTGGGCAGTCGGCAGGCCTGTTTGGTCATACACTCGTTCATCTTGTCCAGAAGGTGCTGCGAGGAAGGGGAGGGGGTACAGCAGGGTTAGATCTGTATTTAACAGAGTCATGGTTGGTGAAAGGTAGAACAGAATAGAAGAATAGAATACACTTTATTATCTGACAACCTTGCAATCCTCGCTCCAGGTAGCTGGAGTTCTTCCTTTTAATTAAAAACGTAGAGGAAACGTGTTGTTTTACCTATCTGTACATAGATATACACATGCTGTAATGTAGAGAGCATTAACAGAAAACATCAACAGCTAAAAATCACCACTGTGATTCTATTCTAACAGAATAACAAAGGTCCAAACACCAGGGTGATAATAAAATCACAGCAGACCGTAGAAATAGTTATGACAACCTCACAGCCCTACACCACAACATATCTGCATGTATTAGGTTGCTATGGCAATATGCAAACACACAAAAAACACGATTCAACAATGACACAGAAGCAAATGATGACATTTCTGAGAGCTGAGGGCAACACCAGCAACACAATGAATTCCTGTTTTCTTAGATGTTAGAAAAAAAAAGAAAACAGAAAACAGAATGGTAAATATGTTGAGCCCCCCTATCTATAGATACTAAATAAAGGCGTTTGGTTGAGGTTATATAAATAATAAAATCACTGCTGTTTAACTGAGAGCATCGAGCCGCTACATCCACATCCACACCATCTCCTTATAATAAATGCCATCTTATAATGGACGATAATGGGAAATAAACTGCAGACTGCATACATCTGTACAGTATCTATCAAGTGTTTTCTTCTAACTAGTCTTTTTTTGCTAAAAATCCTCTAGGTTCAAACGCCTATATTTACAATGTGTTAAAAGTACAGAAACTGGTTTTAAATACTTAAATACTTTGGACTCTCTGGTTCTCCATCCCCTTAAAGCTCCAGCACTGTCAAGACAGCTTGCTATTGGTCAGTGTTGAACTTTACATGGAATATTCACACAGATTAATTTCACCTCCTTGAGCAGACACTCTGATAGCAGCGATTCCACTGGAATTAATTGATTTCGCTGCTTTAAATCCTGGTGTGACCAGGATTATGTAGGGGTGTTTCTCACCTTATCATGTGGCTCTCTGACTGAGGAGAGGATATGCATGGCCTGGGCAGAGTTTGTTTCCAAGAAGTAGTCCACCAGCCCGTTCAGCAACATGGACCCTCGCTCTTTGAGGGAAACAGGGACAATAATTATAACAAGTTAATTAGTGAGCACACACAGATAAAACCATGCTGATTTGGTACAAGCCAAGTGGCCCTACCAGTGCTGAGCTGCTCGTTGATAAGGCCTCTGATCTCTTCTAGCTGGTGGAGGTCGGAGGTCTCCAGGAGCGGGAGGAGGTCCCCCACGTTGGGCTGCTCCCTGGCCATGGTGGTGGCAGTGCTGGAGGTGGAGGCAGCGTCTCTCTCACGGTGTCCGTCCCTGCCTGCCTGCCTGGAGGACTCCTGGGGCCACCCTCCGATACAGTCTCCAGGCACCGCTACATCACAACCAAGACCAATTCATAAACATTTCCCAGAATTAGTCAGAGCTCTGATCTAGGATTAATGGTCACATGACAAAACCCAACTCTGTACTGGGACGCAGGGTTTGTGCTACTTCTTCAAATTAGAAAAAAACTATTGAAATGTCATCCAGAATGATGCAACTTCATCTAATTTACTCAGACATGTAGAATATAGCCCCTGAAGAATAAAATGAACTACATATTGGATGATATGACAGCCTTACACTATCACACACACAATGTCCATATTTCTCTGCAATGAACAGTTGTAATATAAACAGTGTTTTTGTTATAGACTTTGTTGCATTTTACCCATTAATTTAAACAGACCCTGATGGTGTAACTATTGGTGACATCCTGATGAGACACCATAAAAAGGCCTGGGGCTGTTTTGATGAGCTGACAAGGTTACATCTTTATGAGGTTGTGCTTTGTCATACAGGAGGAGAAGGGTTGCGACAGGATAAGTGTGAGTGAGGAAGCTGAAATAGTAGCACTTGTCTCTATCACATTACAGCCACCGAGGAGCCCTTATGCAAACGCTTACACCCCAAACTGCTCAGGATGTACGGAGAAATTTCCAGGTGGAACTTTAGTGGATTAATAAAGATTACAAAAAAAAACATACATGTCATTTTAAATCCCACTGAAAGCAATGGTTGCAGGCTGTGTGTTGTCCATCATGGGATTAACTGGTGCAAATAACTGAACTAACTGAACCTAAACGAATAATCATTCAAAGTAAGAGTTCTATTTAAAGCTGTGCTTATCAACATCTTATATTAACAATGGATTTTTTAGTGTAATGTGAAAATGGGGCATTTGTAGTGATGAATGCAGAGTCATCTGCCGTCGGCCGCAGCTCTTCTTGCAAAAACACTCTAAAAACCTGTTTGCTAACATGCTTGCTGCAATAATTTTATGAGGTGATGATGCGTCAGTGTTGTGTTTATAGCTTGTTGCACCTCCCCAAGTCATAAAAACAAAATGATTGACCCACAACTAGACTAACTACATTTGCTGAGCAGACACTGAGTTAAGATTATTTTGTCCTAATAACTTATCCGTGAACTTTTTCACACAAAACATTTTGACTTTAACAATGGTTCCATTTTGTTCAAGTGTCCCAGTAAGTCATGACAGTGAGCAAGCATGCACAATACTAGGACTGCAAAACTGAGGCAGTTAAATGGAATGAAACCATCATTAATTTGATTATTTATACCTGTGTTTTTCCTGCTGCAAAAGACAGCTGACATAATTTTTTTCTTGAAATGAGAAAACACACTATTTTTACTCGGGAAAGTACAAGCTCAGCAGGCATTGATCTGCTGACCTGCAGCAAAACACTAATTTTATCACTGATTTTCCATACAAATCCTAGTGTTCAGTTGACATACTACTATACTATATATACTACGTACTATAAATGAACCATTCACAGCTTCACAACAGCAAACAGACCTTTAACTACCACACATATAATGAAGCAAGAAATCAAGGAAGGTTTAGAGGACATCGCAGATTAATCAAAAAAATGAGGCGGAAAACTTCCAGGACATAACTAAGATGGTGTGACAGATCCCAATAAGTGACCTGCACCTAATCTGACCTCGCCAACTCATTTCAGTGTTTGCTATCAGTGCCTTGAACAAGGAATTTAACTCAAGAGGAATATTTAACAGCTATTAAAGAAAGAAAGAAAAACAAACTTTCCTAATGTGTTTACCATTTCAGGTTATTAGTCTATGATACATTTGGGCTAGACGCTGAGTCGGTCATTAAAAGTAAAGGAGAGCCGTGCATAAATAATCCTGATAGGCAGGTCATTATCGTCAGGGTGTCTGCACCCAGCAGCTTATTCCCTCACAGGAGTAATGAATCAGCACCAGAGATCTCATCAGTCTTTAAAATCTCCTTTCAACACTTACTAAACGCACTAGAGGATGATTAGAATCCTAATATGGCTGAAATTGGTTGTTTCTTTCTACACGTTTAAAGGCTATAAACTATTTTATTAGTGCAGAATATTGAATCTTTCAACACAGAATCACATGCTACTAAAACCAAGATAACGGTCCAATTTAGAGATTGAGACAAGAAGAAATGAAACGATAGTCAGCGTATTTTTATCTGATTTCATCTGAAGTCATATGTTAACTAAAGACACTGCCCTCTGTGACAAAAGTAGTCTCCTCGCGCCTCGCTCGTTCACTACAAATCAAAACAAGATGATAAAGGCCTGAATATGTCCCCGTCTGTTTGTTGATTCACTGGAGTCACAACACGATTGTCTCCTTGTTATCAATTAACCGCTCGGTCATGGGGTTGCTGGGAGTTGGGGTGTGGACTGTTTTTCACCCTCTTCTTGCAGGGACGGGTCAGTGGCCCAAACATAAGCCACTTCTCAGCGTGGTCCCAGGCTGCTTGGGAACGATCAGGAGGATACAAAGGACCTTTATGCGGCTCAAGCGCTTCCATGTACACACTGGAAATTACATTTGGCTATGTGCGAGCTGTTATCAACAGGCTCCTTTTCTGCTGCGTGAATATTTTAAAGCAGTTTCCTAAAAGAGACAAATGGCCGGCACAGTCCATTTGAAGAACCGATTACCGTCAACTCAACTGTACAGAGAGGCTTGTGCTTTACTGAACTAAGCCAGACATTTAAACATCATTTTCATTATTGATTACTCTGTTTGATATGTTTCTAAATCAACCAAATAATCATTTAGTAATTCCAAAACTGATTAATGACCATCACATTTTCCCAGAGTTCAGTAATTCAGTGACATCCTCAAATTGCTTGTTCTTGTCTAAAATTCCAAGATATTAAAATTTAGACCATTGAATTATTATTTCCAATATCAATTAATCTGTTGATTATTTTCTTGATAATCAATTAACTGTTCCTGGTCTATAAAAACATCAGAAAACAGTGAAAAATGTCTGTCACAGTTTCATGCATTCCACAGTGACTTCTTCAAATTTCTTGTTTTTGTGTGGTCCAACAATCCCAGACCCAAAAGGTATTTAATCTAATATGTCTAATATATATATGGCTTGTTAAAATCATGTGTTGAGGTTGAATTTATCTCATTAGGAAAATCAGGGTTATCTGAAGTGTTTTAGGCACTAAATGATGTAGTTTAATGTTTTCTAACATTAAACTACACAATAAAATTGTGGATCACATTTCAGATTATTAAAAAAAAAAAAACTCCCACAAATACTAGAAAAACAAACTATAAACAGCTAGTGCTGGGTGGGTATCATTTGAAATTTTTCAGTGCTAGAGAACAAAACAAGCAGTATGAATGAAGACATTTGAGCTCTGGCAGCTCGCGGTTAACTGCATCAATCTGAAACCAGTCTCTATTCTCTGGAAATCCCAGAGTCCTCCACTCACCCCGACAGGCGGCTTGAGCTGCGTTACCACCTCAGGACCCGTAATTTAGATCAGGAGATATACAGCTGATTTCACTGTGTTTTATTTTGGCAAAATTCTTGTAAGACTGCTACTGTTTAGACACGAAAGGCCACTGACACAGTTAATTTTATAGTTTGTTATAAGAACTAGGGCTTTTAAAAATCTTTTTAGAAAGATTTTAGTGCTTCATTTACAGCATTGGACATGTATCATTACTGACGGTGTGAAAAATCAGCTATCATGGTGACATTTATTTCACAAGTTTCAAATGATCCAGAGCCCTACCAAGCAGAGGACACATTATGGACAGTATGTGTGGGTGGAGTGGGGGTGCATAGTCCCGATTACAGCCCTGTTACCTCAAAGTTAACATTTTGATAGGTTAGGTAAAGTACAGACACAGACATTAGACTCGGGAACAGTGAGGCCAGTTCAATATGGCAGAGGGGTCGAGGTCAAACTGTTAAAACTAGTGACCTATTTTGTCTCCACGATGGCAGCAGAGCCTGAGTGAGTGATGACTGCCGGATAAACAGACGCTAACAACAGGATATTTATTAATAGCGGCTGATAAGAGGAAAGAAACTGAATTCAAGTTTGATGCTGCTGGAAGATAAAAACAAGCACATGAGAACGATGCAGAAAGCTGCATCATATCTTCATGCTAAGATACACAATGAGGCATCAAATCAGAAGATTAAATACACATAGGCCTTAATGACACTGTGTTGTAGTGTGGTGCACACTGGGAGCACAGTGCAGAGCCCGGACAGGCTGAGAAGAGAGGCTGGAAAGCGGCAGAGCTGCTGCTGTATGTGGACTGACCAGTGGCTGCTGCTGCCTGTCGTAAACAACTCGCAGAGAACAATGGGCAGGGTTGGGTTTACTTTATCCCGTTATAAAAATATAAAGGCAGCCTCTCTCTGCCAAACCAAACACCGCCACAAAACGCACAGAAAACGCAGATAAATTCACGATTAAGCGTTTAAAGCATCATCATCTTGTAAATCCATCACCGGGTCTTTTCGGAAAACAAGTCAGTCCCACCGCCGAGAGCTAACGTTAGCTGGGAGCAGCGACCCACACTCGGTCGGGGATTCATCCTGCCTGTCAACCGTGTTCAGACGGCGGGGAAGCAGGCCGAACAGCTCGGGTTTACCAATACAAGCCTTGTGCGTTGAGATTCGCTGTAAGAAAAACACATTAGATATAAATAATCGGACCTGTTTACCTGTTAGAGTAGCTGCACTCCACAGGGCGCCGCCATCTTGAACACCTCACAGCCCATCCCACCGCAGTCAGCCTCCGCTGTCGGGCTGCATGCAAACTAATCCCACAAGTTAGCGCCCCGTGAGTCGCAACCGCAACTTTAGCAATTAATTTACCTCAACAACATCTAAAATAAGTTTGGCAAATTACATCTAATTACTCAGAAGTATAATTCACATATGTACCCAGTCAGATTCTTCGCTCCATTGGCTCAAACCTAAGACTGTTTTTCTAGCCTCCCCATTGGTGGAAGAATGATGTGAGTGTAATGCGGTTTCGCGTGACCCACATGTGAAGAGCGCACGCGCAAATTAGATATATATATATATATTTTTTTTTTTCAGGTAGTTGAGGGGTGTGTATGGAAGCCTATCCATGCCGAGGGAAAATAAAGTTAGCTGTAGTTATGAATAGCAACAATAGAGAGTCATGGTACGGCAAAATGATGAGATACTGAGTCAAAATTATCACAAACTGACTCTAAACTTCCACTTTTTCAGTCAAAACAACTTGAAAACAAGTCAAATTTAAGAGACACTAAGCAAACTATTCAATTTCTAAGTCAGATTTATGAGATAGTGATTCAAATGTTTGACCTAAATACTTTCTCATACTTTTGACATTACAAATTTCATACTTTTAAGTTAAAAAATATAACAAGCTAAAGTTAATTTTTTGACTTAAAAAGTAACGATTTTGATTTTGTATAGTTTTTATATAAAATGTCAATGTCAAATGTTTTTTACTTATCATTAAGATTCTTACATTAGCCATTCTCGTCACCTTTTTCTGGTACAAATGGGCTTCCATACAATGAATTCTAATATCAAAACATGTGCTTATTTTACATTCTGATTACATATTATAAGATATGATTTTGCATCATTGTCACTGACAAAATACCCGCAGCTTCAATATGTAACAGAGGACTCATTTTTTGTTTTGGTTCTCTTATTTAAGATTTATGTCATCTGTTAGAAAACTTTACCCACAAATTCAGCAACATGTGAAAAAGGTCTACGGACTTAGAGGAGCCACAAGTTAACTATTATGTTGTGTAAACTATACAGAGTCAACTGAACACTGTCACACAGTGTAAACCAGAGACCAGAGATCTACAGTATAGTTGTATAAAATTCAACTTAACTGAAATCAATCGTGGAGACAGTAGTAAAGTGTACTATGGTATAAATCTGAATTAATGATATTATGACATGCACTGTTTTGGCCAGTGGGCATGCTGCTGTTGTTTATACTCACCAGTCTCAGACCTGCAGCTCTGGTCCTGCAGCAGTATCATGCTCCACCTACAGGCAGTAAAAGTAACAGCAGTAGTTTCACACCTGCAGTTTCTAAATTCTAACATGCAAGTTACATAAATAATGAAATTGAGAATTACAGCTGACCAGGGCCTAATATGAAGCTTCATTGTGGATTTTTAAGCTACATTTTTATTTTGTAAGATTTTCAATATACAAAGATTATATGCACAACAATACATATGTAACACACACTTTTAAAATGAATTGAATTTAATAGTTTGGACAAATATTAATACATAAACTTTAAGTACAATTTTGAGGTACTTTACTTACTTACTTCCATTGTATGTTTTTTGATGCTTTTTTACTCCCTCTGCATTATATTTCAAATTGAAATATACTCATATTTCCTCTTTCCTCACACATTTATCATCCGATGACCCCTCAGATTTATCTGGTGACACTGTACATAAAATCACCTCCAGCTGGTACAACAGTAACATGCTGCTACACACTGATACTTCAGTATTAATTATAATGATGTCACATTTTTTACAACTTTTACTTTAATACTTTAACTACATTTTGCTGCTAATACCTATGTACTTTTGCTTAAGTAAGACTGTTCACGCTTGTAATGGAGTATTTTTACACTGCTTTATTGGTACTTTTACTCAAGAAAAGGATCTTCTACTTCTTTTTTCTCAGTGCTTCTACCTGAATACCTGAATTTTACATCTGAAAACTGTGTTTTTCATGGTAAAAATTAATATTTTAGTCTTTTGCCAACGCCCGGGTAAAATTTTACTTAAAAACAATTTTCCAAAGTCAGTTACACACTCTGTCCACAAGATGTCGCACCTGTACTTCTTCCCCTTGTAAATTAATGCCTTCTCCTTAAAGTGTTTCTCGGCTGTTAAACCACATGTGTTTTTTAACAGGATTTCACAGGTTGATATCATTGGTATCAACATCATCATTATAATTACTATTTCTTAATATCCGAAAAAATGACATAACTGCTCTATTTTGTCATATAACTTTTTATTTAGCTCCATGTGTTGACAGTACAGAGCATCCTGCAGCCTTCACTGTCGTAAATCTGTCGTGACAGGGTATCGATATGCTTTAATAAATATAGTCAACAGTGTTAATCTCCCGGACTGGTTTGGTGTATGTATCTTTGGAGGTGCAACAGACTCATATGATCTCTTGGCATTTAAATCCTACACACAACACAGTCATACACACATTACCTTCCAGAAAATCCCGTAAATCAAACATTGTTAGGTGGAAATATTTTGTCGGATTTTTTGGTTGAAATTCTTACTAGTTTTTGCTTTTTTGAATTTAAATTAAGGGTTATATATGTTTGTATTTTTTAATTAAATGTATTTCTAAGGTAAGAACAATAGGCAGTTAGATGCAAATAAATTGTCCTTCCTTTAAGAAGTTGAAATTTATTCGCTAAACTTAAATTTTAGTCTTCAACTCTAACTTCTTTTTTTTCGGAGCACTTTTTTGTATAACTGTTGAAAGGACAGCAAAGGGCCCGTGTCCTAGGCAAATTTCCATGTGCAGGTTGGGCCTTTTCATTGGTTGAAACCACACTCAGATTCCCCTTGCGAAATTATCTGATTGAAAATCAGGGAGGGGAGAAAGAAACAGCAACAAGTGTGTGATGGTTTTACGCTGCTTTGCTTTTCTGACTTTTAGGAAAGGATTTAGCGACACATTTTCCTCCGCTGAGCCGATTCACCTTAAGAGAAGAAGGAATTTATTTTTATTACGCAGTTTCATTTCGACGGGAACCTGTTCGTTTAACGGTGAGTAGCCGCTACATGTGAGATAAAAGTATAAACCAAGCTAATGTGAAACTTTTTATTACTTTTTCACCAATAACAGGATAATACAAACTGTGAAAATGTCTACTACACGTTGATGAATCTTTTTGTCTCTCAGCCTGTTAAAATATAAAGAAAAATGAATTTGTTTTAACCAGTTAGCGCGAGAGTTTACCATATGGATGATATTCTGATACACTGGATTAAAACAGTGACACCTGTAATTTCAGGATGGAAATTATATATCAAAGCACCCTGAAGATGTTTGAATTATACGTTGATAAATGCAGTTTTTCAAAAGTTTAGTTGATCAGCGTTTCATCGGCATCTACTCTATATATTTAAAATAAGTTGTAAGAGTTACAGTGTTTTGTCTGATGTAGGATCAACATGCCCCGGTCATTTCTGGTGAAAAACAAAAGGTGCACGTCCTATAATGTTCATCGATCATATGAAGAAGAGGAGCCCAAGGCCCCAGTATCTCCAGGTAAGACTGCAAAACAATCATTTTATCTGTATATATGAGGAATACAATGTTTAGTTAATTTAACTACTCCTGTCTACTGTTTTATCCTTATATAACAAATTTAAAGCAGCTTCTGTTTTAAACATTTGCATGGATGTCAGTTTTTAGGCAAATTGAAATAAAAATAATCATGCATGTGCCATTCATTAACTCATACATCAGTCTTCAGTTCTATATCTACAGCATGCTTCCTATTAAAACGAAATGTCCTCCAAGAGGAACAGGCTTTTGTTTTTATAGCCCAGGATGTTGATGTACTTGCTGCCTAACCACACTTACTTGAATCAATCACACTTTTATTTGTTGTGGATTTGCAGAAGTCCCACCAGCGGCTCAGAGTACAGACTCTTCAGACAGGCCTCCGTCCGAGGGGCAGTTTTCACCTCCGCCGGACTGCTGTTCATTTGAGAAGGAGGAGGTAGAGCTTGTGTGTCCCTTACCTGTCCATCCAGAGCCAACCAGACCTCCTGCAGCTCCCACGCAGCCATACTTCCTAACTGGTGAGCTGCCAGTGCATCTATCTCCATCTGTTTCTTATAGCATACCCTCAAATCAGAGAGATAAAACATATTTTTCCTGTGTCTGCATCTGCACACCCTCAGAGCCTCACATGGCAGAATTCGCCCCATACTACAAGCCGACATATGCCTGGGAGCCGGTGCCTTCCTCCTGCAAGCTTCGTCAGATGAGTTTCAGCCCCACGGTGCTGCAGCACGCCAGCAGTCTGTACGGCACCCACATCAGCCGCAGTCCACAGCCACAGCAGCCTCTGGACTGCAGCACGCACTACTCCCCCACCTCTAACACCTACCACTGTATCACCTGTGACAAGGTACGCGCCACATGTTGTTGGCCTCACACCTGTACAGAAAATATGTAGAAAATGATAAAAAAATATATGTATATTTTTTGACTGTGTTTGTGGTTGTAGCGTTCCCTTTTCCAGCCACCTGTGCTTTATCCCTCTCCTACACATGCCAACTTTTTAAAGTTATCTCTCTCGTCAGCAGCAGTCTTATTGATGGATTAACTCTGTTCCAGGTATTCTCAACGCCCCACGGACTGGAGGTTCACGTCAGGAGGTCGCACAGTGGAACGAGACCTTTCGGCTGCAGCATCTGCAGAAAAACCTTTGGTCACGCTGTCAGTCTGGAGCAACACATGAACGTCCACTCTCAGGTACATCAGTGTTTCTAAGACACTTCAATTTAGTATTACACTTTCATAAAGTTCATAGAACATGTGAGAGGCATGCACTTCCCATAATACACCTCTCCTTTTTATACCCTAATGACATCACTGTGACACCATAGATATCATACATGTGTTTTTGCAGACTCATGATGTGTAAAAGTGGTGGCATGCCCCTTTAAGAACACAGTTCATTAATATTAATTAGTACTTACTGTGCATAGAAACTAACTGAAGAAGAAGTATGGTTGCAACTTACTCTACAACATGCCCGAAAGTACTGCATGAAAAGACTTTACGTTCTGGCACTGATTTCAAGAACAGGGACTGAAATGTTAATAGTTTATCAATTTACATAGAGTTAATTAAAAGATTTTTGAAAGTACCAGAACAACTACTGTGCTGTATTTATTATCATTACAGTATATATATTACATTACAGTATATATATATGCTGACACCCAGGTCTGAGAGGAGCTGCATTTATTTTGATCCTCCCTCAGAATTGACATTAAAGTTAAATAAACTTTGACTTCATTTTTATCCACTGCTGTTTCCAAGGCTGAGGATGAACCGTAAAATTTAGCATTCCTAAAATCCTGCTCTTGTCTAACGCTCTTTTTGTGCTTCATCTTGAATCAGGAAAAAAGCTTCGAGTGCAAGATGTGTGGGAAATCGTTCAAGCGCTCCTCCACTCTCTCCACACACCTGCTCATCCACTCGGACACGAGGCCATACCCCTGCCAGTACTGTGGCAAGAGGTTCCACCAGAAGTCTGACATGAAGAAACACACATACATTCACACTGGTAAGTCTCAACATGGAGATTATTTTACAGCAGGTGGCCATATTTTTTATGATACTATTAAAAAAGTAAAAACTGTCCTGGCTTCTCTCGCTATAGTCATCTGTTCTCCAGGTAGCAGCATGCAGGAATTGTTTCCTGGAGTAATATAACTGCTGATAAATCAGAAAAAGAAACTTAAACAAATGTCCTGGTGATTTGCATATCTGGTTTTCCTGCTCCATACAGGAGTCCATAGAGTTATGGAGTCCACATTTGTTGCCAGTAAATGTTTGATATGGTTATTAATGTGACCTTTATGGTAAAAATATTTGGCACTATTTTTGGTGTGGGTGAGAAACCTGATTTTCCAGAAGTAGTGGAAAGGAAACTGCAGCTGTTTTAAACAAATCATTTGAAAATGATCCAAGATTTGATTTTGTATATTTCTCACTGCTTTTGCTCTGTGTGTATGTTTTATTTTATAGGTGAAAAGCCCCACAAATGCCAAGTGTGCGGCAAAGCCTTCAGCCAAAGCTCCAACCTGATCACCCACAGCAGGAAACACACAGGCTTCAAGCCGTTCGGATGTGATATTTGTTCCAAGGGCTTCCAACGTAAGGTAGATCTCCGCAGGCACCACGAGAGCCAGCATGGCATGAAGTGAAAACTAAACTCAACAGCAGCAAGTGTTTGTACATATACAATAAAATCCTGTTAAAACTATAATATCATATTAATGTAAGCTATATATCTGTTAATAATATCTGTATTACAGATAAAGTACAAGAATAAGGAAGCTGTGAAATCAAATTCTCACTGAAGGCAATTAACTTGAGTTGAATAGTTCAGTAAAATGTATTTAGTTAATATATTGGAAGTTGTCTTTCAAAGATGCTTTTACATGTGGATGAATGGGAGATTTGTCGATGTCATTTATGTTGAAATCTGCTTTTGGTTTCAAATAGTTAATTTAAAACATGTTTAATGTAAACCAGCAAGCTTGTGAGTTGCGAAATGCTATCATTTGACAATAAAGGGTGAAGTGAGTAATAAAATCTTTGGTTGTTCTGTTATTTAAAACTGAATAAAGACATGCAAACTGGAATACAATATACAGTCCTTCATAGCTACGAGGTAAAATACACCCTCAGTGTTTGTCTAAGATGCACTGTAAACATGCTTTTTCTCGCCGTTCGTCTCTTTCTGTGTATTTTTCTGAGTCACTCTTCCCGTCAGAGCAGGATGTAGAATAACCACACAGCTGTTGGCCTCAGGTGAAAATCTCTTGAGGGACCAGAGATAGTATGTAATGGAGTAATTCTGCATTCAAATAACACACCTGGAACACCATGCAAATCCGAGGTGCTATTCATTCCTGAGAGTCGACTAGAAAGCAGACGAGGGAAAAGTTTTACATTGCAGAGGGAGATATGCCGTTCTGTTTGATGCTCGGCAGCTTCCTTGTTATTACTGGAGAGGCAAAACCAGCTCCATAATCTCAGTATAAAATCAGAATTGCACAAACTGTCAGGTGGACCAATATGAATTTTGGCCACACACACCCGTGCATACATCCCGTGTCACTGCTTGGCCTTAAACATTCAGTCTAATGGGATACGGGGATTAAAAAGAGGCCATGGAAAAGGGATTGATTGCTCAGTCAACTGTCACCACACCCAGTCAGCCAGTTGGATTTACTTCAACTCACCACCTTCCTCAAACACAAAACCTGTTAGGACATTAAGCTTGAGGCAAATCAGATCATCACCTGAGCCTTTTAAATCTGACAAACACTGGGTGAATTTGTAAAAATGGTTTTTGAAGGTAAGTTAGACCAACAGTTGATGTAAATGCATGATAATAACACAAGTTTTGTCAGTTTCATGGAACCTAATTTGGATGTAAAAATTATATGATGTGTTAATGAATTACACTTTTGTCATTGTTCCTTCACAATTAAACAGCCATTCTAATCTTTGCTCTTTTCTCTTGTCATGGAAAATTAACTGTCTTAGGTCAGTGTCATACTTTCCACATCCACGATGACGGTCCATGTGACGTAAATATCACCATCAGAGGGTTTACACAAGACTCTGTGCAAATGTCCATGTTCCCACCAATTTGTTGGGTCCACGCATATAGTATGTCTGCATATGGGTCCATATACCAAGTGTGCATGCACCCAAAAGAATATAATAACATACGTATATTTGAGGCTTTAGTTATCACAGTTTATACAGTATCAAAGAAAATGGGATTTTCTTTCCATATGATCCAAATCACACAGCTCAGGCTAATGGATTTCCTGCACATTCACCTGGAATTTGTTTCTGCACCAATTTAAAGAATTTAATATAACTCATAAATAGTGAGTTTCATTGTATTACATAAGTAATCTTAGTATATTGCATGATTATTAAAGGGATCAATGTTTTTACCAGCATCTTTGAGTTGAACAGACTTTCATACATACATTTTTAGCCTGGACCACCACCTCCCATCAACACTGCAGCACTGTGTCTGCTTCTGATTGGCTAATTCACTCAGTTTGGGCATGAAGAAAAGAAACCATCATGCTGTCTTCATTGTTTTTCATGTTGTCAGTCTGTATATGACTAAAGGCACCTTCTCCTCAGCGGTAGATAAGTTGTGTGATACATAGCCAAGATATCTGCAGTTAAAAATGGTGCCATCATCTCTGTTTAACATTTTTTCACCTCATCTTGTTTTCACATCATGAAATCTGGTAAGCTCTGGCAGCTGCAACCTGCACAACTAAAGATCTCTGACTTCTAGATAAATGAGATATAACACATGAAAAGGGACCAAACCTTTGTTTCATAATCACATGCTTAGCTCATCTACAAATTAAAAGATGGAATCACTATTTCAATTGCAAATGTTTATTCAACTATGTTGTGTCAAGGGGAGAGTAGAAATCAGTGTCTGAACAGGGTAGAGAGGAGATGTGAGAGCTTACTGTCCAGCAAACAAATCTGTGGGCTTTATGCAAAATTTGTTGATATTACCAGGGCAACAGGGTCCGTTGTGATCCTGCGCAACAGTTAGGCCTGTCCCAGCATCCTGGTGTGAGGACACAGAGCAAATCAAAATCCTGCACAGGTAACCAACAGAAAAGACAGAGGCAGAGGATAATCCTGGGTGGGACTAAACAAACAGGACATATGTCCTGAAGGGGGAGGGGTGGAGATGTGTGGGTAGCCTGGGGGGAAACGGGAGAAAATGATTAAATTGTGCAGACCCGCATGCACCTGGAACATTCCTTCACTGGTGAACAGGTGTATAGGTGTGAAAAGCTTTATGCAGTGGGGTAATTTTGATTTTTTTTAAAAACATAGATGTTAGATTGAATAGCAGAAGAGGGCTGTGCTGGAGGTGTTTATGTGGTTTTTCAGCCCTTGATCATTTGCATATGCATGTTGCCTGAGGTGTTGTTGTATCCTAAAAGTCACAAATGTACCTGATTTTCTCTCTAACTGTTCATAAATACTGTAACAAAGGACCCTGCATCTAAAGGTGTGAAGAAGCCTTGCACAGATATAGTTAAGTGAGATAATGGTGAAATATTTAAGTGTTACTTTCAGTGTGGCATGTCAGCAAGTTGCTGCCAGAACAGCAAGATCTGACACCAACTACAGTGATCGACCAAATCTGTTCAATCCAGCAAAGAGCAACCAACAAAACCAACCAAAAAGACAAAAAAAATCAAGACTGACACATCAGTGCTGTGTTGTCAGAACCAACACACCCCAATCCAAATGCAGCTCTGTCTCTCTATCTCACACAGACACACTGGCACAAACAGCAAGGAAAGAGATGGAGCACAGGGCTGAAATTTGTCTTGCAAAACGGCTTTATGCAAATGAGCCCTGCCCGGTGCTATGGAAAGGCTGCAGGATGGATGGCTGAACATGCCTGAGGCAATGATGACACATTCATGGAAGGCAGAGCGGGGGATCCCAGCTCTTTCCCCTTGAGATCAAAGATATGTCATGGGAATCTGAGTTATTATTTGCTGTTAGATACCTGTCACCGTTTGGACCTTTTGTCACAAACGGTGAACCCCTGTGAAGTTAGAAGTTACACAGAACCCCCATCCCCTGAGAAAAAAAACAATTTTTACAGTTGCACAACCCAGATTCATTATTTGTTCCTGCGATTTCTACATTTAATCTGATTTCGCGAGTTTATTCAGCAATTAGGATTAAAGTGATTATCTTCAAACAGAGACTTTTCCTCTCCTGCAGCTCTTTGAATCCATTTTCCATAAAATCAGGGCCAAAATGTGAAACGATCTGACTGGAAACCAGGAAACTGGTTCATTAGGTTCAACCTTATAGAATACAAGGAAATAAGATTAAATAACTATGACAGCAGAGACTGAGACTGTTATAAAATTTGCATTCAAGAAAGATGTGGGTTTTATCATTTACAAGATTTTGATTATTAGATATGATAATAACTTATTAATTTCCAGTTCAAGTGTAACAGGGAGAAGAGGGAAGAGAGTTACAAATAAACAGCATTTACAAATGTGAACAAGAGATGTAATTTTTGTAAAAAAAAAAAAAAAAAAGAAAAAAAGATAAAACAGTCCTGTTGAACCCAAGAACTGCTGTTTATAGATAAGACAAAGTCCTCTCCCCGATGCTCATGCTTGTGCATTAAATGTGCCAAACTGCATAAATGATTATAATGTAATTTTACAAATACAAATATAGATTGTATATATAATAAAAATAGTAATTAAAAAGTAATAAAAAGTAATACAAAAATAAAGATGGGCCCCAAAAACACATTAATATACATAAGAGAGCTTTAGAATTGTGTTGTTGTTGTGAAGCCAGTGTTGAATGACATGCCTGTGATCCATCACTTTGTTTTTAAAATGGACAGAATAATCCAAACAGAAAAATGAGCTGTCAGCAGATTTCCTCTGTATGACTGGACAGAGGAAGACGCTGTATGATCACATCCGCTGCTGTCACACAGTGTGAGGGTGTGATACCATTTGATTGCCAGTAACACTGTGTTGTGGTCCTGCCTTCCCATAGATAAGTGCAGTGATGACGTGTAGAAAAGGTTGTGCCTGCAATGTGTCATAGGCAAGGGATGAGAGAAAAAATAGATCAACATTTCTCGAGGTTGTTGCTTTTTCTAGGATGCAATCGTTTATTTTACAAGTGGGCAACACAGCCTGCTGCCTTCAAGTAACATCCAGCCTGTTGTCATTGGAAGAAAAGCCTTAATGCTTAAATGCAGGAAACAGAGAAAAATCACCTTCAGAAATCATTTTAAAACACTAGTTTTGATGCTCTTTAAACTCATCATCAAGCACTAGCAGCAAGTAGTGGTTCTATTTGTATTCATTACCCACTAGATGCATTTGATTTTGTTGCAAAAGATGAATTTTTCTACAGTTTGGCTTGCTAATAAAATATGTCAGAGCATAAACCATGGATGTGTAAACAACAGTGGTATGAGCTGATACTGACTGGGCTGTTTTGGACATAAGCCATGTGGTGAGTGGAAATCAAGGCATCACACAGGCCTATCATCCCCCTCTCTCTGACACTATCTTTTTCTGTTAAAACTGTATCATAACAAACAAATGTTTCTTGGCAATGAATAATAATTTATTATTTATTTATTTATCTATTTACTGTGTTTGGTTAATAACGGCTAAAATCTTTTTTGCATAAAAATTTCATGAAGGACTTGAAGGCAGCATCATTTCTAGCAGATACTCAACTACAGTTGATCCCGGCCTGGGGGTCACGTGTCCTCCGGTGGGTCACAAGATAAATCACAAAATGATAAACATCAATGCTACTCAGCATTAGATTTATTTCTCTAGTCTTTGCTTAGCCATGCTAGCGACATGACTCTATGGATCTGTCGGTCCACCACTTTGGTCCAGACTGAAATCTCAAAACAACTATTGCATGCTTGGTGCAAATGTGCAAATATTAGCATGCTCACATGCTACACTAAGACAGTGAACATTGTAGCTACCTGCATAACATCAGCGTGTTAGGACTGTCATTAGGCGCATATTAGCATGCTGAAGTTAGCATTTAGCTCAACAGCAAGTTTGTGGTGTGTAAGTCTTGTTAACAAGAAAAAATGTTTCAAATTACTGGATTTTTCTTTTTACATTTTCAGGTCTCTATAAATCATTCAGTTAAAACAGGGAGGAAAATCAAGCTTTGGTTGACTTGATAATATTGTGTACTTATTGTGGGTCACAAGAAAACATTTCTTTTCTTTGTCTTAGAGGTCAAAAGCCAAAACAATTGTGAAACCACTTGTCTACTGTACTTTAGGCCTTCTTAGCATATGCGTGCAAAGTTGTGTGATAATTGTGGGCAAGTCTTCACATCAGAGCCACCTGCTGAATAAATTACCAGAGTGTAGTGAAAGAAATCACTGATAATAAACTTTCATTTTGCCTACGGAAAGTGGATAGGCTTTGTAGGTGTGGTCTAATGGCTACATCACACACCCAAACATGGCTATGCATACAGACAGCCTGTCCAACTGACAAACGGCAAGCTGATGGTCCAGTGGTGCAGAAGCTGAAGGAAGGAATGACAGGAGAGAGAAAAGAGGGTATGCACTGAGGGAGAAGTCAGTGAGTAAGAGCAGGAGGGTGAAATCTGACAGCAACAGGCTCTCCCAGCGAGAGCCGGGTGACAGAGGCTGTCTGATAACCTTATCATGGCTGCCCCACACTGTAACGGCTGGAACAGGCCAGCAGAGAGGCAGGGAGGAGTGGGCAGGCCCTCAACTAAGATAGCACCAAGAGCTGGACGAATATCCGATGTGCGAGGGCCTCTGAGAGAAAGAAAGAAAGAGGAAAGATCATCAAAATCTTCACCACAGCACACAACAGATTGTCAGTCAGTGCCCTCTGTCCCCACCTCTTTATAAATATCCCTCCCACAAAAACACTGAGCTGTACAATATTGTTATAGACCTGTACAGAATGAATGTCTCTATTTGTTTAAACTCTGGTAGTATTCACAAAGTGCTGCTGATGTTTCAATTTGCCATAAATGGAATGGGGGAACAGTTACATGGCTCAAAACAAATACATGCTGCAAGAACTCCAAAGCTGTCGTAATTACTTTATGTATTGTGAGCTAGCTTTAAGTTGAGTTACATGTACAAAAGCAGGAGAGAACTGAGCTTCAGCATGTAGTTGTTGTTGGTCAGAAAATAGTTCATACACCTATCTCTAAAGGTAATGATGTTGTTTGGGTGTACAGTAGGTTTTATTTCTACATTTGACATGAAATTCAGTAATTAATTAGTTGCAGTCTTAAGACAAAATTTAAAAAGCATGTAATCAGAGTACCAGACTGTGCTAAATAAAAGACAAAACTAATAAAAAAAAAAAAAAAAATCCTAATTAATACCTCAACTCAAATGAAGTTGATTCAAAAACTGAAAATAAGATGGCTGTAGCCCCATGCTGTTAAAATCTAGTGTCAAGCCTTGTACTCCCTAAAAGACGTGTGAAAGGAAGACTAACTAGAATCAAAGTAAACACAGTGTCACATCAGGCTGTAATTGCCTATGTAACAGCATCTTTGTTTTTTCAGAGTCTTCTTTCTTCTCTGAGGGGATGACGGTCTGTTGACAGTTTCTGGGTGGGACAGGACACAAATCCTCTTTACTAAGGTCATTCTGACAACAGTGAACGTCTCCTTCTGACAATACAAATGCTTTTAGTGGCTCGTAAAATACCCAATCCTACATTTAAAAAAACTGCTCTAGTAACTCTTGAAAGTGCATTCATGAGCATTCAGTTACTTGTGTTGTTTAAGTTTAATGGAGGTATTATAATAATAATTATATTGCCACAACCAGATGATTTCCTCCACTGACTGCATTTTGTTTGATTATACAGCGCCATCGTGTGGCCAGAAGCTGCCATCACATACGTTTTCTAAAAATAGGAGAACATACAGTGGAAAAGTCGGGGCAGATAGAGAGTACAGTGAAATATCATTTGCATAGATGAACAGATAGGTAGACTTTTTTTTTAATTCATGAGGGAAATTGTCATGTCACATGGATAGCAATAAAATTAAATTAAATACCGAACATTGAAATAAGATACACAATAAGCTTACATATATTTAAAAAATAGCATTAAATAAAAAATGTAAATATAAGATAAGATGAGATATTCCTTTATTAGTTCCACAGCGGGGACATTTACATTGTTGCAGCAGCAAACAGGGATAGGAAAAATAGAAAAGGGCATAAATAAGGAATACAAACTAACAAGATATAAACAAGACAATATATAGATATATAAATGATAAAATTATACACAATATGAACGACAAACAAGACTATTTACACAGTAACAAATTGGATTTAAATACTGATATTTCACAATATAAACATGAAAAAACAGCGTTAAATAAGAATGAAAATATACAATATCGGCCTATACATCAAAAAACAGCCTTAATCAGAAATTCGTGGAACTGTATGTGCGGGGAACTGTTTCCGCCCGGCGCTATTTTGCTGTGGGACACACACTCGCACTGCTGTGCAGCCGCGAGCTATGAGCGTCTTAGCGAGTATTTTCGGTTCATTATGACACAGAGAACAGCCAATATGGCGCATTCCAAAGATCTGAAGCTGGATTTTACTCTGAAAGAGCTGACTCTTTCCTGTGCGGCTGAAGGTGTGGATGTACCCGGGAGCTCGTCCACCGTGGAGCTGCGGGACAACAGGCTGGTGTGTGTGGAGTATCCGGGGGTGATTAGCAGTGTGCCCAGGATGCTGGAGACTCTCGGGGGTGAACAAGCTGTATCCAAAGTAAGTTGACCCACAGCTGGGACCAGTGGGGGAAACTAACATTTACTTTCATTTACATTTAAGTACATTTATTCAAGTACTCTACTTGAGTACAAATTTGAGGTACTTGTACTCCACTACACTCCCTCTCCACCACAGTTCAGAGGGAAATATTGTACTTTCTACTATCCTACATTTATTCGACAGCTTTAGCTACTTTTAAGTGAAAGATTTTACAGAATGGGTAATATAACAATATTTTAAAAGATCATACATTATTGAAAATTAAACCAGTGGTGTCCAACCTTTTGGTTTCTGACGTCTTACTATAAGCAGTGTGTAGTCGGGATCACATCTCAGATGCCTATGAGTTGTTAAGAGCTCCAACAAATGGTGATTTCCCCCCCCCCCAAAATGTCTCACATGGTTTCATTTCAATAAGTTTTCAAATGATCCAATATCCTCCACTAATCACTGAGATTTACCAGGTGACACTGTGTATAAACCTGCTCCACCTCCAGCAGCTACAACAGTAACATGTATCCTGTTAACGTATCCTGTTAATCTGCAGACCTTCGCTCACCCTAACCGGCGGCTTGAGCTTCGTTACCGACCTCAGGACCCTTTCTGTCACTCTCTGTGTGGAAACCGCTTCTCGTCCAGCAACCTCCTCCTCAGAGTGCGGCGGCGAGTGCGAAAAAAAGACCCCAAGGATGCTGAGATCCACATGGACGTGCTCGGGGTCATTGGAACAACATATAAATTCCAAGGTTTAATCAAAAGTTCTCTTCTGTGTGAAGTTTTTGAATGTTTCAGAACAACAGAATATCAGTCTCAATTATGTAATCTTTAATAAAGAGACATGATTTGAGCATCTCAGAATTTACAAGAACTGACTGATGTATCAAAAAAGAAACAGAAGAGCCTGGCTGTTCTGATCACGTCTTTGTCCTCTGCAGGACTGGCAGACTTTCAGTGCCTCGCTGTGCATTTGGAGGGTGGAAAGGACATGTCTTTATACGACAAAATCATCCTCCGTAAATCAGAGAATCAAGCGTTCTTCGAGCAGCCCATGCCTTACTTTCTTCCCCCGGCCATCTTCTCACGCCTCGACAGTCCTGTGGATTATTTCTACCGGCCTGACGTCTCTCAACAGTCAGTAACAGCTCTGTGGGGTTGACAACTTTTGCAAGTTGAGCTCCTTTTGATTTTCTTGCAAATTGCTGTTTTTTATATCTATCTCTCTATCCTCTCTGTTTACAGTCAGTTGCACCTCAACAAAAAGAACTTTATTGGTTTGAATCGTGCTCGTCGGCCCCATAACGCCATTTTTGTCAGCTTCGCGGATCCCACTGTGCCGGCTGAGTGCCTCGAGGCGGCCAAGCTCAACTGGGCACGAGTCTGCCTGAAGGAGGCTGACAAAGAGGCTGAAGAAAAATTGAAAAAGGTTTGTAGGTGCTTCTGCCTCTGATCGCTAACATCACTTGCTTACAACAGGAGAATTTGCACTGTCATAGGAATAGGGAGGCGATTGCTCAGCACAACATTTGTGCCTGTATATAAACTCCCCTCTGACATTTGAAATATTTTGGCTCACATAGTGCAGTGACTTCTATTTCAGTTATTTTCATCTGTCACTCTGTTCACCAGTTTAGCCAAACCGTCATGATCAACCAGTCCTCACTCCAGAAATGGCACCTCCTACAAGTTGGGAAATGATGTTATATAATGTCGGACAGGTATGACTGAACATCCTCTCCTGAGTTTTTATCTTATCTCCAAACTTTTTTTGTGCCTAGATGTTTGAGAGCCGGCCCATCTGGTCACGGAACGCAGTCAAGGCCAACATCAACATCCACCCTGATAAACTTAAACTGTTGCTGCCTGTCTTTGCCTACTACATGGTGAGCTGAGAGGGAACAGAAAGTGCCTGGTAAAGAGTGAGGTTGCATTTTACAAGGGGGGAAAACAAATGCTGCTCAGTGCATTTTCTCTGACGTCATTCAGAATGAAAACTGAAATGAAAGCTGAACATGAGATGTATTCATTTATGAACATATAGCTTATTAAATTGCATGATTTTGTTCAGACTATGGTGTTGAATTTATAGTATATAGAAAACATAATGAAATCCAACACGGCAGCCCCACAATCTACAGCCTCTAAGACTCTCATAGAAGAGAAGACCTTTTCATTGAGTGCTATAAACTTCCAAAAAGCTGTATTTATTGTAGGGCTGCTCAGCTGATTGTATGTTACTCTAAGTGTTTTTTCCCTATGGCATTCATATAGTTTGTTCTCTATTGCAACAGAATAATAACATTTATTTTTCCTACATTTAAGTTAAATATCAGCTACTTTTGTAGGTGACAGGACCGTGGAGAAGTCTGTGGGTGAAGCTGGGCTATGACCCTCGAAAGACCACAGAGTCCAAGAAATACCAGATGCTGGACTTCAGGATCCGCTGCAGCACCAAGGATGGTGAGATCCTGAGGCAGGACGGGACAAGAGTGATTGTATTTTTATAGCTGATTAGTAGTGGAATATGAAAAAAAAAACTCTTTTGTCATGGAGTTTTTTCAGAGTTACTGGTAGTAACACTAGTATTTGGTGATATTGTAGGGTTTCTTTTTGACTGCTGGTTCCTCTTTTTCCCATTTTTAGGCTATTCACTCTCTGACATGCCAGTAAAAGCCAAGAGGAGCGCCCTTAACTATAGTCTACCTATCACATTCAACAAAGCAGGTGAGTGGGTGAATTTATTTAGATGTAGTATGGAGACAGTCACAGTAGGAAAAGCACAGGTGTTACTAATTACACTTTAACCTCACAAGAGGCTTTTAAGCTCTTAAAACTGAGTCAACATGAGTGATAAAAACATGCATTTTCAACCAGATTGTTTCTCCTGAGATATGAAACCCCAAACAACTCATGGCCATGTACTGCACATGTACAATGAACAAAGCAGGTGAATTAGCTTGTACTACATCACCAGAAAGAACTGAAGGCGAGTAAGAAAAGAAAACTCAAAATCCATTCTCTAAGTTTCATTTAAATAGTTCTCTCCTGTGTTAATGAGAAATGAACAGGTGAAAAAGGTTTTGCTAAGATCATCTTTCTACAGAGCCTTAATTTTTTTTTCACCTGTGAAAACAGATTTTTCTTAGTGTTTGTTTTTGTAATACGTATTTGGGCCACAAGAGGCTGACGTGCACCTCTACTCTAGTCTAGATGCTTTTAGTGCTGTTAATGATTTTTTTTCTCACTTGCCTCTCAGGGCTTCTGTGTAAATCACATACTACAGTTAAAGTAAGAAAAGTTTCTAAAAGCAGTCAGAGGTCTGTGAGTGTGTTGTCTGATTTCCTGTGTAACCTGGTTTCATGTTGCCATGTACACACCACATTAACAATAATCCACTTCATTGCTCCATCTGGTCCTGTCCTCTAATGCTGTTCTGAACAACCTGAAAAATGACCTTCTTGGCTCACTAAATTAAACAGCATTATCAAGTCCCTTATGATTTCCACCATCGTGCTGCCTTGCCAAGGTAAACTGACAGCATGTTGCTTTTTTCCCCAGGTCCTCAGGCAGCCAGTGTGATGGAACTTCCAGCTCAGGATGGTCCAAGTGCCAGTCGAGATGCAGTCCCACTCACACACCAGCTGAAGGTCCAGTACAGTTCATTAACAACTTTTTGATTTTGCTCTCCATAAGCCTAAAGGTTGAAATGGCGGAAAATAATAAAGGTTGTCTCATTTGTTCTGAGAAAGTTTAAAGGTGAAGGGACTGGCTGTCATGTCCTAATGAATAGCTGATGCATAGTTTTCATTAGACAATAACCACTGACCTCTGTGTCATCTCCACAGGAGTCATCCTACATTTTCAGAGACGGCATGCTGCCTCCTCACAGGCAGATGTTTTACCAGCTCTGTGATTTGGATGTGGAAAGGTATATTAGAGTGTTATGCATACACTTACTTTCTCACAGTGTATTTTTTTCTATCTCAAGTGCTTTAGGGTAATCAGTGTTTGGGGTGTAATGCAGGTATTTGTGTGTTTTCCAGTATCAAGCAGGTGATCGAGAAGAAGAGTGGTAATGAACAGGTGTGTAACGAGCGGGATGGCTGGTGCGTCGTCGGCACCACAGACAAGCTGAGGGACATGATCTCAGCCATGATCAAGAAGGTCATCCGAGCACAGAAACCAGGTACAGAACACCTTGTCCTGTCTGTGTTAGTATATATGAATTAATCAGTTATACTGATAAAACACTTTTCCTCTTACAGTAGACACGGCGTGGCTGCAAATGTGACCAACACCGGTGTTACAAAAAACAACGGTGTTTACACAAAACTGAAAACTACACAGTCTACTGGTCTGTTGTCTGATGTTATTTATGTCCCTCAGGATTGCCAGAAATCCCCAGGAGAAGCAGACGCAAAGGCCAGAGTTCAAAATCCTCAATGAGAGACGTGGAGGCAGAGGAAGAGGAGGAAGAGGACGGTGAGAACGAGGAAGACGACGATGACGACTTTCAGCCTTCTGAGGGAAGTGAAAATGAGATGGAGACAGAAATTCTGGATTACATGTAACATTTTGATGACATTTGTTTTGTTACTGTCATTATTTGTTTCTGATATGACTGTAAATAAAAACAATTATTTCTAGTGGTTTGTGTGAAAACTTTATCGTCATTATAATTAAGTCTTAATACAAAATGACTTACGTTTGTCAGGGATGTAGATGTAGGTGTGCTGCTAACGTTATAAATACTGTAAATCCTTTATTAAACAGTATTTAGAAATTATTTTTGTAAGAAATATAAAATAGGAAAATCATCAACATGAACATGAGGAAAAACATGCAGGATATTTGCTTAAAAATCCATCCTCCAATCTACTACTGATCTAACTGCTCAGCTGTATCGAATCTCCCCGTGTTTGTGGCCCCCACACGCACATCATTCATCTACATGGTGTCTCCTTTCATTGTTATGCTGCTGACGCGCAAATGTACCTGCCCATAGAGTTGACTAAATGACTACATGATGTCTAAACATTTTCTCCAGTTGAGCTGAAGCAAAAACACACTGTAAAACAAATTGCCATCTGCTGGCTCCCTGCTGTAGTATATTAAGCCTGTTGCAAGACATCTTAGTGTTTGGTTTAATGGTGATTTGAAAGTGGGGTGAGTTGAAGATGCTCTATAAATGATTGATGATACGATTCTGATCTGATTATATTCTGAGATTTGTTTTTGAAGCAGTTTATCTTTCTGTTTTCTTCTTTAAATTTATATAAACTTACTGGTGATAATAAATTATATAGGTAATAGTTTAGAAAGACAGCAAGGTCCACTTTAACTTACTGAAACTGTCACTCATTGTAGGTTATAATGAAGGTATTTATAGTCCAGGTTTGGAAAAAGTTTATATATAAAACAAGGATTAACTTTTGAAGTGGCTACAGCAGTGTGACTTTGAGTCCAGTTGTACAGCTGTGTCAACTCAGCAGGAGTTGGCTTCCTGATACACAATTGTAAATATCACTTCTGAAAGGTTAGTCACATGAAAGCCCACGACATAACTATAGGCTTTCACCAGATGAAAACTACCTACCTGTGCAATCAATTAACATCAATAGAAAATGTAAATTGATCATCAATGGCCATGATCATCCTACACAAGTTCACCCTGTCAATCAGCTCAAACAGTGGCAGTTCATGTAAGATGAAGGTGGTACGGATAGTTCTCCATTTTTGTTGTAAGAAAATCAAATTTCAGATTAGGGTTCATTGAAAAATGTCATCTCAGTTCTTTCTTGAGTAGTTTTTAATTACTGAGTTCTCAGATAAACATTCATCATATCCAATCATGTTTTCAGGAAGATACAATCATTTTGTATTTCACCCTTTATGTCGCACATCATGAGCAAGTAAAATGGGTGTTGGTGGATGGTGGCTGACAGTGAAATGGTTTATATAAACCTGGTTTGGTGAATTTCCAAGGACCAAGGAGATCTTTGAAGTTTTCATCAAATGGGTTTTTCACTTCACATGACATACACACTGTATCTCAGTCGCTGCTGACTTCTTCACCAGGCTCAACCATCAATATCCATTGAAAACCCCTCATGTCCTGTATTGAGAAGCTACAAAAATGGCTTTAATGTGACATTCTGTTTCAACCAAAGAAGTTTGAATGTGTTTTTAATGTCATCCACTGTTAAGAATTGAGGAAAGTGCTGTGGAATCAAGGTGGTTAGATATTATGTGTTATGTAACAGTGAGAAAAGTAGGCCCACGGACTGCACACTGGTCAGATGCTGTTTAGGGGAGGAGTCCCCTTTATAAAAGTGTGACCAACAATCAACCTGTTTCTCACAGTCAGGTCATCATGCTGAAGGTGGGGGTTTTGGTTGCAGTTGCCGTGTTTCTGGAGACGGTCTCCGGGACCTCTGTAAGTGCCACACAAAAAATTATTTCTGGTGTATCAAAGAAAAAAAAATCTGTTAAGGAACTGAGTATGTAAGTCAAGTAAGAAATCAAACCTAAATGCAACCTGCTAAATGCCATAGGTGTAAAAAAAATATATTTTCTTTCAAAATCTTTGGTGGACTTGTGCTTAATTTCTGTAGCTCGGGGTGGTGTACACAGAGGGAGGGATGGTGCAGGGCGAGAACATTCGTCTCGGGTTCCGTCGTCACATGGACATCTTCAAAGGGATTCCTTTTGCTGACATCCCTGGAAGGTTTGAGAAACCCAAGCGTCACCCTGGCTGGGATGGTGGGTAGACTGACTGAACTTTTCACCCACTGGATCACATTTCACATTCAGACTGTAATGATGCCTTGTTGCTTGAGAACTAACAGCACAAGCAGATGTAATTTATTTTAGCAGCAAGAGCCATAACCCCAGCAACCAATTCTGTTTGGTAAACTTAGTAAATGAGCATCAGCTGCAGGCCTAAACTGAATGACGCAATGTGCCATGAAAACATACATAATTTGTCCTGGTAATTTTCAAAAATCTCACACTGTGTGCATCTTTCATCAGGTGTCCTGAAGGCCACTGAGTACAGAAAGAGATGCCTTCAGGTGAACCTTATCATGACTGACACCAGAGGTAGTGAGGACTGTCTCTACCTTAACATTTGGGTTCCTCATGGCCGCTCAGGTAAACGCTGACAGAAGCCCACAAAGTATCATCCATGATAGATCAACACTACACCAGGGTCTAACCCTCTTTGGTCTCTAGTGTCCACGGGTCTGCCGGTCATGGTCTGGATCTATGGAGGAGGCTTCCTAGCTGGTGGCTCGATGGGTGCTAACTTCTTGGACAACTATCTGTACAGTGGGCAGGAGATCGCAGACAGAGGAAATGTTATTGTGGTGACGCTGGGATACCGTGTGGGAACTCTGGGCTTCCTGAGCACTGGAGACTCTAGTTTGCCTGGTAGATGCGTATTTATTCTTTCACAGCAGTGACAGAATTGTACAAACCTGGTAGATGTTGACCTCAACAGTTTTGTAAATTGTTCCATCCTCTTGTCAGGAAATTATGGTCTGTGGGACCAGCACACCGCCATCGCCTGGGTGCACAGGAACATCCGCTCCTTTGGAGGAGACCCTGACAACATCACTGTCTTTGGAGAGTCTGCAGGTGGAGCTAGCGTTAGCTTCCAGGTGAGTGTTTTTTTCTGGACATTAAGCTCATTGTGTGCATTGAGTCTTATTTAAGAATTCACTCAAACATCTTTTTTTCTGTCTGCCCACAGACACTTACTCCCCACAACAGAGGGCTGATCAAGAGGGCCATCTCCCAGAGTGGTGTTGCCCTTTGCCCTTGGGGTGTTATCAAGAACCCCCGCAAGGTCGCTGAGGAGGTACATCACAGTTTCTATGACATGTTTTACTTCTTGTATGGAACTTTTAATCCACTTTTTTGCAATAGACATAGTCATTTAAACATGGATATATATCTTCAGGGCTAGGGAGCAATTCAAGATGATTTAAACCCTCTCCCCAGGTTGCTCTGAAGGTCAACTGCCCCACTGATGACAAAATGGCCGCCTGTTTGAAGATGACTGATCCTGTGCTGCTAACGATGGCCGGCACTCTCAGTCTGTCCAGCTCACCCGATAGTAAGGACTGCACTCCACACAGCCTAGTTTACATTTTTGTTTTAGACACAGTGTCAGCGCTTATGCCTTGATTAGCAACCAAACCAAAAGTACCACTGGCAGTGTATTACATTTGTTAAACAGCCAGATGCAAGAAAAGAAGATACCACACAGATGGGCAAAAGCATGAATGACTGTAGATCCAACAAATGGCAAATTACAATAACAGGTGTTGTATAAAACATATAATTGGTATATTGTATATTAAGTGTCTGATTGTATATCTGCCTCCATTAGACCCTCTGGTAAATAACCTCGTCCTGTCTGCTGTGATTGATGGCGACTTCCTGCCTGATGAGCCTACCAACCTGTTCCACAATGCTGCTGACATCGACTACATTGCTGGAGTCAATGACATGGATGGACACATCTTCACTGGTTTAGATGTTCCCTCAATCAACGCCCCCCTGGTGGACACCCCTATGTGAGTTCAAGCCATTTGATCAGTGTGACAATTCTGCAATGGATCTACCCAGAGCATATTTTTATGAAGAACTATGGAGATATAAAACATTTTTGGTAGCAGGGAGCTGTTTTATTAGAGCTAACTTTCAAACCTTCTCTTCCCGAATGCAGTGAGGATATGAAGAGGCTTCTGGCTTCATACACTAAGGACAAAGGCAAGGCTGGTTTGGACAACGCTTACTCCACATACACCTCAACCTGGGAATCAAATCCCAGCAAGGAGACTGTCAAGAGAACCGTTGTGGACATTGGAACAGACTTCATCTTCCTGGTTCCCACACAGGCTGCCCTCTACCTTCATGCTGCCAACGCTACGTGAGAACAGGATCCTAGACAGAGATTTTGTATTTTCTGAGATTTAATAATTCAGCTATTAGAGTGCTATGTTTTTTCTTTCTTTCTTTATCTCTCTTTTCGGTGTTGTCATTGTCACATGCCTATGTTTTTCTTGTCTCACCAAAGAACTGGCAGGACCTACTCCTACCTCTTCTCTCAACCCAACCGTATGGGTGGCATTGGCAGACCCTACCCCAGCTGGATGGGAGCCGACCACGCTGATGACCTGCAGTATGTGTTTGGAAAGCCTTTCACCACACCACTGGGATACTGGCCTCGCCACCGTGACGTCTCTCGCTACATGATCGCCTATTGGACCAACTTCGCCAAAACTGGGTATAATTCTGCAGAAAGCATTGCTGAAATGAAATAAACTGAATTATAGATTGAAATAGAAAAGTAGAACTCAGCTCACTTGCTTTGTTTTCTGCTTATGTCCACAGAGATCCCAACAAAGGAGACCTGAGTGTGCCCGCCACCTGGCCCAAATTCACCAACACAGGACATCAGTTCCTGGAGATCAATTCTAAGATGGACAAGAGCTATGTGAGACAGAAGATGAGAATGCGTTATGTGCATTTCTGGGCCAGCATCCTGCCCAGCCTTCCCAAAAACATTTATGAATAAAGACCTTGTGCAATCACCTGTGCATCTGCAGTGTCGACCTACAGATCTTAAGTATTATATCAGTATTGGTTCATGAAAAATAAATTGATGATGAATACAAATTAAAACGTTTTTTGGTTTTATTTAAGAATGTGCTGTGCCTCTTCAGATTTACAAGATACCTGAATAATGCTAAACAAATTCACTTTTCATGTAAGGCACCTTTTGTTTGTATTGTTTGATTAGACGCTACCACTATCATAATATAATAAATTGGTATGGATCTTATTTAATGTACAAGACATTATCAGTGGCACTGAAGTGTGTGTTAACCTCATAATGCAAAATAAACAACACATCAAACTTCTTTGGTTGAAACAGAATGTCACATTAAAGCCATTTGTAGCTTCTCAATACAGGACATATATATATATATATGTATATATATAATTAAATAATTACTTCAAATTAGTTGAAGGTTAAGGCAGTTTGCTTATTAAATACATGCAAATGTGTGTTGGCTAGCTACCTAGCTAAATAAGCTTATTTATTAGCATAGAACATAGAGAAAGTTCTTTTTGCTTAAAAGAGTATCATCCTGAATGTGTTCAGCATTATGTATTCAGAGAGCTATTGGTTAATATTTTTTGTATATATAATATATTTGTCCTACAGTGTTGTCTTGAGGAGTGTCCGTGTGGATTTGGCCTCTCTACATCTCTAGTATGAACAGAATATTAAAGTTCAAATACATTTATTTCAACCAACGGCAGCACTTGAGGTGTGGAGTTATTTTGGAGGTTTTATCTTATCTCAAACCATGTGCTCTTTGCTAATCTGAGAATTAGTCCACCTGTTTCTGTAAATCAACAGCACCATGGCTTCATCACCAACCATCTCTCTTAAACTAATGTGTCTTAGATGTTTGTATACCCTCACTGTATGCTCTGTGTTTGCAATACATTACAATGCTATTTTAGGAAAGGAGGATGAAACGTGAAAGTGTTTGTATCATTTTTACTCCTCTTAGCAGAAAACAATGTTCTTACTACAATAGACATGTGAAATGTCAGTTGACAGTTTGCTGTATTGCGACATCTGATATTTGTGTGTTTGATCTTTGAGTTTCTTGAGTTTGCTGTTGCAGTTTAGTTGTGTAGAAAAGTAATTTCTAGGAGACAAAATGCAAAATTACACCCAAAATGCGTAAAATAAAATAGACTGCTAATCCCTTATCATTCAACATGTGTTTTGTGACACATACAACATGGCATACCTCTATTCACTTGACTTTTACCCCAGTTTGCACCATGCTTTTTTCCATCAGAGGTCAGAGGTTTAGATGTCAAATCATGGTCAGTGGGGGACCACAGGGTCCTCGTAAGGGTGTTGAGGTTGTATAACACGAGTAAACAGCTATATTTGCCATTAATTCTCTTGCAGGGGGGCTCTTGTGTATATAAGCACCTGGAGAGGTTGTCGTTGGTTTCTGGACAGCCATGGAGAAACTGAAGATTTTGTTGGCTGTTGTCCTGTCCCTGGGAACAGCCTCAGCAGCCTCCGTAAGTCATTAAGAATTTTAACTGATTAGAATTTGCAAATGTGAATTTAAAAAAAAGCATATGTTAAGATGTTAAGGGTAACAAAAATAAAATCTATGTCACAGCTAAAATGGTGTTTATCTTCACTTGTAATGACTTTATGTCACTGAAAATCATTAGATGTAAATTTAACTCTTGCTGCTCAAACACACATATACAGTTTAATGAAATTTCTCAAAAGATCATTGTGTGGACAGTGACCATTTGCAAATTGAGAGTTTACTCTCAGAGTACTATACTGTATAGGTATTTGGGGAGATAATAGGTTGAAGGATAGGTTCACAGTCTGTCTAGCCCTAACCCATCAATATAAAATAAACCTGCTACACTGTTATCTCAATATCTGTTTTAAATGTCATAATTTACTGTGCTATTTATCTTTAACAGCAGGCACCACTGTTCTATGCTGTAACTGAAGGTAAAAGCTCTCTTTTTGACTGTGTCTCTAGCTGGGCGTGGTGCAGACAGAAGGTGGCAGCGTTCAGGGACAAAATATCCCCCTCGGTCTTTTCCGCTCTGTGGATGTTTTCAAAGGAATTCCCTTTGCTGCTAAACCTGGAACCTTCGAGAAACCCAAACCTCACCCTGGCTGGGACGGTGTGTTCAAAGCACAGATCTCACCAAACAGATCTGTTGTTTAAACTGCAAAATCACCCCTTCAACACTAAGAAAGAAATTAACAGTATTATTTTTTTCTCCAGGTGTACTGAAGGCAACAAAGTTTGCCAATAGATGTCTCCAGATCAGCATGCTCCAAACTTCATCTTTTGGTAGTGAAGACTGCCTCTACCTCAACATCTGGGTTCCTCATGGCCGCCATGGTAGCCTACCATGTTTTTCTATATTAACATTGGCACAGTAGAGGGAGGGTGCACATAAAATAAAATAATTAAAAAATGTCTCTCTTGTTCTCCCCAAGTGTCATCAAACCTGCCAGTGATGATTTGGTTTTACGGAGGAGGCTTCATGGTCGGTGGCTCTATGGGGCCAAATTTTCTGAACAACTATCTGTACAGCGGTCAAGAAATTGCAGACAGGGGCAATGTTATTGTGGTGTCAGTGGGATACCGTGTGGGAACACTGGGTTTCCTCAGCACAGGAGACTCTACCTTACCTGGTAAGTACAATTAATGGAAGTTGTGTGTTACTTTCTATTTAGTTACTGGAATAAAATGCAGTCGTAGTTAAAACTGAGTATCAGTGTGCCTTTGACTCTAAATTTGTCACCGTGACAGGGAACTATGGTCTGTGGGACCAGCACGCTGCCATCGCCTGGGTGCACAGGAACATCCGTTCATTTGGAGGAGACCCTGAGAACATCACCCTCTTTGGAGAGTCTGCAGGTGGCGCTAGCGTTAGCTTCCAGGTGAGAGACTTTAGAAAAAAACACATTGTACCACTGTCTAATAAAGGATCAAGATTTGTGAGCAACTAAAGGCTTTCTTGATCTGAATCTTTTATTTTTTACTTAGAGGTAATACACTGAAGAAAATCCATTTGGCTGTATATCATCCTCTTAAATAATAGCTGTTAAAACATTAATACATTTTTTAGTATTAGTTACAGCTTATAAACCCTCTATATAGAGTATTTCTTATAAAACTTGTCTGCACAAAAACAAACATGCCTTTTAATACTTTTCAGTCATAAGTGGCAAGTTTAAGGGCTGAATTTTTTTATTTAAGCAATGAAAATTAGTAAATACACATAACTACAAATAATGATTTTAATACTGTATTTATGTATGTATTCCTACACAGACCCTTACCCCCCACAACAAAGGGCTGTTCAAGAGAGCCATCTCCCAGAGTGGTGTTGCGTTCTGCCCCTGGGCTTTCAGCAGGAACCCACGCAAGGTCGCAGAGGAGGTATGTCACTGTCAAATATGATGGACATGGACTGAGCTGTCATAGAAGAAGTTCTAATTTTAGATTTTTGGATTGGAGCTTGAAGTAGCCCTAAAGCCAAGTAAGCATATAAAATATCTTACTAGCCTACTTAAAACTGGACTTGATCACGTGCCATGTGCACAGGTTGCTGTGAAGGTCGGCTGCCCCACCGATGACAGGATGGTGGCCTGTCTGAAATCAGCTGATGCTGGGACTCTCACCATGGCTTCTCCCCGCATTCAACAAGGCTCCCCAGACTGTGAGCATTATATCAATATTCACAAATCATGAAAATAGAAATGTGTTGCATACACAGATTGGCCACTTCATTGTTGAGTAGGCATGTATGTATCATGTGCTTTACCAACAAGAAATAACAAATAAAAAAGGACATACCATAAGATACCGCTTTAACATATTGTTTCGAACCATCTCAGATCCTGGTGTGAAAAACCTGCTCCTGTCTCCTGTTGTTGATGGAGACTTCCTCCCTGATCAGCCTGAGAACTTGTTCCACAACGCTGCTGACATAGACTACCTCGCAGGGGTTAATGACAGTGACGGACACCTCTTCACTTCACAGGATATTCCTTCCCTTGGTAACAAGAATGAAGAGACTCCTGTGTAAGGTTTGATTTGTCTTCAGAGGGGAGGAATTTTTTATTTGTAGCTTTGAAATTTACATGATGAAAGCAAGGGATGTGAAAGCCTTTCACTAACAGAGCTCTCTACCTTATTTCCTCTGCAGAGAAGATGTAAAGCGGCTCCTTGCTGCTTATACCAAGGAGAAGGGACAAGCTGGTTTGGAGATTGCCTTTGCTGAATATTCATCCAACTGGGGGTCAACACCCAGTCAGGACACCATCAAGAAAACTGCTGTGGACATTGGGACAGATTATATCTTCCTAGTTCCCATTCAGGCTGCCATTTACCTGCATGCTGCTAACGCCAGGTGAGGCTAACTGCTTGATTCTCTTGCCTAAAAACATCTTTAAGTTGATGCAGGTAACTGTTAAAATGATGATGATCTTTAACAGGTCTGGCCGTACCTACTCCTACCTGCTGTCTGAGCCTAGTTTAATGGCTGGACCAGGCAAACCCTTCCATGACTGGGTGGGATCTGACCACGCTGATGACCTGCAGTTTGTGTTTGGCAAACCCTTCACCACACCGAAGGCTTATGGAGACAGACACAGAGACCTGTCTGGCTATATGATCGCATACTGGACTAACTTCGCCAGAACTGGGTAAAACACTGTGCATGCATGTACAACATTGCAAAAAAAATATTTTAATAGCTTAAGGATGATCTTACAAAACTTTACAAGTATTTCTTCCTCTACTTATTTTCACAGAAATCCCAACAAAGGAAACCTGAAGGTGCCTGTGGTCTGGCCTGAATTTACCAGCACTGGACAACAGTTCCTGGACATCAACGCTAAGATGAACGAGAGCTCTGTTGGACAGGAAATGAGGCTACGTTTTCTTCACCTTTGGCTCAACACCCTTCCCAGCCTTCCATCGAATCAGTGATGCGTTTTTAGTTTAATTAAGACACCAATTATACTAATGAAAGAGTACGTACAATAAACTTTATGAGTGAAGAAACACTGTCTGTGGCTTTTTATATGGACCTGACTATCTTCCAGAAGTGGTAGTCATCAGCATTGGATGCTTAATAAAAAACAGTCAGCAAAAAGAAGACCTTTTAAATATATTGTGGCCATCAGCCCTCAATATGAGTGTGAGCATGCGAGCTAATTGACATCAATTTGTCTTCATCCAAAGCATTTTCCCTCATTAAAGTGAAACACGTTGTTTGAAAATAGGAATTGTTGCAGCCAGACACACAGAGAGGGTGCTGCTAAGAATAACTTAAATTGATTATTGCTTCATATGTCTAGAGTCAGCTAAAGGCTTAAATTGAAAAGTGTTTTAATATTTTCATTCATAGTTTATCCTAGTGTGATGGGTTGTCATGGTTATGTCACTCAATCTCACTAAATTCGTTATGTTTATGTCAATGTACCTCAATCTCCACCTGTGTTTTGACCAAGATGCCTGTGTACGTACGACTGCGCGTAGACGTAGTCAGCGTGGCGTAGCTACGTAGGCGCGTTCGCACGAGCGCGGGTCATCTCTGACTACGTAGAAGGTATGGAGCTTGTGTCTCTGCACAATGTGCTTTACAAAGTTTTTCTCAGCGTGAAACGATATGAAATGATGTTACTCTGTTTCATATTAACTCTACTCCATTCAGTACGTGTTTGGTGAATGTTTGATCGCAGTATCTTTACTTTTAGGTGAGTTTTACGTGTGGGTATGAGCGGGCTAATATTTTTCTTTAGTCGTTTTGCTAGCTTAAAGTTCGCCGCGTTTTCCTGCTGTTTATTTTATGAATTTTCTTGATAAGGGAGCTGACCTTGGACCTGATGTCACAGACGCAGTGGTCACGGTTTTTGAGTCTTGTTAATATCTTAACAGGAATATTGAAGGCAGCTGAGTTCAGGAAAAGATGCCTTCAGGTAAAGCTACCTTTGAGGTCCACGCATAGCAGTGAGGACTGTCTTTACCTTAACGTCTGGGTTCCTCATGGCCACTCAGGTAAAGACTGAAAATAAAACCTGTCCTCCACATTTCACTTATGTATTATCTGCTGACTCCAATTCTCCTAGGTGATTGCACAGGTAGAGTGACTTTGTGTGCAAGACTGTTTGGTGCCTTTTGGCAGGAAACTATGGTCTTTGGGACCAGCATGCTGCTCTCATCTGGGTGCACAGAAACATCCGCTCATTTGGAGGAGATCCTGACAACATCACCATCTTTGGAGAAGGTGCACGAGGGGCTAGTGTCAGCTTCCAGGTGAGAGAGAGCCATCTCGCAGAGCGGGGTCTCCCTGGGCCGTCAACAAGAACCTCTGCAAGTTTGCTGAAGAGGTACAAAACAGTCTCTGTAAAATCCCTGAGTTTCTGTATGATTTTATAGAAATTTAAACACTACTTGTTAAAACAGTTAACTTGAATTTAAAGATATATATGCATAAAATCAGGGCTGGTAAATTAGAGATGATATGAACCATTGTCCTCTCTCGCCACATACACCTCAACATGGGGATCAAATCCCAGCAAGGAGACTGTCAAGAAAACCATTGTGGATATTGGAACAGACTACATCTTCCTGGTTCCTACACAGGCTGCCCTCTACCTTCATCCTGCCAATGCCAAGTGAGAATAGGATGTCACTGTCTATTTGCATATCCCACCTTTAAATGGTGAGAAATAAAAAGCAGGCAATAACTTTTACTTCAGGAAAACCACTGGGTTCTGTCAGTGCCAATATCCAAGGTGCACTGCTGTCTGCCACAAAATCTTTTTAATGCCATTCTGTTGGGCAAATGCTGCTTGTTAGATTATCTCCTTTTGAAAAATTGTGTCTTTCAGTGCTGTCAAACACTGCCCTTAATTGTCAGTAGACATTGAGTAAATAAGTAATTTACTGTATTTCTGCAGTATTTACAGACAAAATGACACCTTTTCATTTAATTGCAGTATTATCAGTAGTTTTCAATTGCATATTTAATTAAGTTCTTTATAAATTGAATCTACCAATTTGTTCTTGACAGACCACACCTGTAGATAAAACCATCATGCCAGAATTGATTCACTGAATATAAATTAAGGATTACTCCTTATTTTTTTAAATCTACTTTTGCATACCTTTATGACTTGATAGATATTTTCCCAGTGCAATAAATCTGCTGAACCCCAACAGAAGAAGCAGCCAACATGCAGTCATGGTTTTACAGAGTATTTCTGATAAAAGACCACAAGAGGGTGCATGCAGAACATGAGTCAGCTCTACTCAGGTTACAGGTTAATCACACAGGCTCGGCAATATGGCCTGAAACTTGATATATAGAGCATATTAAATTAAGCAAATATTACAAATGAAATAAAACATATACTATTTAATAAAATGCATACAAGGGAATTGTTGCTCAGTGAATTGTAAGCCCAGGTTTGGTGTTTTAATGCTGCAGTATTCAGTAATATTTGTGCTCTTCTCAACTTTGTGGCCTCTGTGCACAAACCCCAGTCCTTAAATGTTCTTCCCAGTGTGGTGTAGAAGAACTGGTCTGCACAAAGCCCCGGCCTCAACCCCATTCAAGCCAGGCCTTCAGTGCCTGGCCTCATTAATGTTCTTGTGGCTGAATAGGAATAAATCCCGGCAGCCTACATCTCTTGGAAAGCCCTTAAGGAACAGTGGAGGCTGTTAAAGCAGCCGATTAATGCGCATGATGGAAAACAATCTAAACACGCCCTTTAGTGAATTTCACAGTTTTCTCTGGGATTGAGAGAATAAATCAGACCATGTGTTAATACTAGTTACTCAGGTGAAGTCAGGTCAGGCCCCTGAGGCTGGACCGACCCTGGGTGTGGCTTAAACGAAGTAGCGCATCTTGTCTCCAAGGCGCTCGTGTGAAACATGCCACTCCCGGGCGACACATCATGTCAATAAACTGCCCGATGGTAAACTAACCCAGTGCAGACTGGCACTGCAGCCTGCAGGAGAGACACAGTGACAGCCAACACCAGACAGGATGGATGGGCACATCATGTCCACAGGGAAGGTAGCTGCTGCTGTTGGGCTGGGAGTAGGTGCAATGCTTATCGTGCAGGGCGGAGACTCGGCAGGTATCGGGTACCACCCGGTGTGGAGAGAAACTGGGTTGCTCGGTGCTCCAGCGCGAGCTGTGGTCTGCATCATCGCCGGCTTTTCCCTCCTCGCCGTGGTCTGGTTGTACAGGCTCCTCTTCTGTCCTCTGGAGCTGCTCAAGGCGCTCGAGGATGTGGGATACATCGCTGAGGACGGTCGCTCCAGAGCCCGGGCGGCGAACGAGGTCCGCCGCAGGAGGAAGATCGGAGAGCTGCCCCCGGTGTATCCAAACGGCTGGTACCGAGCGCTGGACTCACACATGCTGGAGAGGGGCGAGGTCAGAAGTGTCACTGTTCTAGGTATGAGAAGTAACGGTGGTTGTATTCACCAGTATAATCATACGCAAAATAACACACAAAGTGTTACTGTAACATAACAACTCATTTGCCCCCCCCCCCCCACACACACACAGTATAGGACAAGTTCACATTCTCAGGTGCATAGAGACATAAACAGGCATTCAAATATAGTTTCAGTAATTTTTATACTCACATGTAACTCAGTTAACACATTGTTTTTATATGATTATGGATGAAACAGTCACATCCCATACATATTGAGAAACAATTAATTGATCAGTTGATTGACACAAAACTAATCTACAACTATGGTGATCACTGATTGATAGTTTAATTCATTTCTTCTAGCAGGGATGTCAGACATTTGTTGGTGCCAGCTTCTCACTTGGGAGGATTTTCTGCTCTACTGCTTCACATCATTATAAATAGAATTTCTTTTAAGCTGCTTTTTGACAGCAACTTGAAGACATCATTTGTGGCTTAAGAAAAATTGTGATGGGAATTTTTCATTGTTTTCATACATCAGATGAAATCATTATTCAGTCAGTCAAAAAATGAAAAACTGATAACTGATAATGAAAATAATGGTTAATTGCAGCCCCAGATGATTCACCTCTGATTATTCACTGCTGGCCTTTTAGAAAACCTGAATGTTGTCAGTTCACCTGGTCTCTGTTGTCTCAGTGTAGAGAGGCTGGGTTGCCAGGGGAGGAGAGACAAGCTCTTTTTACAAAGTTTCTGGTAAACACTTCAAACACAAAGGAAACTGTCTTTGTTAGAGTAGTTTACTCACTGGGGCCTATTATTTTTTAACAAAGCCTCATTGTTTATTGTCAGATGAGATTGAAACTGCTTGTTTGATTTAAAGGTGTCATGGAGGTGGATGTGATTACTACAACTTCATCATTAATTCCTGATTAATCTTCAAATTGATTAATGGCTTTGCCTTGACAATAAAATGTCATTAAACAGAGAGAAAAAACTCATAATTTCCTTTATGATTAAAAGTGATCACACAGCCGATCAAACCTGCATCAGGTCCCTCTGTGATCAATAATATGACAACCTCATCATTCACAGCTTTAAAGCTGTTAATATGTCATATATGTTTCTGTGCTGCTTGATATCTAGCACTTCTATCACAAATTTATTTCCTGCTGATGTGTCATTTATTTTTGACATATTTTCACTGCGACACTAAACAGAGACGTGTTTCACATTTTAAATTTGTGTTGATATGCGGTGGGGCTGTGTGATCTCTTCAGAGAGTTTCTTTGAGTTTGAGTTCAAAAAGGTTTCAAACAGTGTGCGGTGCTTTCATGTTTCTGTCGCATTACCTGCCATAAATAAACAAACAGCATGTGAAAGGTTTTATACCTGGAAAAAATATCCACTAGTAGAAAGAGACACCTGCTCTTGCAGACTGTTTGTTACCAATTCATCTACTATTTTTCAATCAACTGTTTAATCATTTAATCTAAAAATATTGTTAAATATGTGAAAAATTTCCATCACAAACAATGTCCTTAAATTATTTGTTTTGTGTGACCAGGAGTCCAAACAGATAAACAGATATTTAATTTACAATAATGAAAGAAACAAATCCTCACATTTAAGAAGCTGAAACCAAAGAATATTAAGTGTTTTTCCTTGACTGATGATGGTGACTGAAACAATGATTTTTTTTTTCTAGAGACTGACAATCGACTCTGTCAGCACCAAATTAAAACGTACTGTAATTATTTGACAGACAGTTATTTTTTTCCACAGCTTTCAGTCGTGTCTTTGCTCAGTTGTCAGGGAGATTAATCTGTTGACAGAAGTTAAGACGCTCAGAAGTCGAAGTGGTAACTAAAATAGATAAAATCATAGCACACATCAACAGAACTGTCTCCATGACAACCGAGCAAACTCAATCCACAGAGGAAGACCATGTGTCTGAGAGCTCCAGGAAAACATGGACCTTGAGTTGGAATTTGTTATATTTTTCTATTTCTGTGGCCAATGATAAACTTTTATGCTTAATATCATGGTAAATTTTAATTATGTATATGAATTTAACTGAGGCTCTTGATCACATTAGATTAGATTGTGGATATTTTACTGCCAGCACTAGTGTAGCAGGTTATTAAAGCTCCTACACACTCAAAGTGTGATGCAGAGCAATGGCTGCCAAAGTGGGGATGAGGGATTGCCAGAAAACCACCAGGGTGTGTTGGCATGTTGGAAAACATTAAATGAAGTACAGACTGTTTTCCCCCAGAGAACATGAATGCCTATCCATCTATGATGCTAAATATACAGTATATTATAGCAGCGTTTTATTTTTCCTCCCTCTCTAGTCCCCTTCAGCACAAGCTCTCCCTCCAGCCCCAGACATCTTACTGTCCCAAATAATGTTGACCCAAATCAAAACTTGGCTTCCCTCAGGATCTGCATCCTGCTGTGAATGACCACAGAGTCTCGCTCCTAACTTTTCTCCGCGGTCATCCATTTACATCATATATTAAATTCTGCCAAGTGTGTCTTTTCCCCTGTGCTGCTCTCACAGATCTCACACTGTGGTTCAGCTCTGCTCCCACAAAAGTCTGGAGACAGCAGTGCGGTGCTGTGTCACTCCTCATTTGGATGAGCCTTATTTTGGATTTCTCAGAATTTTCCTGAGGAGTACCCTGACTAGGCACCGCTAGAGCTGGCTCAGTGGTCACTCTTAACCACTGTCACCCAGCCTGCGCTAATCTGGGAGCAATCTGAGCACTGCGGGTCAGCCAAATGTCAAGCCAAATACAGTTGGTACGGTAAGTAGAGATCTCCAGATGTGGGCACAAACTCAGTTTGCACACTCACCATACATCTATGGTGTAATCTGATCAGACCAGGCCAAGTGTAACCATCAAAAGCAGTGACTTTGAATGTTTGCTGCTTCACAGTTAGTGGGAGAAGGCTTGCAAAAGGCAAAATAAGTGCTTTAAGACCTTGGCACAGTATTAAAACTCTTTCTTCATAATTCAGTAAATTGCTCCAAATAATTGGATGCTCACTAACATGTAAGGAATATGTTGCATGGGTGGGTTCTTTTCATTCACAGTGCAACAGATTGTTATAGATTTGTCAGTGGAGTTACAGCCATACTTGAATTAATACACACTGATTTTGGGTTGAATTAAAAGCCTTCCCCTGTCGTGATTAATTATCCTATAGGTGAGCAGGTGGCAGTATTTCGAGGCCAGGATGGGAAGGCCTACATGGTGGATGCCTACTGCCCTCACCTGGGTGCCAACCTGGCTGTGGGAGGACAGGTGGTGGGAAACTGCATAGAGTGCCCTTTTCATGGATGGCAGTTTGATGGGAACGATGGCAAGTGTGTGAAGATCGCCTACGCAGAAAAAGGTATGAACTGAGGCTGATGTTTTTTGTCCATTTACAATTTACAAAGCTCTTACATGTTCAATCAGAAGTTAGTCATATGATAGTGGTGAAACAAGCTAACATTTCTCTGACTAAAGAGACTATGATTCAGATTTGTGTTTCATTTGTCCTGCAGTGCCAGAGTTTGCCAAGGTGCGCTGCTGGCCCAGCTGTGAGGTGAACGGCCAGATCCTGGTTTGGTTTCACTGTGATGGAGAAGATCCTCAGTGGACTGTCCCAGAGCAGCAAGAGATCACAAAGGGAGAGTGGGTCTATCGAGGGAGAACTGAGCACTTTATCAACGCTCACATACAGGTAGGTGCATATATGTGTGGAAGGAAACATTTGTTCACTTTCACTGCTCTGAAAATCTACTTTTTGTGGCTGTACATGAATTCAGTATCAAACCCCTTCAGGCAGTGTACAGTAGATAGTTTTGATTCTAATCTTTTAACACAGTCATGACAATATTTCACGGTGACCTCTGCTCTTTACAGGAGATTCCTGAAAATGCAGCAGACATTGCTCACCTCGGTCATCTGCACACGCCAGGCATGGTCAGTGGCGTAGATCTACGCTACACCAACAGCAAAATCTGGGAATTTGTGCGACATGACTGGAAGGTAAGATGCTCCTGCCGATAAGAAAGCTGAATATGTTATTGTATTTAATGGTATTTTGATCTTGTGTGTTTGTTTATTCAAGGCTCAGTGGGAACCAGAGTCAGAGCCCAACAAGCACTGTTCTCAGATGCTGGTGAAACACGCTCTGACTGTGTTTGGGCACCACTGGCCTCTGCTGGATGTTCAAGTTGTGGCCAGACAGGTACGGTAAAGCTCAAAGTAGATATGCAGTTAGTATACAGTCTCTTGTAATTCCACTGAAAATAAAATGGGGTTCACCCACATTCATAAGGTTTTAGATCAAAAATATCTGCTGTATCTTTGAATAGCTGTTGAATTTAGATGAAGTTAATATTAACACGGCTTCTGGCTGTTTTTAAGGATTTCCCTTATCTTACTACAACAGTGCGGAGCCTAAGGGAGGTGGACTGTGTGTGACCAGCAGGATTGAAAATCTCTTACAGTCTTTATAGCTACAGCCGAGAAAAATGCTGGTCTGATGCAAAAATCACCACATTCTTTAGCTGTGCAACTGCTTTGCAGTCTGTACCTTTTTTATCATGACTGGTGAATTGAGTACACTGAATAAGTGTACCCTGAAACCACTTATCTCACAAGGTTAACCAGTGGCAGGGGTTAGGGGATCCTGTAAGACCAAGCACAAATCTTGTAGGAAATCATTTTGTGTACCAGTCTTATCTGAATGTAAATGATGAATCAATCCCTGGCGCATAAAACCATATACTACAGGTACATCAGCAACAAGGAACAACTTTGGATTATGCACATCACTTTACATATTTTCGTCCAAAGTATTTCCTCATATGAATATCCAGGTTGAAATGATCATACATCTCTGTTTCAGGTGGGTCCAGGACTGGTGTTTCTGCTGTTTAACCACAGTTTCCTGGGCCGGGGTGTGATCATGCACTGTGTGACTCCAGTGGAGCCTCTGCTGCAGCGTGTCTCTCACACCATCTTCTATCAGTCTAACATCCCTCCTCTGGTGCCCAAATTCATCCTCAGAGCAGAGTGCATTCAGGTGCAGTACACACACCTTCTTTTATCACTGTAACATAGTCTGCGCTGCTGTTAAAGCCTCACTTTTAAAAACATTTGAAATGACTTTGTGTATTGTGAAATGTTTTCCTTGCAGTAATAAACCCACAGAATTATCACAGATTCTGCAGCTTTATGGAGCTTTTCTTTAAGCCTCTTTTAGCTCATAGTTTGGTTTTACAGCACATTTACTGCTTGGCTCAGTCTCAGCAACCTCATCAACCTGGTTTATAATATAGCAGCAGGCTGCTATATTATCAGGTATTTGGGGAAGAATCATCCTACAAAGCCTACAAAGCAGCTAAACTACATGAATATACTGTAAATTATATTTTTACATGTTATTTATCAGTACAGAATTGCTCTAATGTGAATAGATCATTGTTTATATTTACCTCCCACTCAGGCTTCGGTTTAATTCTGCCTCCTCGTTGCCACAAGATGTAACACCACACAGTCACAGAAAAGGTGTAAATAGTCCTCATTAAACTTGATAATTAGCTGTGAAATGAAAAGAAACAGACATAAATTAACAAAAAAGAAAAACTAATAAGAAAAGAAGAGGGGAAAGTATTTTTCTGAATGAAAGTGCCCATAACGGTGTCTCCAGATGAAATATTTGATTAAACGTAAGACAGACACAGATGGTGATCGTGATGAGAATAATTTTTAAAAGAATGAATCTTTTGAAACTATTTTCCTGAAAATGATTGTCATTTTGCTGATACCACCAGAGGAAGCTCATCTTATAAAGAACAGTTCAAGAGCTTTAGTCTGAATGTGGACTGAAATGCCAAATCTCAGCAGCCGATGGAGTAACTGTGGAGTGACATTTAATCAACAACGCTTTAAACCGAAATCCCTGCTGATAAATTATGATAATGAAATGCAGACCATGGAAAATACGTCTTGTTCTTTTAGTTATTATTTAATTCTTAGTCACACTTAAGTGAGCAGAAGTAAAGGAGGATAGAGGAAGTGCTGAGCTTTTTGTAATCATAATTTACAGGTCTTGTCCAGTGACCTTCTCCTGTTTTCTTGTTATGTGTCTAGTTTGAGCGGGATGTGATGATCTGGAACAATAAGAAGTACATCTCCAAGCCTCTTCTGGTGAAGGAGGATTCAGCCATCCAGAAGCACAGGCGCTGGTTCAGTCAGTTCTACAGCGAGAACAGCCCGCGGCTGCAGTACCGGCACGACACTTTAGACTTTTGACCTCTCTGGACTACAGGAGGAGAGATCAGCGGAGAAGATGTCAGGTCAGGGTTGACATTAATCAGACGTCTCAGAGGAGGCGGTTGGGATTGATTTTCATCTGTCACATATAATAAATTAAAGGTGCAGAGGAGGCTTGACTTGTTTGTGGAATGGCTTTGGGCTTATGTTTCAAAGGCCAAATTTACACTATACCAGAAAACCTCCTCTTCCTGGGCTTTTTTAAATGGTTAAAAATGACTTTCCAGCCTTATATAGGAAAGTGCATTAACTGACTGACTTCAGCCCATAAATGTGAAATTTTGATGAACCAGCACTAGTTATCAGAATAAGCAATACTAAGAACACCAGAGTTGCCTTGTTGTGATGGTGACACAAAGACCGTTACACTGTAAAAACCATTATACTCATAATGTGGATAATCCCGTGCTTCAGTGAGGTTTTTCTGTCTGCATGTTTGATTGGAGCTAATATAAACCACCTGCTTCTAGTTTGAGTTGGTATCAGATTTCTTCTCACTTTGGTTTTATTATTAATCTGGCCTTCGAAACTGTAAGATGAAATCTTTAATATGTAATGAAACTGGGCTCTGTCTCAGCTGCAGGTATAATGGCAGGTGTGTTTGTTTTCTGATTGATATCTCAGGTTACTCAACAGCCTGATAATAGGGACTTTCAGTGAGCGATGATGACTTCAAGGACCACTTTTCCACCACTTCACCAACTTTTTCTTGCGTGTAGCTAGAGAGAAAAAAGAAAAGTTGTTCAGCCCTTCAGTAAGACAGTATCAGGTGGAGGATTTAGGGCAGTAATGACTATGTGCTTCATATGAATCACAGCAAGTATTAAAGGAAGTTTGTATGCAAACTAAACAAACAAAATAACAATAATATAACTTATGAGCTTTAGAGGTGGTGGTAGGTGTAGTTTTAATTTTGGATAGAGACACTAGTCTAGCTGTTTCCCCTTGCTTCCAATCTTTATGCTAAGCTATGCTAACCCACAACACTGCAGAGACATGATGTAGATCTTTGGAAAGACTGGCAAGTAGTATCTTATATTTTGAACAACTCTTAACAAGTCTAACATGCAATCATATCAGTCAAAATAATGTTGCATCTGTGGTGACAAATCACCAAATGGTCCTTTAATTATCACATCTGATGAGAGTTTTTTTAGGGTTATATTTAATTTAATAGTTTGCTTACCTTTCTAGACCAGATGTGTTGTTACAAGTTATTACAATTGCATATCATGCTGATACAGATTTTTTTAAACATTTATTTTAATTATTGTCAATTATCATTTGTAGTGTTGCTCTTAATACACTCTCATAACCTCACGTTCCCATTACTGTTCCAACTGATGTGTATTTAAGACAGAAGTGTGCAGTTTATTTATAAGGATAATTCCGGTACATTTCAACCTTATCTATTTTCCATAAATGTGGCTGTTCTGTCTCTATGACTCATGATAAGTTTGCATTCGCCACCTCCTAGCAGATACAGTCTGTGTTTACTTTCAGTCAAACTCAGAAACAAATGTTTGAAATGATTCATTTAAAAATCATGTTTACTTGGAAAGCTATAAGAGCCTCGTGCCAGTTTCCCTGATATGCGCTGTTTTGTTTCCTTGTATCTCCACAACGGAGGTAGCGAATGCAAGGGTACAGTGTCTCATAAAGCCACAATAGCCACATGCATGGGAAATACACCAGGTTGACATGTGCTGGAATTATCTTTTAAACACTTAAGTTTGTTTTTTCTCAGTGCACATTGACTCCACTGGTTAGTGACTTAATCACTGATGACTACAGGGCTGTGAGGCTTTATTAAATGCCACTGAGTCCGGTTGGAAGTGTGACTGAAGTATGAAAGCAATAATGTTCAGCAGCCTGTGGTGGTGGGGGCTGGTTATGTGGGATTGCCCTGCATTACATTTTAATTTCCGTTTGATTGTCAGGTGGTCACAGAAGAAAAAGAGGATACATTTCAAAGCAAATGAATGTAATGTTAGAAAGCACAATGCCTCTTATGAATAGAAGATGAACTCCTCTCCTTCTGTTCCTTCTCAATATTAAAATGTATTTTCGTAACTGGCTAATCTACAGATGTAGTGTTTATTGAAATATGCAGAATAAATCTGCTTGGCTCTAATGTGCTTGCTCATGCATTTCTGAACTGGCAAAAGCTTTCCATTGCACTAAATATGTTAGTGTGTTAAATTGAGCGGAATAGTAAAATGTTCACTGTTCCACTTGGCCAGTGGCACTTCTCTGAGGCTTGTATTATTGCCTAGCACTCCTTATCTGTGAATGTGCTTATCTTATCTGGGTTTATGGTGGGAGAGAACTGTGTAGCCTTTGTTACACAGAAGCATTACTTCAACAATTGGCTCACTTGAGTCCTGCAGACTTACTGTAATGAGGAGTTTATGTTAGGTTTTATTGAACAGGCAAGAAAAAAGAAAAAATCTTTTTATGATTAAGATGGCTGAAGTAGAAGTCCTTGAAACTGAGGAGGAATGCAGTGTTACACTGGAAGAAAAGTGCCTACCTGCTACAGAGGAGACTTATGTCAGAGTTTTATACACAACGAGGAGAGCAAAAAAGCAAGAACACGAGAGCGACGCAGTCATACAGCCTCTGCTTCAGCACAAACATCAGGACAGCCGTGATGAGAATCACAAAGCAGACACGCAAACGGTGACAGATGGTCCTGACCAAAAGACATCTGTTCCACAAGAGCTGGAATCGGCTGGCAGGGATCAGCCCGGCTGCAGTGGAAGTGTCAGGAGTTTGTGCAGCGACAGCAATTGGCGTGAGTGTCCCATCTGCAGCGAGCTGTTCGACTCGCACGGAGACCACCGCATTACCTTGCTCAATTGCAACCACACACTGTGCCACCAATGTATAACTGGCATCCTGAGGCAGGCTAAGGACCCAGGTCGACTGCAGTGCCCCTTCTGTCGGCAGACCACCCCGTTCCCACAGTGGGAGATCAGAAGACTTCAAGAGGAGTCCTACATTAACTGTGTCCATGAGCCCACACCGGCCTTCATCATCGGTCCTGGCCCTGAACCTCAGGCTGTCCCTGCATCACCGTTATGCTGCTTTGCTTTGGAGAGGCAGCTTGAGGCGCACGCACAGAGAAACATATGTGGAAGCTGCGTCTGTTCCTGCTTTGTCAGGGGACTGAGACTGATGCGACTACACTCCCGCTGCCTCTGCATCACTGCCGTCCTGCTGCTCCTCCTGGTGTTAATGGGTATTTTCCTGTACATTGTTGCTCCTCCTATAATTGTATCCCTACTTTACGGTAAAGGCTAAACTCATCATTTGAGGGGTCAGTTGTGTGACTTCTGCAAAACAGTCTATTGCTATAAATTACCCTTCTGATGTTTTAATTCAATTTCAGATGCAGGAAGTGACATTTAAGGGAAATGTCAAATTCAAAATGTCATTTTTCTTCATTTGTTTTATTAACCTCATTTATTATCTTTCATTTCACAAAACCTGGTTATTCCAGACTCTGACTATGGCCTGTACAGTCGTCTTTTACTGCTGAGATTCTAATTGCAAAAAAATCCAGTTGGCATTTGCCAAAGCTAAGCTGACTTCTGAATACCATGATTTGCAGGTGCATATGAAGAATTCATTTTCAGTATTGTAAATGTCTTGGAAAAAGTAATTTAGCAGCAAGTTCATCATACAACATTTCTAAAATATCTTTAAAACTGAAAGGATCCAAGTCTCTCGTCAGTTTGTCAACCTCTGACTCTTCTGTCTTCTTTGAAGAGTGTCTGCAACTTTGTAGGATTCAGTGCCACAGATAATGGGAGCTTGACTTTGGATCAAAACTTCTCAAATCTTTCTGGGTCTCGTACTGACCTACTTCTCATCAGAACAGCTTGGATGCTCTCTGCTGTTACTGCCGCATATTCTTAGCAACAAAAACCCAGCTTGATCTCCTTTAATAGTGCACATGAAGGAGACTTGGCCCTACAATTTAATCCTTTATCCATGTTATTCATTCAAAGACAGAAGGAAAGACAGAGAGTAATGATGAAAATTTTGTTTTGTTCTTGATGCACTTGCACCTTTAAGTTTGTTACAATGTATCCGTGCTTAAAAATTAATAAATTCTATGGGGGTTTTTTTTCAATGACATGATCCCCACTTTAAATCCAGCCAGGATCCTGTAATGTTAACCAGATTCTGAATACCTCTGTGTTGTATATCAATTCAAAATTGCCAATGCAGAAATGCTTACATTTGGTAATCAAAAATAGTGTAACATGAAAGGGGATGACTGTAGCGACAAACCCACAGAAAATTATCACCAACTCTGGAGTCCCCACCAGCTCCATTATTAGACCTCTGATAAACCCAGTGTAATCACCGGAAGGCAGCCAAAATAACTTAGCAATGATTTGGTGAAGAAAGTGGAACATCTGGCAGCTGAGGACCCAGATATTTTGGGGTCTTTAGCTGCCAGCTGTTTTTGTTTGGAGATAAAAATATGAATTAATAAAATGTTTTTGCTATAACAATTTCTGAACATCTGAAATCTGTGTTGGTTTGGCTTGCTCTGCTGACCCCAAATGACCAAATGATAATAATAATTAAGTAATTCAGCTTTAAAAAATGTCCTAAAATAAGAAAAATAACTGCAAATAAAAGTGGTGTACCATAGGCATAAGACCATCTACAAAACACATTTAAACAGTGATGTATAGAGGTGTGAAATTTCACTTTGGTAGAATGTGTCATATGTATGTCTGCTTGTATTAATATCTTTGCAAAAGATACTTTTGATTAAGTTTAAGAAATGCCTTGGGTGAACTTATGTAGAAACAATAATACCTTATGTTTCAACATTGTGAGCTGCACAACAAAAACATGTGAAAAGACAAAAAGACTCAACAGAACACACACAGTTAACATATACATCCACATGCTTAACATCTGCATCAACTACTGTGTAACTTTGAAGAGGAACAGGATGCTGGGTCTTTAAGTCTGCTGTAATTACATGTTCGCCTGTTTTCCTGAGATCAAATTCTAATTCTCTCCTGACTCAACTACTGTCAATTACAGAAACACCAATTTGGAGTTAGCTGGGCCTCTCTAATGTGAAACCAAAAATTGATCCATATTGATCAGGCCTGCACCCCCACCCCCCACCCCCACAAGGCTTTGCAGGATGTTGGGAGTAAAGCTGGAATCTAAAATCCGGAAGAGTCTTTGTGTTCTCTGCAGGCTGAATGCCTCCAGCTCGGCATCAGGACAAGCAAGGAAGCGAGCGCTGAGGGGGCTCACGCATCTATAATTTATGCAAGGACTTCACACTACATGAGAAACACATCAGATAGGCAGCCATCCATCTGCAGATGACTCATTGAGGCAATCCATTTCCAAGACCTAATCAGTTCTGTTTATGTCAAAGTGCTGGCAGAGCATGGCCTGTTTGGCTCCCTGCTTCGATCAGAAAACGTGGGCTCCATGTCACACACATCCAGCAACTATATACAACAGCTCCATGCAAAGTGCTGCTTGATCGCTGCATTGACGTGAACCTCACACATCATTTATGGTTACACTTCTTCACACAATTCAACATGGACATGCTCAGGTCACAGCAAATGTGTTCCAGAGAAACACTCTCGTGTGATGCAAAAAGCAACAGGAGCTGAAGACGAGCAGTTTGCTGACAAATGTGCTGCTGTAAGCGCTAAAACATGTAGGAGTTCAAGTATGACAGGCTCTGTCTGTTCTTTCTTCCCCTTCACACCCACTCTGTGTTTCATCCACATTTTCTCACTCCTATCTCTTCACATATGACCCCTTGGCATCACTTTTTAACACACTAGGTACCCCTTTTAGTGTTGGGTACAATACAGCATCATGAATGTTTTGTGGGTATGGTTAAGCACTCCCAGAAAGATTACAGTGTGGTTTAACACAGAAAAAGTTCACTGTGACTTAAAAACCATAATGTGGTCTTGTCCCGTATACATCAGCGGACAGTTGTGATGGGCTGTGGTTTGTTATGAATTAGTATTTAGTTTGGAGTGAGACCCTGTTCAGTTTCATACATGGGTAATTCTTCAATCAAAGGTGCTTTTGACTATTTCAGTTGCTAAAATATGAAGTAACTTTAAAATGTTTTTACAAGTCCTGATTAAGATATGACAACAGGTGCTGCCAACACCACAACATCAAAGAAAAAATGAGACAAGACAGGTTTAAAAATCATGCCCACAATTCACTTTACAAAACTTGCAGATCATCAGTTAAAGTTAATTTAAATGCTAAATTGATTTAGCCACTAAAACAGTTTGATGTACTGTGGCAGTATGCAGTATAGATAAACATAAGCATACTCACTGGCTGGTGCAGTTTTATGAACGAAATTATCCTCCTTAAGGTAGCTGGCCGAGAAGTGTGTTTAGCTACCATGTTTTCAGTTAACATCATTTGAGCGGTAAGGAGGACTATGAGTCTGGCTAGCTAAACACTGATGTGTCTGAGATTGTCTGAGTGGCATAGCTAGCTAACTTTGCTACCATTAGCTTGTCAGCAAGCTTGAACGACAACTGTTAAAGGAGTTTTTACAGTAAAATACATTTACAGTAACAGGCTACAGTAGTACACAGTGTATAGTTGATTGCCATTAAGTGCACATTTAGCTATAGGAAGACAGTCAGCATTAGCTGGGTAGCTAACTGAAAAGCTAGTGCACAGCATGTTTTAAGTTAAACAGATAAATGTTTATAAATTTGTGCCAACATAAAAAAAAATAAAAATGAAAGTGGAAGATAAACTGAGTAAAATAAATGTAATTAATCTATTTTATCAACTGATTTTCTTCTTAAACCAACTAATTGGATGTTAAAGGACAACTACAAAACTTTATATTATTTTTTACAATCCATTTTAACTATATAACTAAATAACAAAAATATCAATGGAGGTATTCAGTTATATTTCTAAATTGTCTTAAAATTTGTAGCTACATTTTGTCAGTTTACAGTCTTAATAAATTCTGACATAAAAGCACTTTACCAAAATGATTTTCTGAGTTAGAGTTTATACTTAGATTGTATTTCATTCACTCTTAGCCTGTTTTTTTTCAATTGCTTTTAAAGTATAAGTGAATGTAAACCAAATTTCAAACTGCCCTGGTTTATGAATTGCGCTATTGATGTTACCTCGTCATCCTTAAGAAAATGTCCAACCAAATGTATAGCACGATGATAATGACTGTGTTAAGGTAATGATAGATAGTGTTGTATTAAGATAAACAACACACACACACACACACACACACACACACAAACATCCCTCTCCTAGCCTTGCAGAGGTGTGTGGGTGGTGTATGAGTCTGTAATCCCTCTGTCTGGGTGGGTGGCTCAGAGTGTGAACTCAAGAGTGTGTCCGTGTCTGTGCGTCTCTGTGTGGATTACTGTGTATGTGTGTATACTTAAGTTTAAAAGCCTATAATGATCTGTGTGGCTGCTCGGCTGCCTGTGCTTATTTTTGTGCATTAGTCTCACCGAGCTGGAGAGTCTTTATAGGACTCTGTGCTGTGTTGCTCCAGCAGCAAACAAGCAAACTCATTATATAATGGCTGCAGAGCAGATTGGTCCAGCTTTATTGATGTGTGAGTAGTGACCGAGTGGGCTGGAGAGGTAGAGGAGGGCTTCATAACCCTCATTTAATAAGCGGCCTTCACGGGCCGGGCCAGAGCCATCCAATAAGTGGTGAGTTTTATACAAAGTGGATGTGCAGCTGCCACCGAGGTTGAGGGTAACTAGGTGCTCTGTTCAACATTATTTTTTCAGTTACGCAGCAGTTTGATGGTGGTGGCAGGGACTTGCTCTGTCTATGTGGCTGGTATTTTGAGGCAGTGACCCAGGATGTCTCAATTTAAGCTTATTTACTAACCAGGAACAACAAATGCCTTTTGAAATGCATCTATCCAGGCTGAGCTCCAGAGAGACACCGTGGTAATTGAGATCCTGAAGCAACCAATCAGACAAACAACCTCAGTCATAAATCATACTAATTCTCTTGTTCTACAGGTTTAATGCTAGGGATGTTTCCTTCCCGGCTTTTTATTGTTCTTAATATTTCGTCACTGTCCAGTAAAATCATTGATTTTTTAAATACTGCATTTTTAGGTCTCATTAATGCTCCTTAATGTTTTAGAGAATCCTCCTATCTTTAGCTGATGAAGACTGGGAGATGTGGTTGAAAAGCTCTGAAAAAGCTAGGAAGTGGACCCTTTTCCCCCATATTAATCTTTTTATACCCTTTTTCCTCAGTGGACAGTGGATCTATAATAAGAGTAAAGTGAATTGAACTAAATTGAAAGCGGTTCAAATATGTTGAAATGAGATTTTAAAATAAGATATGTCCATTGAACAGTTTCTTCTATATCCCCTTTAATACTGTATATAAATTAAATTCTCCTGACTAAAAGTTATGGAAGAGAGAATCAGGAATCATATTTGAGACTAGCTCATTGAGGAAGACACAGCCAGCAGCTGATGAATGTTGGATTTCTTCTAGCCTTGTGATTAATTTATCAGTTGCAACACAGAGAGACAATTACAGAGTTGGGTGATTTATAATTCAGAACACCTCGATGATTTTTATACTGGCCTCATTTCTAAAACACCTTTTTCCTCCCCAGTTGCAAGAGCTGTTTATATTATATTTATCCAAGGCCCAGGGCTAAATCCCTCAGGGAAAAAATATTATTAAAATGTTTGACTATTAATACCAAATTAAAATGATAAGGGTAGTTTGATCTGCTCACAATGTGTCTCTGACTAAATGTCTTTTTATCTTTTTCATTATTATGCATGCCCGTTTGGTTAAAGTGATGTGTTTCGACGTTTCCTGCTGTGATGAATAAACTCACTGTCGGCTTCGCAACTGAATATTCCCCCAGCAAAGATCTCTTTGAGTGCGCGTGCACGTGTGTTGTAAAAAAAATCTTGTTTTGTGTAACCAGGAGGTTGATTCAGCTCATGTATCTTGCTGCAGTGGATGCTCCCAAACAGTTACTTAAACACTCCAAAACGCAGGGGCCAGATTACACAACAGCCACGCACTATAGCTGCAGCAATCTGATTTTCCTCCCCGTCTGCACACACGCCTGATTTAAGATGCGCACAGCACTGGAAGGAAATGTGACGGCCGGAGACTGATGGATGGCGTGGTGGACATCCAGTGATTAAAGAGCCGTCCGAGGAGATCGGTCCACTTTGCGCATGAGAGCTGCGCGACAAATCAGACTCCTCCTTTAGTTTGAGGAAAACAACCTCTACATCAAAGCCCAAACCAGACTCAACTCTGACCTGAAACCCGCCAGATTGAAATAAATACCGTTCCTCCTTCTCTCCCTCCATCTGCTCCGGTGCACCGGGCCATTTAAGTGAAAATCCTTATCCACAACCGCATGGTTCTCATTTCAAAGCACCAACAACAAAGGCCACATATTAACTGAATTAATTTTTCAGCCTATCCGTGCCCCAGCTATGCAACCTAACACTGCACGTGCTCTACCTTCAGTGATCTTATGTTCATGTCATATTATGAATAACATAGTGATCGGGAGTGTGATTTTGAACAAGTAAGAACATCATTTTCGCATGAGCATCTTCTGCTCCAGCACCGTCAGCAGCAGGAGCAGCAGCGGTACGCCAACGCGCAAACCCAGAGCGGGAGTTGATACGGCGAGCGCGCACTTACCACCGAGGCGCGCATGCACAGCTGTCAGCACCAAGCGACAGCAGCCGCTCAGCCCGGAGCAACCAGCCAGCGACGCATCGGTGTGATAGGTCCGCACAGAGCGCAGGGAAGAGCGGACAGAGGAGCGGATATACACCTCGAGAAAGCCGCCCGGAAGCCCGGAGAATGCTCTAACTCTAATTTCTGAACCACAGGGAGGTGTGATGATTCCTGCAGAGAGGAAAGCAAAAAAAAAAAAGCTGGATGTCGCGGTTTGACGTCCTGTTGACAGCTCTGCCCTAATATGATTACATGTGCACATTCCCTCCGCATTGCACATAACCACCTATTTTACTCTTCTCCTTCCTCTTTGGCCTCCCCTCCCTCGCTCACACCGCCCACCTGATCGTGTCTACAGTCGTGCATCCAACTGGCTTGAGCTGCGTTGCTGTCCAGAAGCTGGTCGAGCCGACCTGCCACCGGGGAGAAAAAGCGACCGGGCTGAATTCGTGCTGTTTGCGGTCCGCTAATGATGCGTCTGTTTCGCTGGCGGTGCTTTCTCTCGTGCTCCTGCGCGGCCGCTGCGAGCCGAAGATTGTGAACATCGGGGGCCGTCCTTGTCAGAAGAGATATGGTGTCAAAGATGCCGTGACCAGCCACCAGGTCTACGGTAGGACAAACTAAGCTGACCGCCATCTCCGTGTAACGTATAAACTCCAACGCGATCCAGATGGCTCTTCCGTCTGGGTGAGGACCTCATCTCCAGTCAGGTAGTTTACTGCCACCTCTGTACGAGCGCTTACAATTGAACACTGCTTCATCTATCTCGAATCATTGCATATAACACCAGCTACATATGATCCACCCATACCTCCACCAAAGTGTAAAATGATTCGCTGTTCAGACTTCGGCTCAGGTGTTTTAATGAACAGTGCCTGTGCCCTGCTATAGAAAGTTAGCATTTCATAATCAGATGTTTTTCTCACTCAAGGGCCACTATGGGTATTTGACCAGATTGGCTTCCATGACTAGAGGATCACCACATCAGTCTTGGATCCCAGTATAAAACAGTTGTTTGCTTCTCCAGATCCTCACACTAACAGATTAAATGTCCCATCAATATGTACATTATTGTATAGAAACAGTAACAGATAGCAGCCAATATATTATTACAGCCCCTGCCATTTGTCAAAATTGGTATTCACGTGATACTTGTGTACCTAACTCAAGACATTAGTCCACTTTGTATAGTTCAAATACTGCAACCTCAGACCCATCTGTTTTACAGATCCAAAATAGGCTTTGGTTTGGGCATCTCAGATGAGAGGGCAACTGTACGGACACAGCTGCAGATCTATTGAACTGCAAAGGAACCAGTGAGGAGGAATTGTAATATACGCTATTTGGTAATTAACAATTTGGCATTCAATGTGCGTGATGCATGATAAAATTTTGGCAGGTGAACTGACATATTGGACAGTTTGAGCAACCTCTGTAACGCTGTAGCTTCAGGCGTGATCACTCACTCAGCTGAGGTGTCTGATGATATACTGCAGTGGTAAACAGAAAAACCTCTTAAGCTACAATGAGATTTTTAAAGCAGCTTTTCTTGGGAGAGATTTCTTCAGCTATACCAGCTTAAAGATTCCATACCATATGTGCTGCAGATCTGACAAACAAAACATATATCATAAGTATTGTATGTATGCTGAGGTAGCGCCTTTAGAGAGTGTTGCTAAACACTGAAGAATTTCGAAATGCTCCACCATCTCTCTCATGTGTGATGTTTACATGAGCTTTTTAAAGCGCTAACATTATGTCGAAGGTGCATGTTGAAGCGTGAAGTCCTCTTTGCCTCGCCCCTATTTCCTCCCACACACATAATTAGGCTTTATGGAAAAAACAAAAACACCACCCACAGCTTCAGTGTGCTGCTTTCATGTCCTTGGTCCTGCTTAGTGTAATGACTCTAATTGATACAGGCTTGTAGAATAACACTGTCGATCCAGTCCTCTGTTACCCAAAGCATGACAGTAATCCACCCTTTAGGCTGTGCAGATTGCCAGACAGTGGTTCAGTCTACTACACACACACACACACACACCTTTGTAAATGAGATAGAATCAAACTCAATTTAGATAGAAAGTCTATGGGAGGGTTTAATTGATGATCAGCTTGTAGGCTTATAACAGTCACTGAGAAGGAAAGTCCATGGCAGATGGAGGAGGTTTGGAGCAGTCCTTGGAAGATAGACTCCTATTTTGACCCAACCATACGGACCGCCTATATCCACAATTCATGCCTGTAACAGCCTGGGTATGCCAACTTCCATTCCTCCTCCTCCACTTCTATGTGGCATGTCTCAAGGGTTGAGTTTTTGTAGAGGAACACAGAAGTTCTTCTTTTTACTTAGAGTAGATTACGCTTTTGGTTTGTTTAATGCAGGAATAAGATGAAACCAAATAGCCACAGATTAATATTAGTCTACCAGCCCAATAATAACCTGGCTATGGTGACGACAAAGGAAAAGATTTCTTTGTTTCTCTGTTTCTCTGTTATACATGAGTTTGTCCCTGACCACGATGTAAGACATTCATGATTCAAAAATGTTATTTTAACCTGTTATACAATGCTTAAGGGCAGCAGTTTCACCCACTGAAAGATGACTATATTGTATTTTTGGGTACACAAAAGTTTAATTTCATCTCGAGGTAGAAAACAGATGCTTCAGCCAAGGCTGGACTACTATCTATGAAGCAGAAAACTGCCCAGAGCCTAAAGCCTCTTTTTCTTTATTAATCCTACCAGTCGTAATTGGAGAGTGGTTTGTGTAACTAAGCACTTAGGGGCAAGAAAAATCTGAAGGAGTTTATCTTTAACAAAGCCTTTCAAATGACACCAAACTTACCAGTTCAAGCGCTTCCGTTCTGTTTTTCCCTTGCGTGATGCTACGCGATATACGTAATATTGTGAACATGTTAGATGTCTGGCTCAACTTCGCTGAGCGAAGGTGCTTAAATGAAGGGAGCAGTTTTATTGAATAAACACTCTTCTGTTTTAAAGAAGCTTAACACCAGTCGTAATATGCGAAGACGCCAAACAAGATATTCACGATAATCAAGTCAGGTATAATATATATTGTTGATTCGCTGCTTGCGTTAGCATGCTAATAACGAGTAACCTAGCCACCAAAGTACCATATCGCCACATTTGTGTGGACATTTTTGATTAAATACATATCGTAACAGCCCATGGTCATCACCAGCGATGATTAATGAATGTATAACACTTACACTGCATCTGTCGATACATTTCTGGAGTTTATATAAGCTAATTCTTTCAAATACTTAACCACAATATCACTTCATGTAGGTGTGACCTTAACTATCACAGTCACAAAGTATAGATTATACAGCTGCAGAAGTACAATTAAAAATCTTTAACCCTGCACGGCACGGTTAAAAGGACAAGTTGCACGACTCATTCACACTACATTGATTCTCTACCGCTCATCTCTAGTTTTATTCATTGGTAAATATAAACAATTAGTGAAATTGTTTTCTATTAAATTGAATCTAGTCTGATTTACAACCAAACTGAAAATGGGAGCGCTCTAAACATGCCCACGCCTCACTTTTCCAGTGTTAACTGGTGAAATTTGATGCTGAAACACGCTTTTTCCAATATGTAAAATTAACTTCCTGTAAAGTGTTGTGTTTTGGTGTTAATAAACTGAAACAGTCTGTTAAAATATGTTTGCGAATTATGTTTTTGGTACATGAGTATATTTTGTTGCTTATTTTCTGCAAAATTACACAACCATGCATAAAGAGAGAGAAAGAAAACCTGTGGTATTTTTAAAATGTGAGTGCCAAGATATGACTTAAGCTCCTAGTATGACTCCCACCTCTGTCTCAGTGCCATTGTCAGAATGACAGAGTGTTCTTCCTGTGTCTCTGTGGTCTATGCTATCCTGGTGAGTCACCCTCCCAGTCCAATGACCACTTACTCCAACGCCTGTCTCCTACACTGCAGGCTTTCTACCGCGTGACACCGCGGTCGGGCTCACTAATTCGTGACAACCATCTAATACTCAGACAAGGTGAGTGACGGATGAGAGATGTAAAGAGCGACAGAGCAAGTGAGGAAAAAACAGGAAGAGTGTATAGAGAGCGAGGAGTATGAGCTCTGCGACTTGAAGCTTTAGATTAAACGTCCCATCACTGTCCATTAGGGAGCTGTGATTAAATGGGTTTCCAGCTGGAAATTGAAAGAACATCACATACGCCTCCTCTGACCTGAGTAATGCTTTTTATGGAAGTACAAACCAATGCCAAAATGAAACTTTAAAGCAGTCACATAAATAAAATGCCAAAGACTTACCTTAAGTCTATTTAAGTGACATCTCTTAATCATGCAACCAAAGGGAAATCGGAGGCATTTAATCCAGAGATTTAAGTGAGCCTGCAGGGTCTGTGCATGGATTAAGGATGACTAAAGCATTTTAATGTTTTTAACAGGATATTTTTCCATTAGTGATTAGGGTTTGGCATTTGTTTTACACCCCAAGAAAACAGTTTTTATCATTAATGCGGTGTCAGTTTAGAACAAATTCAGCCAGATACTTTCCAACTTTCATCTTATTATGTGTCTGTGTTCGTCAGTATACAGAACAGAAAAGTACACCATATGCTTCCTACACTTTGCTAAAAACAAATTTCAGGAACCTGGTTGCAGGGATTTGTTCCCATTCAGCCACAGCAGCATTAGTGAGGCCTAATTGATGTTGGGTGATAAGGCCTGATTACAGCTTTCTGCGTTCCAGCTATCCAGAAGGTGTTGGGGGTCAGGGTTTGCAGCTAAAGAGTTCTCAGCACAACAGAAGCAACACTAGAAAAGATTTCAGATTTCTGACTTGATTAGCCAAACTGTGACTTCAATAAGCTAAGGAACCTAGCTGCTTGCCTGGCTCTTCCTTTCTCCAAATTATAAAAAAGCAGCCTGAGGCCACAGAGTTGTCCACACGTTATCCGCCAAATCTTGTATATCACAATTACAAAAGTATGTTTCTATTTAAACTTAGACTTACCGACTTTTAAAAGGCCAGAATTTCTGATGAGTCTGTAATTTGTGATGAGTCATTCATTAAAATGAAGTCAAGTAGGAAAACTGTTAAAGCACTGCTTTGTGCTCCTCAGAGTATCCACCTGTCCTTCTGCGGACAGTCCCTCCTCACTCCCACCAGGCGATGTGTGGCTGACCTACGCGCGAGTTCAACTGGAACCACATCATCCTGATAGTGAGTGACGACTATGAGGGGCGGGCAGCTCAAAGAGGCTTGAGACCCTCTTGAGGAGAGGAAACAAAGGTGAGACGCCTCCAGCTCCTGGGCCCACACCCCCCCAGAATGCGTGTGAGCATGAGCGCGAGTGTGTAAGGTTTTTAAAACCTGAAAGGTCTTCATGTATGTAACTGTTTTCCTTTCTGTCAGTGGCCACATCTCTTTCTGCTCATTGTGTAAACATTGGCTAACATGCCTAGAGACATCAACAGCGCCTAATGTGGTCTAATCTGACAAAGTTTGTACAGTTTATTTGCTCATCTTCACGCTGTTTTCGCCATAGTCCAAATTATTCCTGTGCTTATCCACAGTGGGAGCCAAATAGTGGACTTTAACGTGGGGCTCTGCAAACCATCATGGTGACTGAAGTAAGTGTCTGTTTTACTGGGGCTATGGTGGAAGTCAGGTGTTTTTCCTCTCAGTGTGTGTATGATAGCATGTACTATTGTACATGTAGGCTTGTTTTTTATTGCACCCTGCTAAGTCATGTCACAAGATATGAGATGTTTTCGCCCTTTGAGATACCGGCTTGATGCAGAAATCCATTTTAAGTAGTTTGAGCCGTGTATGGGTCAGTGAAATGCTGATCTCTTTGAGCCAAAACAGACTTGAGACTGCTGATGTGTGCCTTTAGAACAAGAGAGGAAGAGAGGGGAAACAAGTGCCATGTATTTCATCCGGCTCCATTTAATGAGATGAAAATACCTTGGGATATGTTTTTCTTTATTCTGTCATGCTCATTCCTCTCAGGGGCTCTTTGCTGTAATTGTGTGGTTGAATGAAATGAGTCCCATTCAGAGATTTAATTAAATCAGAAGCTGAGATAATTGAATATGACATTAATATCCGAGGTAATTCACAGAAGGCAGCTATAGTTAAACCTCAAGCTGCTCAAATCAGTATTGATCAACAACCACCAGTAGAAAACATTTCATAGATCTGATGGTCACACTGAACCTGCCACCGTGATCGATGCAGTTAAATGATAAGCACCAGAAAGTCAAAATGATCTAGTAGTGACTCACATCCTGCAATTGTATTTCTTTGAACTGTGGAAGTTCTCTTTTATGTTTGCATAATCCGAGTTTGGATCTCAGAATGAACCCATCTGTGCACCCCATTCAGTCCAGTAATACTGAGAGAAGTTGCTCCAACTCACTCTGGAGGCTCTAATTATGCATATATTTAGTTATAACTGCAGGGCCAGCCTTATGTTTGGGCTTGAGTGTTTCTGGTTTGCTTGAGAATCTCCCAAATGTGCACAGCAACAATTAAACTGAAAACCTGTAGAAACTCAAAGAATAAGGGTTAGCAAACCTGCATTTTTCTTTTGCCAACACATCCTATGAAAAGGCCACAAACCAACAATTAATGTATCATGTGAATAACTACTGTGTCTGTGCATCCAATGTCTGATATGTACCTTATTCCTCTGTTCCATAGATCGCCATTGTTAAACTGGGTGGCATGTTCCTACATTACCATAAACACACTGTAGTTTAATTTGAGTCAGTGCCACATACACTACCCTGCTGATGTAAATAGAGCACCAAATATTTATTAATCCACTGCTGAAAATAGTCCCCACCACAGATGCTCTATTTACTCTTGTTTGGGTAGCATTTACTAAAATCTACAGTGTGCAGTTATGTCAGGGAATTTTAAAAATGAAACAATACACCTGTGAGCCATTACGCCAGATTTATGTCTTAGAAATGAATGGGCTTGAGGCTAAGAGAAAGGTCGAAAGTATTGAGAGACAAACCACATGGTTGGTTTTTCTCAGTTTATGGGATTGGTTCACAGAAGGGATGTAGAAAACACCAGCCTTTTATCCTTTCTATAGCCATCTTTTGTACCAGTTTCGTATAGTGTCATGGAAACTGAATATAAAGGTTCATTAAAATAAGTATTATAACTTCATATACCACCAAATATCAAAATTTGGTGTACCACCCAAAATATAAGAGCTGTGAGGACATCTGAGGATTGGTCTTTAGTACTATTATAACACATTTTGGTGTGTGCTTTTTAAACATTAATGATGAAAAAACCAAATAATTCAGATTTTGATTTGTTTGGGTGCCCCTGGTACACACAAGCGCCCCCGGGAAAAGTGCAGTTACTTAGCTCACTATCGCATCAGGTCTGACATCCCGTGAGTCACGACATCTGCAGATATATATTGAAAATCGCCTGTTTGGATGACAGTACAGCCAAACACCTTAAAATGCAAATGTAATAGCTTCAACTGTCTTAGTAGGGTGACGGCGAGGATGTTCGCTTGAGGGTGCAGGTTACAGCTCACATGCTCTAATTAAAAGCTTAGAGGTGTTATTCTTGCTAATCAAACCAGTTGTGCTGCATAAACTCAGTAAAATTTATATTGCTTTTTAGCTTTGTGGCAAGTTGTTAGCAAAAGTCACAAAATGAGGTCACAGGGGGATCACTGTCAACAGCAGCAAGAGGCTTCCTGACAGGACTTAGTCAGAGTGCAAAATGCGACTCAACATAAATACATGAAATATTAATGCCTGACTGAGGATACAAAATAGATGGCTCAGAAAACTCTGGGGAAAAAAAAGACAAAGAGAGGGGTTTTTGTTTGCAGTGCTGCTGAAGATACTCATTGGGAGTGGTTTCATGATGCTGCAGATGCATGAACACTCCTCGCTTTACATAGCGTTATGATGGACCAAAACCAACTGTATAATATGCAAAATGTTTCATCATACAATTTGTCTTTATTTTAGTTTCTTAAAAAGGGGAAATGATCTGGTCATTTGGTAAGATATATAGATATAGATATAGATATAGAAGATAAGATAGATATTTGGTAAGATATAGATATAGTTTGCTATAGTGTTTCATTACACAAGAAACATTGTTGGCATTTCAGTTAAGTTGATAAATAGCTTTTGATTCATGATGTAAATAGCTACCTCATTTAAAATCACACAATTATTCATTAACATGACTAACACAAAGATCATAATAGCAACGCCCGTATAACAGTAGGTTTTTAACGCTTATTGATGTGACCAGAGTTTCTGGATGGTATTTGAAGGTGAATTGGTTGTCAGCTTGAATACCGTGCACTGATGCACTGCCAGCACGCCTTTGTGAAGGAGTGAGCTGAACCCATGTACTGAGAGGTGTGTGAGCCGTGAAGCAAGGCAGCTGTGCAAGAAATGCCAAGCAGAAAGATGATGCTTTCCGCAAATGGCCCCAGTCTCAGGAAGGGACCTCTGAGTGCCTCTCACAGAACACAAAACAGGGCTGAATCAAATGGTGACACCTCAGGAAAATCTGAGTTGTTAATCCTGCTTAGTAAGCTAGCTAGTATCTTGGTGTGACCAGATTCTATTCTACATACTAAATTTACAAGGTCAGTACCATATGATTGATAGAGTATTGTTTAAAACAGAGAGAAAGCTAAATATTCTCTTAAGATTTAATACTTATTTTTCTTTCTACCACTGTCCACAATTAATTGTAATTCTTTGCAGCTGAGCAAAGCCTGCATTCTCTCAGCAGTAAATGGTGGACAGTATAATTCCAACATAACCAAAATTCAGGCATTTTTAGTAGTATGAATAGTATACTAATCTAGTCGCTTCCGTGTGCACACACAGTCACATTCATCCTCAAACCAGTTTAGAGTTAGTATGTGCACATTGAACTGGGAGTCAAAGTTTTAGATCATTGGTGGAAATGTGAACAGTGTGAATCATTTAATTTAGTTTCGTGATTTGAGCTCTATAACTGCTTCTGCTTCTGATGTGTTATGGCTGGAAGATAAGTTAGTGACTTCAGTCTGTAGCCGCAGCCTGAATATGGCACTCTGCCGCCAGTAAAATGACAGATGGTTGATAGTTTGAGAGTTTCCTAGCAGCTTTGCAAGTTTCATATGCTGTTACACTTTTAATGTTTCATGATGTATTAGGAGGCTTTGACTTTGCTCTCTCTTTGATGGTCATGGTTGTTTCAGAAATGTCACGCTTCCAGATGTACGTTAATTTCACAATATGGTGAAGAAGAAACGTAGTTGAACCAGTTATTTTATAGCTGATTGATGCAGTTTGCTGATAATTGATGTAAATAATACTACTCTATTTTAACAAATATACATGATTTCAGTATTATTCATAAGTGGTCATCTCTGATGTTCTTTGCGCCCTCTGTTAAAGATCCCAATGAAGCGAAAAGTGAGATTTGTTGGAATGCTTTACTGCCCTCCATTTTCAACTGTTTATGGCTATTTTCGTGTCTGCATATTTTCCGTGCACATTACCATCAGAAATAAAAAAAAGGAACTATGAAAACTCTTTCGATCAACTGTCCCATGGCACAAGCGAGGACCTAAGGTATTTGCATGGTCAATGCACGCCGCCCACCAATCCTCTCCAAACGGTAACCAGGAAACCAGCCCAAACCAGTCACCAGCCGACTCCAGAATGTCCTCTTTGGTAGCACGTGTTTTCTTTAATTTTACTTTGAGACATTTCCATGATTTAAATGAAGAATGATTTTATAAAGTGAAAATCTATAATTTCGGGTCAATACAGAAAAAAGAAATCATGAACAGCCTCCGCTTTTATCATTTTCATTTTCCTTCAATAAAGCACCATGTAATTGTGAACACACACTCACACACAAAAAGAGTTTGTGTTCATTCCTTTGTGGAGAACTGGTAGTGGGAGAAAACAGCTCCTGATGCTACTCCTCCTGTTCTGTAGTACTTCCTAGTTTCCTCAGCAGTTTTGTTGGGGAAAACGTCCCCTCACCCCTTCACCCGCTTTTAGTTACTGTTGTATTGACCTTCTTCTTCCCCCTACCTAACATGCACGCCCTTCTTTGGAGCCTTGATAACCCTACCGGTATGCATAATGCAAAAGTTTTTTTCCTTCGTTTTTTTTTTTTTTTAATTTTTTATTTTTTTTAGTTCAGCCGTTCCCTGGATCGCTTCCTTTTATCTCTGCTCTGCTCTCAAACAAAATCGCTGCTCAAACCAAGCAGGTAATGAGGCAGCATGGTGTCTGAGGTAGGAAAAAGTAGCTGGCTTGACCTTTCTTATGCTCCGGGATCACAGAGAGTCCCAGTTCACAGTTAGATACTAACTAACTGCCCTGCTGCTGGAGGCTAAAGAGCTGAGGCCCGAGTCATTCTGTCCCAGGTGATTTTCAGCAATCACAAATCACATACCCCACCCACATTACCAGAATAAGTAATGATCATAAATACATTTCCCTGACAGTTCGACCAATTCTTTTCTTCCACTGGTTAGTACGCTAACTGCCAGCCCCACCATTACTTCTTCTCCGGTAGCAACCGCTGTAACACCCAGTTGTGCGATTCACCTCTTGTGGCTATTTAACTTAGCAATGGCTGAAGCTCTTGCTAAGCAACTATCATCCATCTGTGCAAGCAAGTCCGTTGGCAGCAGATAAAACTTACAGATAGCCCTCATACCGTAAAGTAGTGATGAAATTTAAACAGTAGTAGTATTCAGTTAGACCCAATTACAGTGACATTGTATATACATATGTGTACATATATATGTATGACAATAGGGCCTCGAGAACAATGACAATAAAGGTGACATTGAACATGGAATCATTAAAATGTACACTTCCACTCAGTGTACTCTGATATGAAAACCTTGTTTCAACGTAGTAAATTCCAGGAGGGGAAGACGCTGCTGCAGTGTATACATGTCATTTCCTCAACATGACAGGTTCGGGTAATATGGGCTAGCGAGATGTCGGTAAAGCTCCTGAGCGAGGCGCCAGACGCACGCTCATCCAGCAGAGATCAGTGGGAATATACAACAGTTAACCCTAGCTTTAGTCAGAGGCTGACTATAACACATACAGGATTAGAGAGATTATCTGTTGAACGGTTGACAGATGCGCGATTAACTGTGTAATGGTTTGTTGTGTTGAATATTTAAACAAGTTTGAAGCATTCTGTGCTTAGTTGTTTAATATGCAGGTCCACACTCAGTTTTTAGTTTAAATGTGTATGTCCTGGATTATTCAAAGGTAAATCATTGTGCTTTCCTGCAGTATTAATACCTTTGGTTTCTAATGAATTACAATGATGAGTTTTGCAACAGATAACTGATAGAATGGTGGGCTACAACAGCCTTTCTTCTCTGTCCTGGGTTTTGTTTTGTACAAGTCTCACAATATTTTAACACTTTTAATAAGCAAATGTTGAGCGTCGTGGCACCTCCAACAACCAACCCTAGAGCTGCTTTTTTTTTCCTGTCCGTGAAACTTGTCCATTCACCCACTGCAGAAGCCTCCCCGAGTCTGCAAGCACTGATGGACCTGTTGCACCAGAAAACTTAGCTGGAAGTTGGATTTTAGGTCTGTTTAGGTCTGGTGGTATTTTGTTTGTCCCAACATACTTGTCGGTGCTAACTGCTCCAGCTCTTAGCTGATAGGATCCACAAAAGAGATCCAACTTCAAGGGGCTCATACAAGTGCCAGAAAAGGGTCATCAGTGGCAAAGACCAGAAAAGTGATCCATTTATTTCTGTCTTGTCTCAGGCCACAGATGTGGGATATTTTCGAGTTATCCTCCAATAGGCTAACAGGCAATGAAGATGGATCATGAAACTGATGTCTGACCTTTATTCAGGATGTCTAAAATGGAGGCCCTATAAGTTTTTTTCCACTTTTGTGCATTGCAAAAGGATCCAGGGAGGCCATAGTTTGCTCAGGTCATTGACTGTATTTTGTTGTTGGCCTGGTCTGGTCTCAGTCTGATCGGCCTCCAGCTCATCAACGGAAGAAATGAGTCAGCCCATATCAATGACGAGTGGCTGTGGTGGGCCTGTCCATCCAGGAGCTTCTTGAGAAGGAAAACACACGAATCCCCCGAGGATGTGGGGAACACCAATATTTGGAAGAGACGGGCCTTTAAACGTGTGAGATTGAATAGAGACCTAATGTAATGCTTTAGTTCTTTTAACCTGATAAATGGTAAAGGTGTGATGATTTTTAAAGTTCATGGTTTATTAAGGAGATTTTTACAAAACATTTATTTTCTAAATATGAGAACAGAGGAAAAGATAGAACTGGTCAAGAAATGTATAACTTAACCTATAAGGTCTGACTTTATTAACAATATGTAACAAACTCAGATGTGTCTCAGTTCATGAAAAACTGATTTGAATTTGTGGGAATTAGGTTTGCTCGCTCTGATTGGCTGAGCACTGGATTGAGAGGTTTAGTGAATGATGCACAATTCAGGGCACTGTTGCATACCCATTAGATGACACACAATATCCATGTACATCATCACACATATAATCGCTTTTTATTTACTCTGCCACAGGGTGTTGATGTCATCTAAATACCCAGAGGGGCCTCACAGGCTGTGGAGTTCAACGACGACGGCGACAGGAAGCACGCCCACCACAGTATACTCAACTACCAGAAGACTCGACTCATTCAAGTTGGTATTTATGAATGGAACGTAGGCAACTGAGAGACAAGAGGCAACTCCATTTATTTGATGAATCAGAACAAATTTGTAGGCAAAGTTCACTGCCCGGTGAGTAGTTGTAATTGTACCTACTCTGTGAACATGGTCATCCATTTTCTTATTCATACTGGACATGCAGACCCAAGTCATCTATAGTACAATGCACCTCGAATGTAGGGCAACCCACAATCCCCAGTCTGTGCAAAAAATAAAAAAAAAAAAACACTCTGCAGTTCACCCAAAGCTGCCAAATTATGGAGCAGCATTCTGTTGTAGTGAAGGAGGATTTCCAAATATTTATTTTGCTTATTGCTATGGACAAATTGGAACATAAAATACAAAATAAAATTTACAGCAGATGGATCTAAGTAAGGCAAGAGAGAGGAGTTGATGAGAGAAGCTAACCAGGTTGGAAAGTGTTAATTGCCCTCTCTGTTGAAAGTTCAAGGTTTCAGCTGAGGTTTGAAGACATTTGAAATAACAGGTTGATTTTGCTAAAATAAACCGGGTTGGGGCATCATGTTATTCACAGTGTTTTGTTTGAACTATAAATCAATTTATGCTGGAGTATTGTAGATTTGTTCACTTTAACTGTATTCAAATCCATTTTGGGAGGTTGAGAGATGGCCGTATCTGGCCATGCAACCTATACAGTACTCAATATCCACAGGTTTAAAGCACAGATAAAAAGAAAATATTCATATTCATTTATTAATAACCATTTTTATGAAAACAATAAGCTTTCAGAGACAGATTTATCCATGGTTTCTTTTATTTCTCTCTACAATAGAAAAATCAAAATGCAGATAGCCTAAATTTTAGTTCCATTTTAGTTCCATATTTCCCATCATGCCTATGATGAATGAGTGGTTAGTCTGTTTTACAAGAAGATCTTCACCATGAATGCAACTCTTCATCAGTGGAAGGACATGAAATGATCATTTCTCAGGAAAAAGAGGAAATTTTCACTGTACTGTATGTTTACCCCATGCAAGATTCAAGTTGTTGCAATGAGGGGACTACATTTGGCAAACAGTGGTTAAAACGGCTACGATTATATTCAATTTGTAGTTAATGGTGGATCTTAAATGGAGCGGCTAAGCAAGTGGCTATGAAACAGCTGGCCTGCAAGGATCAGTGCACCCCCAGTTTCATGATAGGTGTGATAATAATAAGTCTTGAAACTTCAGGTATGATACATAAGTCAGAGGTCAATGTAATAAAATAAAAGAACCGCTTGAGTTGTGGTTATATAGTTGACTATTGAAGATGCCTCACCCACAGTGTTGGAGCCTCATCAGCAGCATGCTCCTCTCTGTCAGCACTCACCCATAATACTTTATATGCGTGTGGTAATCCCTGCAGGTGGGGCCGAACAATCAGCGGAAGATCATCTGGCCCGGGAGGAGAGACTGAGAACTACAGGGCTTCCAGATGTCCACTCGACAAGGTAGGGTGCTCTACTTTGCTGCTGCAATGTGATATCTAAGGTTCGCGCAGACTCTAGTATGGACTCTGAGCTGATATACCATGTTGACAGTGTGTTAACATTTGTTTCTGAGGAGTGAAGACCAGTTCATAAAGGCAACAGTATATATTTGCTATGACTTTATCTTCCAATTCACTGTAGAGAACTCTCATCTGTATCCCTGTCAGTTGTTTTACATTCATCTGTTTGTCCCTGTGTGTCCATGTGTATCTGAGACTTCCTGTGGGTATTTGTGAATCTGCGATTTTCCAAGCATTTTTCCCTCTCACCGCAGAGCTCTGATATCCCTCGACCTATGTGATCCAGCCTCTAACTATGTGATAAACAGCTCTCTGTCCATCTGTTGTAGATAGTGACGATACACCAGGAGCCATTTGTGTATGTGAAACCGGCGCCGGATGGAACGTGCAAGGAGGAAATGACATTAAATGGAGTTCACTCAAAGTACATCTGCACTGGGCCCAATGAGACCATCCCAGGTAACACATCAGACGCTTATATTATCACTGTGCTTTTACTGCACTCGCCAAACACCCACTGGAGATGCATACATATATATGCAGTAGGTAGCCCATATATGTATGCATGTAGCCAGAGTGTGCCATTCAGAATGTGTGTTTGAAGTGGGGAAGCTGGGACATGCTTAGTCTGTGTGCTGTGTAGTGTGACTGTGTGGTCGTCTGCAGCACCGTGGTCACGATTTTGTTCCGTCACGGCGCCCGCCATTGGATTAAAAAAACTAAAATCTAAATACATTTCCTCCAGAATGATTAACTGCAACCATTGCTGGTTTTGTTTACAGGTCGCCCAATTGTACCCCCAGTGTTGTTATGGATTCTGTATTGATCTCCCTGACTGCTGGCTATGACGATGAATCTCACTCTATGAAGTGCATCTGTAATATAGGAAATTTGGACTCAGGAGAGGGCTGGAAGTTTCACATTAATATGTTTGCCATATTTTTGCATGAGGCTGTCGCTGCATGCAATATGTCAGCATTCAATACTATTTTTAATCATTTTTATTTTACTCCAGTAATAGTTGATCTCACTAACGATTCAGAGGTGAGGTGATAAGCAGTGATAGAGCAGAGGTCCATTTGGATGGTAAATGTCCAGTGGGTGAATTTGCTCATCAAGCCAGATCTAATGCTGTTTTTTGAAACGTCTGTGCCAGCGATTGTACAGCAGCACTCACCATGGCAGAGAGCTGTGGTCAGTTTGAAGTGATAATAGTTTTATTGTGAAAGGACATGACATCGAGCAAAACCAACTTGAAAATTCTCTATTTCGCTGCGTGACAGAGTAGACTTTTTGGTGTTCTACAGTGCATGATCTTATAAAATACAGAAATAGCTCTCTCTCTGTTACGTAAGACAGACACTTTCAGGGATGACGTGTCTAGCCCCACTAGGCTTAACCCAAATCCTTAAATCTTTGGAAACATCCGTGGTTCAGATTTACAGCAGGTTGTCAACACACCTTTCTTTTGGGACTCCAGGTAAACAACAGTAACAAGAAAGAGGGACTGGCATGATGGAGAGTTCTGGGGGCCTGGCTGACATGATTGCAGCCCTACTGACTATAAAACAGTCTAACGAGCCCAGTATATCGAGTTCTCCAAACCCTTTAAATACTGACCACCATCCTCGCAGTGTTGTAGTGTCATTGGTGTTTCTGCATCACACCAAACCACCATTAGAGTTACATGCATTGTCATGTTGTGTAATTACCCACCCACTAAGGCAATTTACATCTACCATATCACTAATTACAAAGACAAGTCGCTTATACCTTGTTTCTACAGCATAAAGAAGCTGAGAAAGTATACTTAAAAAACAAAACACAAATAATAATAATTTTACCTTAAGTGGGACCTTAAGTGGACAGTAGAGTTTTGTTTCCATATGTAATAGGTAATTATAGAGAGCAATATCAGCAGTAAATGACAAATACAACAATGCATCCATGCATATGATTTGCATTTATTTTTTACATAATGAGTAAAATTATATCTAAAATTTAAAACAGTACTACAAAAATGAAACAACAGGAGATAAACTTGAAAGAGATCTAGTATTTCCCTTGGCGTTTCGTTGATGATAAGGTAGTGGTAGTCAAAGTTGTTATTATCAATTTCACAACCAACTACGCCAGGTGTTTTCAGGAAATTCCCGCAGTACACCACCCACCACAGCTGCTCCAAAGCACGCTAGGCGCCAGTGGGTCTATCGGGCATGTGGTATGTGGATGCTTACCTAATAGACCCGTTCCAGGTACAGACCTGTGTATGTGTGTGTGGCCCTATGTATGTTGTTTATGTCTATTCATGACTGAACCAAAAGCACGAAATGTGTGTATATGCACTTAAGCGCTTGCAGATCTTCCTCAGTGGAAGGAATAAGGCAGAGACCGAGAGGAAGATTGGCCCCAATCTATCCACCGCTTCTGTCCCTGTGTCACTGTCTTTGGTCTGTTTTCTTTCTTGACTTTGTCTCCTGCTTGCTTGCTCAAGGTTCAGTTCCCCTTCCTGCCTAGGAGTCGTATTCTGCAGGCTCTCAGATTTCACTTTATCTCCAATTTCTCCACTCTAGCCCTTGCTTAGTATTTAAAAAGAGGAAGAAGTTAGCAGAGATGCCTCACCTTATCATCTGCCATGGTTCTCCTGAGGTTATTAAACCTTGAATTGAGAAGGTAAGATACTCCCAGTAAGAAAAAGAAGAAAATTATCATTGAAAATCTGCCAGTCATCACCTAATGAGCAGTAATGTTCCCTTTTTTTTTTTCCCGGGACATTTTGTTGAGTACTGATCTTGTACACAGTTTTCCAGTTGTAAAAGACCAAATATCAAGGTGTTGTACCCAGTGCTGTAATATGATTGTAGAGTTTTTGTCTTGAGATGACAAAATTAATTATTTTCAAAATCACATTCTGTAATGACAGGCTTTGATGCAGTTTGTACTGTTGCCTTTCCTTGTCTCATTTGTCTTTCAGTTTTTTCCTTTTCTATAAATCATATTTTTAGTGGGTTAGCTTTGGTCATTTCTTTGCTTCTAGGTTCCATAAAGTCTGGGTAGTAAGTGAATAGACAGATTATAATTTACTGTAACATATTGGTTTGTAATCCTTTTACACATTCCGCAGTAGTACAATAGAGGGAGCAGTGTCGAGGTGAGGTGTCCGCCATCTACTCTATATATTACTAATCTGAATTGGAAAGAGAAATGACTGAGTTGAAAAGTTAAACTTAAACTCACCACACAGGAAAAGCCAAGGTAGCTTCAGCGAGAACTTCGTATGGTGTGGGCTGGATTTGCCATGATCATTGTGGCTTCCTATACTCAACTGGCTGCCTTCCTGTGTGTTGACCGCCTATAAGCCATCACTGCACTCAATGACCTGGCAAAGGTAAACTGTGGTGTTAAAACCATGTAACTACGTTTTGTTTATATGAATTTAAAATATATACTATACATCAGTGAAGCTTAATGGTAGTTATAACTCTAACTATCTTGTCCTTTTGTCTTTCTGTGCAGCTGAGAAACCCATCAGACAGTCTATCTACCACGGTGAAGCAGAGCCTGTGGACATCTACTTCCGGCGGCAGGTGGAGCTTAGCACCATGTACCGCCACATGGAGAAGCACAACTATGAGAGTGCCGACGAGGCTATCCAGGCCGTGCGTGACAAGTGAGTCTCGGCCATGCCGGGCCGACCAGAGCACGTGTCGGCCGGCTGCTCAACCAATCAGGCACGCAGATCAGGGCCAGTCTAGTTAGCTCAGGGGGGGGACATGGACCTTCGGATCAGACGGAAGCGGCAGGACTTACTGGGGCATTCCCTCTGATCCAGGCCCATCGCCCAGTCGAGACAGACAGTCCAGGGACAGCAGCAGGTGTGGACGTGTCAACAGCACTGACACCAGTGTGAGGTTGAGCTAACATTGAGTCAAGGAGCACCCTTTTTCAGGTTGTATCCAGACGAACATCTTTGAGATGGGGGGAATCCAATGGGGGACGCGCCCTCACCCATCTGGCATTGGATTTCATTTGGGCATTATAAGCAACGGTAGAGATTGCTGGTAACTTGAATATACACACGATCTGGTGTGTGCGAGAGAGAGAGGGGTGGAGCCGAATGGGTATGTAAATCATTGTACTGTTGCAACTGTGAACCCCTCCTTCCTCCTCCTCCTCCCTCCTTCCTCCTCCTCCTCCTCCTCCCTCCCTCCTCCTCCCTCCACAGCAAGCTGCAAGCCATCTGGGGCCCCAAGTGTGCTGGAGCTCAGTTCGCAGGCGCGCACCTGGTGACCACGGAGAGCTGTTTTCCGCTCGGCTTTGGCATAGGTACGCGCAAGGACAGCCCCTGAAACAGAACAAACCCTGGCCATTCTCAGGTCTGTCCCAGCCGGGTTGCATACTGTGATGACTTTTTTTGTTTCTTATCAATATGATTTCATGGTCGTGATGACTATTTATAGCCACCCAACACATTGCTTATGTCACATCTTCTCTCTCTGTATCTCCCCTCTCCCGCTTCCTCTGTTTGTCAAGTTTACGCCTGTTTGTCACTGCACCCAACCAGCTGTCTGTGTGTCATTTGTGTATCTGGGAGTAAGCGGCTCGGTTATTCCGTCATTACAAGCGTGTATTAACTTTGTTACCTCTCTCCCACTCACCCCAACCCCTGCAGTTCTACAGAGAACGGCCCATGGAAGACCTAGATAAACCTGGTGAGATACCAGAGGTGACTCAAGGAGCAATGCCCAGCCACACTCACCTTTGGAAAACATGGGTATGGTCCTTGCGGCTTAGAGAAAGCGTTAAAAGTGATTGGACAAAACTGCGGTAAGGTACTGTAGCCCTTTTTGTCCAATACCTTTACAAAAATCGTTGTTTTAGTGTCGGCGTGGTGTTTGTGAAGTGTGCTGACAGCATCTTGTGCTGTGGCTTTGTGCACAGGTTTTCTATTACTACTGTATTGTGTGGTTTGCAACATCGGCCAGCAGTGTGGAGCTGGTTAAAAAAAGGAGGCGACCACTGGGCATGACGGGCAGACCATGCATTCATGCTCAGTGGGAGCGGCGGAGTTATAGACCACCAGCTCACATGTCTCTGTCTCTGCTCTGTTTCTGCTCATCTGTCCCTCTCCAAAAGGGGTCTTCATGCTGGTGGCTGGAGGCATAGCAGCAGGGATCTTCCTCATCTTCATCGAAATCGCCTACAAGCTCCATAAAGACGTCCGCAGGAAGCAGATGCAGCTGGCCTTTGCGGCCGCCAATGTTTGGAGGAAGAACCTGCAGGTAGGAATGATCCTCTGCCCGCCTCACACCCAGGGTGGAAGGCAAAGTGTCTAAGAGAGCCAGTAAAGACCCTCATGTGGGTCGATTTCTGCCTCTCACCTCCTCTAAAAGCTTTTAATTTTCATCGGTGAAGGTCAAACTGCCAGATCGCCATACGAGAAACTGTGATCTCTAATATCTTCATGTACTGTAAGCGGCCACCCTGTAGGTCCTCAGAGTCCAGAGAGGCCAACGGCGCCCGTGTCTCTTGTGTGTGCCTGCAGGAGAGTAAGGAGGCCTCTGGAAGTCAAGCGGTGGCTGGGACCCCGTCATTAGTATGTAACTAAATAGCAGGGTCATTTCCACCTCCATGTCACCTCTTGCTGTTAGAGTACCAATAAGATAATTAGCTTTGTGACCCTCTAACATGATGGATATCTGAATTAAAATGTCACCTTCCATGTCCATGGCATGAACTAGTAGTTCTAGGCTGCTGCGGTGCTCATATGCTTCATAAGGTCAGATGACGTGGACATGGAAAGCTTAAGAAAACAAACAAATGTCCTGCCAGAAACATTTTAAAAACAACAATAACAATGATTATTGTGTTGTTGATGTACTTTGTTTGCATCATCACCGACTTCCTTCATTCTGGCTGGGCTATACTAACAGCAGCCAGAGGCTAACAATACAAATAGAGCATAAAGAGTAAAATCAATGCCCTGGCACAATTGAACAGCAGTGACTTTCCCAGTATTGTCAGCGTAACTGCAAACTGTCATGCTACAGCGCACACTGTGTCTCCTTATCCACTGTAGTGTCCATAATGCAGACACCAAATAAGAGGCAAACTTCTGTACGTCGTGAGGCTCTATGTACCACACATGGCTGCCTAAACAGGCATCCATGAAATAAGTTCTCCCAACTCAAAACTACATGTTTTTCTCTTGTTCTGTGGGTATCTAGCCATGCAGATAGTTTTGGTTTTACCTGTTGGGAGTTTGACATTTCTACCTAGGTCCTGCTTGTGATAACCACAAAGTAAATGTCAGTTTCTTTTTAACCTGAGGAACACCCTTTTGACATAATCGCTTAGACACGGTCCTGTACTCCAGTGCAATCAAATGTGGTCATGGGCATTGAGCACCTCCTCCACCCATGCACCCTCCTTCTGTGTTCTTTATGGTTTCACCCTGATTGGATAGCTTGGAGGTACAAGGGTTCGATTACCACGGCCAATCACTCTGTGAGTCTGTGATAGGCCCTGGCAGCTGGTCTGCCGCCTCTGTAAAGCTCAGTGTTTCGCCCTGCTGAATAGAGACAGCAGGGCTGGAGGAAGTACAGTATAAAACTGCCATTGTCAGTAAATCAGTGTCCTCCAGAGCAAGTCCTCCATCAATCTGACTATTGTATGTTACTGTCATACGTGTCCTCATATGGATGTACATTCTCTAGGTGCATACAGCAGGCGAATGCATGCTGGGGTGGGTGCATAACTGAGAAAGGAGAGGGACACACTAAACTGCCTGTAGACCAGCGCGTCTTAGATCCATGTCAGTGATGATCACGTCGATTTCTCTGCACCGCTGAACAAAGATGGCTCATGCATGCTCATCTTTCTCATCGACTGTCACTGTGGGCCCTAGAGCTAAAAAAAGAGAGACACAAACAATCTTCACTGCTTTAACTATAACCGATTTAATGGGGTCTCATGCAAGGAGCACAGAGGGAGCCCACGGAGTCAAACTAATACAATCTGCTGTGTTCTGTGTGAATATTACTCAGGATATTGGCTCATACTGTTTGGGTGTAATTGATTTGATTATTATCACTGTGATCTAATTTTCAAATTAAAACTACAACTTGGTTATTTATATACAAACTCAACACGATGGAAAATCTTAAATCTTAAAGTTCACAGTTTATGTGGCCCTTCAGTGTTACAAGCACAGAAACTGTTAGCATCATTTTGACTGCTTGCACATGTGTTTGTATGCAATTAATGTGCTTATACTGCCTCAGGTTGGTGTTTCTTATGCAAAACAGCAGTACTGTGCACCCACATACCTCTCAACAAAAGGATGATCTCAGAGAACGGCACTTCTTGATTTAACAAAATCTGTTCACATAGTACACCCTCATCCTCTGCAGGCTGATGAATCTCTACATGCTGTTAATGCACAAAAAGCTCTCAAAAATATAAGTGAATTAACTATCATACCACGGCAGTATGCATTGTTGGCATTGTACGCCATAGACAGTCCAGCTTGAAGGAACTGTGCCTGTAGAGATGTAGAGGGGTAGACCTCCAATCTCAGTTAGCACATTTTTATATTTTGCAAGACAATCTAGCTTGTTTAATCCATATGATCTAATGAGTACTGATATAATAATACAAAGTATTATATCTAAAGGATGTACTGTGTAGTTGTGCTAACTGTACTGGTTCTCTGCTTATAGCAACCATCGTCATCAGCAAAACAAAACGAGCGACTATCTCAGAACATGAAAGGTGTATTTAGCAGCTAGCAGAGTTGTTGAGACCAAAATGGAGCTGCAGAGAGGAATATTGGATTCCCCTCACAGAAACAAAACTCAAACAGATGTTAACGTTGCCTGCATCTGCTGTACAGTGTTTGCTAATTAGTGGCCAGAAACGCTAATGTAGATTTTAATGTAAGAAAAAATTTGAGAAGGCAAGTAGTCAGCAAGTAATAAAGAGGTACGCACAAAAATGACAGTCTCTGGGTAAGCTATCTCCTAAGTACAGAGATCATTCTAGTGATCAGATTTTTAAAACTGTTAACTTCTTCAGCTTATAATTCTTTCTTTAAAAAAATTGGAAATTAGTCTGACTCTGATGCACATGCTTAACAGGAAAATGCCCGTGAGCATTTTAGCTCTCCGGCATCGGGTGAATAAATTCATCAAACCCGCGTGATGATACCACGGTTGTAAGCTCTAAAGGTACAATTACAGATAAATGGAGCCAGTGATACCATAGATAATTTACACAATATTTACACTATTATGTTGATTTGTCTAGTGTATTACTGTTGTTAGATGTTGACCATCATATCACTGAGAGGCTACATCCAGCTTTTTGCTTTCCCTTAAAACAGACGTTATCCAGAAGTACTGTCTGAATAAAGACTGAAATTGGTGTCAGTTTGAGATGAAAACAAAGTGTTGAGACCGTGGTTCATGCGATGATGATGATGATGATAATGATGTATAATGATAATGCAGTGCAGCAGCTCGCTTGTTTCCAACACACTCTAACCACAGCAGCTTCTAACACTGCAAAGTCCCATGCCACGCTTCATCTGGATGGTCGAGCATGCCCTGCATGGCTGGATCAGCACACGCAGCACCTCATCAGGCTCAGAGCGTTAGACTGCAATCCTGCAGCCTCAGACGTAAGAAATGGGGTGGGAGGGAGTTTAGATTAAAGAAGACAACTGACGCCACTAAGGTATTGATTTTCCTGGAACCAAGATGAAAATAAAGCTAGAGGCACTTGTTACAGGCTGACTTTACCATTTACTAACATGAGATGTCATCTTCCAAACAGGAAAACATTTATTTACTATTACTCACCTAAACCTAGCGATACAGCACCAATCTTCCGCCAGCTTTCAGTCTATACTCCACACCAGCTAATGCTCTGCCTCCACCCGATACCATGCCATCAGGGGTTAAGAGAAACTGCTGGTTGGCGGGTGATGGGTGGTACAAAATAAAGAGCCTAGTCATGTGACCTGATGAAAAGGATAGATCATGGTGGCCGAGTGCTGGCCAGGATTGATTCGCCATGCCATTTGTTTTGTGTTACTTATTCTATGCTTTTCCCTTTTTCCTTCCCTCCATCCATATAAACATTTTGCATGTAGAAATTACACCACACTGTCTCGCCCGCCCAAAGGGCCTCCGGCAACCACCACTCATCCTCCATTTATACTAACATCCATCTTAGAGTGCTTTTTAGAAGTAGCTCTCATCTTCTCAGATCATTAAATCAAAACATACAAAAATCGAAATCTTTTCCTTTTTTTTTTTGCACTTTAACTTACAGTAGGGAATATTGTTTTGCAGCAACAGTAGACAACCATCTTCAAACCTTTTTTTTTTTTCTTGCACTACATCCCATTTCCATCCCACCCCCTTTGTGTGGTGAATTTCCATATACCACTTTCAGGTATAATGACTTTAAATGGGCTTTAATTACCGACCTTTGTCGCTGTTTTCCTCTTGATATGCACTATGGCCTCTGACACTGTAGCTTCTCACTTTTGCTTTATCATATACCCGTCTGGCTTTGATGTGGATGTTTGCTAGTTTTTCTTTCTTTTCTTTTCTTTTTTAAAATACTCCACCCTTTAGTTCCCTTTGGCTTTTGCTTAAGGATCATTTTGAAGTAATAACGATCAAGGGATGGAAATTTATTTTATTTTTTCTCCCCTATGCAGCCCCTTCCTCTTCTAGAGACTCAGGATGTAAGAATACCTTAATATGAGTTTTGTTTTTTGCACACAAACACGCAGTTACGTTGAGAGTAGCTGTGGGCACTCTGATGGTAAGGAGGGAGGGGAGGGCACCAAATTGGCTCGCCATCTCTGGTATTATGGTTAAACTGCTTTTTCTTTCTTGTTTTTTCCTGACCTGTGCCAGAACCGTAGTATTGGTAGAATTAAGTAGAACTAAGATATGTGGCATGTTTAGTTGATCCATCTTTAATTTGGGAGATCGCTAGTGTTGAGATAAGGAAATTTTCAACCAACTGTAAGTGTGTTCAGGCGATATTTTATACAGAATTGATTTTAGACGGTTAATGAAAAATGGTGTATCACACCCACCGGACATCTTTGCTAGTCATCACCATTTCACCATCAGTCAATGTGTCAGCACATTTCAGAGGAATACTGTGCCATCTTGTACAGTCCCAGTGTTATAATGTTGCATAAAAATGCAGATTCTACATCAGCCTGAAATTAACTATTTTCCACCTCACACCAGGCTCATCCTTCCCTAAGATCACTGCAGTCTCCCATTTAGACTATAAATAAGAGAATGAATATATTGAGAGATAGATCAATCAAAAAGAGTTTTAGTCCATCAGTACCACTCACTGATCTCATTGACTCCTTCTCTCCTTCTCTTCAACCAAAGTATCCACCAGAACCGCATCTATCACCATTTCACATCAATTTATCCGGCCTGACCCAGCACCTGTGGCCTCTAATGAGGGCATCAGTGAGAACCTGTGGTCAGGCCAGGCCAGGAGCTGGGCTCTGAATTCTTGGGCAGGCCCCAAGTGTCCATAGGGCTTTCTAGGTTTTGATGGGATTAGTGGCTCTGAGAGGGGCCATAAAGCGCGGTCTGCCAGTGGTGTTTGTCTGGGCTCTTCCTCCGTGCTCTGGTTTGGACGTGATTCCCATGACAGTCCTATTTGCATGCAGTGTAACGTATATAAGCGTGTGTATGTGTTTATATATTTCAGTTTAAGGCCCTGTCTTGACTGCTTGATCTCAGGCATCCACTCTTTGCACCAACTCTCTAGTACTTCCTCCGCTTTGGGTTTCAGCCGCTTGTTGGTTTGCTTTGGTTTGAAAAGCATGCTTGGTGTTCTGTCATTTTTATTCCAAAATCCATTTCTAAGGTAGTCGTGATGGCCAATCCTCCTGAGAAGAAAATCATCAAGGTCTTATTTATCAACTGCTTATTTAGATTACACCTTTATGGATTTCATTAATCAAATTACTTTTGCTTGTCATATTTTATCGGTCAAGTAATTTGTTATTTTCAGTGTCCTCGTGGTCAATTCAGTATGCCTCTTTCAGGGTATATCAGGTGGTGACGACAGTCTCTTTATGTTTTAATGGGCTACAAACTCTGTGAAGCTCTTAGACTCTCACCAGTTACAAGGCAAGCCACAACTATTCTTTCCCCAATTTGTGTGCTCATAATTATCTCCTCCCATATCTTTGCTTGACTCCTTTGTTGAAGCACAATGAGAGTGTGAGGTTTTGATTCATTCCTTCACAGTTCAGTTGAAAGTTCTGTCTGCTGCGGGGTTGGGAGGTTGTGCCCACAAGCTTGGAGTTCTCTGACAAACCAGTGACCCGCAGTCATTTGTGTACTCCAGTTGTCGCCAGAGAGAGCAGCTGGTTGCTGACCAAATCTGGCATGGCCTCTAAAAAAAGAAAAAAAGAAAGGAAAACAGCACACCCTGAGATAGCACAGACACCTTCAACAGAAAGGTTTTGTACTAACACTGTGTTTTGAAGTTATGTTTCTCTAGGGAGACAGCCATGGCAGCTAAGTTAACGGGTCAAAAGTATTTTGTCTGTGTTTTTATTTGATCTCTCGCCTTTCTTCTCTTGTGTTAACTCTCTTTTTTTTTATGGATGTTTTCGCATTGAACCAAAGCATCTCTACTCTCTGGAGGTTTCTCAATAGAATTGGTCTCGCTTGAAGAGAAGAGTGGAATCGCCGCATTGTTAATATGTCTGAGGGTTCGGTGCTGGTTTGGGAGCCCTCGAAAACAAAATGTAAATGGCTCGACGTGAAAAATCAAACAGGATTTAGTGTAATCAAAAAGATGCTCTAATTGAAAGATTTGCTACCTTTCAGTCTTTGACCATTATTTTGATTTCCTTTATATAAATGTTCTCTTTTTATATTAATGGATATCAATGGACTTGAGGTCAGTGTCCTCACCCACATGCCACACTGCTCCTCTCCTACATAAGCATGCTGACACAACTGTCATAGATGTAGTAACAATAGGCATAGAAATAATATCTGTAGTAGTGCCACATGTTGCTAGAAGACTCACCGGAAGTTGTTTTGAAGAATTAGTTTAACAAGCATTAACTGTGGCGATGTCAGTGAAGTGTCTCTCTTGCTGGTCCACTTGACCCCAGTAGGCGCGCTGTTAGCAGGCCCTCAAGGTACAAGACATGAGGAGACTCCAAATGGGGCTGTAAGCTATATAATGATGTAACTATGGGTCAAGGAGATGAGGGACATCCACTGACCCAGTTTATTTATTATTAGAAAAATTAACACTTTACCACTCAGTCTGGATGTTGCCCCATCTGTCAGCATGTTAGTTGCATCATAACAGCTTCTGAAGCTCATATGCTTGAATGTATTGGCTCTATCAGCTTAAAAACGAGAGGCACTTAAATCCTAAGATCTTGCCTAATTGAGAAAGACAAACAGTACGTATACTGTATGAGATGGGTACACTGAGGCAAGACTCTTCCCTGTTTTGGTTCTGCACCATTAATGTACACATTCATTTATGATGCATTTGATGCCAACAAAGATGTTTTCGCATTGGGTCTTACAAACAGGTTTTTCCAACATAGTGATGAGTCAGGATAATGATTGCATATTGGAAATCAGTTGACGGCAAAGAACAAAATGAAGATGAGTTTATTGCTCCACCCAATTTCACTGTGTTCCAAAAATACAGTTACCCCACTAAAAACAGCATGTTAAAAGTTCTATTTACAATGTATTGACTATATTTATAATGAATGATTGTTTCACCATGTTTCACATTTTGCCCGTTAACAGAAAAAGCAACCTCAGCATTGTAAAAATGTGGCTACTGCCGTCAAACACACCAAAAGTCACTGAAAGCAAAATCACAGCTGGCCATAGAAAACTAAGCACCTGCATGGAATCGGGACTTGCTCTCCAGCACTGTAGACGCCCATAACCAATGCACTCAAGGTTTTAAAAGGAAGCACAGTGAAGCCGACAGGACGACGTAGTCTGACAATTAACAGCACTTTTGAATCGCTCTTAAATTAATCCGCCTTTCTGCCTGAGCTGCTAAATTAGAGAAGCTGTTCAGACAAGGTGACAGATGACTGGGGGCAGATAAACGAGCTGTCCATTTTAACCATGGCAGGAAAATTATCACCCAGTCATCTTGTAAGGCTAAGAAGAAATGAATAAAATAAATGATGCCTTGACGCAATTTGCTGTTGTCTGACTTTCAGGACTTAATACGCTCCTGTTCTCAACTAGCCCACCTCAGGCACAATTAAATGCTTTTACAAAATCCAAACTTGAAGGAAAAGAACCAAACTGAGGTGTGCCTGAGAGGTTAGAGAACCCTCTCCTAGTTTCTAAATTGTTGCAAAAAATGAAGCACTGGTGTTTTCAAATCAAAATTTGTTGTTGTTTATACCATACTAACACTGCCAAAAATAAAACAAAAGCTTCCAAATGCAGCTTTTGTCAAGAAATGACATCTCTGTCATGTGTCTCAGTTTTTCCTACTTCTCTCTTCACCTCTGCAGCATCTCCACTCCACTGACATCACGGGCTGTCTCCAACTTGTCTGACCTGGCTCACGCACTGTGGTATGTGTGTGAGAGGAGGAGACGCAGAGGTTAATTCCCAGGAGAGAGAAAGGAGAGACAAGAAGAAGGAATTGGGAGGAGAGGAAAGTGAGGGACACCTTCGCTACTTCCTTCTTTCATCTGGCCGAGGTCGGGCTTTCTTTTCACCCGCCTCGCCAAATGGAGCTTTGAGGAGACTGTCAAGAAGAAGAACAAGTGGGATGAAAACAATGAACTTGCACCTTTTTTTTTTAAAGTCAGGATTATCTACGTTAGATGTTTGTAGGGTCCCTGAGCATGCACAGAAGAGTCCCATCTGCCCCATCTACTCCACAACCTTTTCCTTCTGTATATTATTAGCTAAACTTATTTAACCTTTGTTTTTGTCTCTTTACTACAGAAATTTACTGCACGTTTGATGTTTCAATACTCTGACCAGCTGTAGCAGTTATGTCAGGTTTAGTTTGTTGGTTTATGGATTAAACTAGTTCTGGTGCTATACTGTACTCTACATATCACTTCCACTAGGCCTAGTAACCATAGTAATATTCAGTATTTCATACCGCAATACAAGACGCACTGTAAGCTTCAATGGATATCAGATGTTTTTAATAGGAACTACCTGTGCTTTTACCTACACTTTAAAGGTTTTTAGATAATGTTTCTTTTATTGAGTGCACTAATAATAGCACTAACAATGAGGATGTGACTAATCTTGTCAACCACTGAAGATGATGGAAGAAGGTAAAAGCCAGTATGAATAAGCTATATCTGAATGAAGATATTGATCAGTGTTATTTTAGCTATATAATTAGATTCTGTAGTTGTTTAAATTAGATCCTCCCCTTAATCTGCACTAATCTCCCAAACCATGTGTTCTATTTCTAGAAAGAACTCAGTTTCAAGGAAAATCTGTTGTTTATTACTATTATAGCAAGGGATAAGACAGGAATATATGAAATTTCAGATTAATTTGCAGTCTGATGCAACAGTTAAGGCTGGTGTTTTAAGTGTCCAAACATGGAAGCTGCGCTTTGGGGACGCCTCTCCTCTCTCCCCTAACTTCTCTCTCCCTGTCAAGGGCAGTCTTTTCTCATTTCCAGTCTCAAGGGGTTGCATCAGCGGGCCAGGTTTTTCACTCAACCAGCACTCGGGTCTTTCATGCAAAACCTCCTCCTGCGCAGCCTGGGAGGACTTTACACCAAGGAACCTGAGTGAATTGAAAGCTCGGCCTAGCTATGCAGCTTGTGTGCAGGTCTTGGTTAGATGCAAAACAGGCCGCTTTCCCGCTTTCTGGAGCTGAGAAACCACTGCTGTTTGACTGTCATTCTTTCTAGTGTCTGGCACCATAGCACTTTTATGCTGAGGGAATCCCAAACTGTTTCCAAAAAAAAAGATTTACCAAGAAACTAGAGTAGAACCACTATAACATCAGACATATTAACCTCCACTATGTTTTAATCCACAAATCTCCTTACTTTATTAGAAAATAGTATTTACAAAGTCTTTATAAGAGGATTGATGACATTTTTAAACAACTACACAAAGTGCTAAACACTTTTTATTTTCTACAATTTGAACCGTAATTTTGCTCTGATCATCTTCTCATTCTGGCCTATGCATGTTTATGTGTTACTATCAGTGCTTTTGTTTGTTTTGGATGCGTATGTTGCCATGTACAGTTTACTGAGCTATGTGAGCACTTAACTTTGAATGAAATGTAGATAGAATCTGGTTCAGCCGATGGGGTTGAGGGGAGATCACCTGTGCTTGTATTACGACTGCAGCTGAGAATGTCCTATACTATAGTTACAGTTGTGATACACAGGCATGCATCAACACACACACATACAGCACACAAACACAAACCCATAAGGAGGAATCGCCTGTTTTTCTTACCTTCAGTAAAGACCTTGCATTGAATCATCTTGTTTATAGAACTGTAAATAAAATATACTAATTGCCAAGCTAACCAATCCTGTGATTTAATTATTACTGATATATATTATTTTCAAGAATCAATCAGTTAATTGTGTTGTCTATAAAATGTCACAAAATATTGAAAAATGCCTGCTATAATTTCATAGACCTGAAGGTGACTTCAGAAACTTTGTTTGGTCTGGAACACAGTCAACAAATCACAGTATATTCAATTTCCAATGATATATGTTCTTTAAAGGAAACATTTGCTTTAATATAGGAACAAGAGATCGTGTTTTGAGGTGAGATTTTAAAAGGCCTTGGTGATAATACAACTTTGAAACAGATTGATTTCACCATAATGTCATTCTCTGTTGAGTACAGTACAGGACTACGTAGACCGCGGCGTCTATATGAGCAAGGGCATGCCCGTGATTTCGCAGCACACTTCCCAGCCCAGTGGCAGTCTGATGTTGGTAAAGACGGATATTTTTCTCCTAGTTTTATATGTAGGAAAGTGGATCAGCAGAGCATGATGGAGTATGAACAATTTGTTCAGTTCTATGCGCAACAGCCATCTCACACAAGAGTACAGAGCATTGTCTCTTAAATTTTTACTTGTTTTAACGTTTACATTATTATTCCTATATATTCTGTTAACAGTGCATCAAACCTCTCAAGATGTTAAAATTTTTAATGTAATGATTTTCCCTATTTTGCTTTGACACTATTTACCCCGACAGTCTCTGTCACTCTAAGCTACCCATTACCTACACTATATCAGGTTCATGGGCTCTTCAGTTACGAATAAGCCATCAAGTTACTGCCAGCCCAAACTCGTTTTAGTAAGCCTGAGGCATTTAACCTCAACAGATTGTAGTTCAGCCAAATCATGCCTTAAGTCTTCCCCTTTAATGTCACTATCAGGATATTTTAATATAATCATCTTATTATTATTATTCTATTACTATTCTAGTTTGTGAGTTTGAGATTTTAAATATACAACTATGAAACTCTCCTCCACCTTCCTCTTAGTCCAAGGCAGATCCCATATTTCTTCAGCTGTAAATACCTATGGAAATCTCTTTTATCATTTAGATTAAAGGTGTGTACTTTTCAGTAAAACTTAATCTACACACGTCATAATAAATGCTAAATATAATACACAGATTAAACCGTGACCCGCTCAAATTAAAACCAGGCTGGATTGAAAGGGTTGGAGAAGTTTCAAACAACACTGGAGCAGGTGCAGTAACTCATTGTTGTGTGGTCTGTATTTATATCAGGGCGGGTGTTTTACTGACCTTATCAACCTTTATATAAAGCTAGCACCAGCAAACAAGCTCAGATAAGTCAATGTATATGGGTCTTGCCCAGCAGGAAGCAGCAGAGAGCCAAGGCAAGTGGACAGTAAACATGTGTGGCCATACAGGTATTAACCTCAGAGGTTATGATAATATAGTTGGACTTACATGCTTCAGTGGACACAAACACAGCTCCATGTGTGATGATAATGTTGGATCTCTGTGTCTGCTAACGTGTATGAAAGCAAATTTCTTCTAACATGGTAGCCATAGTACAGCTGTTTGGTTGTTAGGGGTTGTGTTTCTGTGAGACATTTCACTTCCACCTGCGAAGGTTGTGTTCTCACCCATGTCTGTTTGTTTATTTGCAGCAGTATTGTAATACTGAACAAGTCTGCACCAGACTTGTGTAGGATTAGTTAGGAAAGAAAATTTCCAGTAAATTTTGGGTAGATCCAGCGTAGCGGGGCAGATATGACAGATAACAATTATATATCACACTACTTACTTTTTCCTTTTCTCCGCTAGATAGACGGTTGATGCCTACCTTTGGTGAGGTATGTACACGGAAGATTTGGCAGCTTTCTTTGCAAGAAGTGTTTAGAAACAAATGCAGCGTGAAATGAAAAGAAGGAACATGCAGTTGAAGTTAATAACAAGGTTTTATAACAGTAGTGTGAACATCATGTCCTTGGTACGACTTATGTCGTACAGCTGACGTTAACATAACCTGTTTTATTTAGTCCACCATTTTGGTCTAGACTAAGACATCTCTCACTTTTGAATGGAGTGCCATTAAATCATGTAATAGACATTCATGGGTACCCAGAGGATTCATCCATTTTACTTTCACTGTGATTATGTTAGCATTCTGACATTAGCATTTAGCTTGACCTTTGTCACTGTGTTTGTCTTAGGCTGTAATTCCCATCTTTTTATCTTGAGTATAGGAAACATTTCGATGATCTTGTGGTTTTTCACCAGGATCCTCCATACTCCTAGTTGCCTCACATGTAAAGGTTATAAATATACCTCAGTGGAATATAAGCACCAACACAGTCACTGTCACAGTCCATGTAATTTTGATTGAAATTACGGGTGTCACTTAATAATCTAATCATGGCTGTCGCTAATTAGCACGACATTCCTTGTAGAGGCAGAGGTGGGTCACAGGATATTGTCAGGTGAGACATTTGTTCTGGTCCATTGACCTTCTGTCCTGATCAAGGCAGACACTCTGTCACACTCTGTCACACCTCCGTCACAGAGATTAATGTGACTCAGTGCTGATTACAACCCAGATTTTAAGCACTGGTCTGAATCCTGCAAGAATATGCCTGATTACAGCCCAGATGGAGTTGTTTTCTCATTTACAACACATTTAACAGGATTTTCCTCATCAACAATTTATACTTACACTTAATATTTTAACTGTTCTATTTTGACCTAATTTTTGCAATATTTTATGCCTTCAGTGAACAGTCAGTGGCATTTAGCCGCTAAGTGTGTGGTCAGAACGTCAAGACACAGCTGATTCAGTTGGACTTGCTAAATGTGGATCACCTGAGGTTCATCTGCACATTGAATAAAACCCATTCATGCCAATTTAGTAATGTATTTTACGAAGTTTACAGCAACTATCCAGTCTCTCTACAGGCCTATATTTTTATTGCCAACTGCTTGCTTATTATTTAATGAGATTGACTCAGGCACACAGAGGATCTAGTCGCCGAACATGAAGTTTCACACCTGCTATACACTGTACCACAGAGATGAGTTTGTGTCAATTGACCATTTAAATTATATTTACATTACAATTCAGGATGGAATGTGAAAAGTGCAGTTCCACAATATTGTTAAGGAATCTACATGTAAAAATTAAAATCAGTGCCTGAGGACAATATTGAAGAAGAAACCTCAAGTAATATTCAGAAGCCCTTCAAAAACAACTCATTATATATTCTACAATTTAGACACTGTCAGAACAGGATTTCTGCAAAATAGACTTTAAAAAAAAGTATACGTACAAAAAAAAAGTATAGGCCTCAAGTGCAAACTATCGCATGCTTTAATCTTGATAGTCAATGAGGACGAATTTGCAAGTTAGTTTTAAGCTGCAGCCAATCTACATGCAAATACTGAACGGAAACAACAACCAGGCCTGGAGCCTCAGGCCTAATAGGCTACAGTCTGGATTAGTGCTAGATCAGCCACCCTTGTTTTATCACCAATGACTGAATAATTACAATCGAGTTTAGATTAACAATGAAATAATGAGTCAGAAATTAAATGCTGTTGCTCCACCCTGACTAACTGTTGAATGTTAATGAGCAGCAGGTTTCTCTCGTCACCAGCTCTACCATAATAAGGAAATATTTTTCCTCCATGGCACTGGTAGCCTTGACAGTGCCATCCAGTGCCTGGAGGAGAAAGTTTCGGCCACATGGAGGAGGGCTCGCCGCGCCGACATAACCAGGTCAGACTTTGCTACCAAGTGAAATGTAAAACAGGAAGCAGGCAGATGAAGCGTGAACATCAGGTGGGCTATGATAACGCCTCGACCAGCGGGAGGCCGACAGCCACCTCCGACTTGGGCTGCTATTAAGTTAAACGCTCGTGTTTCCAGCAGGCGCAGGAGGATGCCTCTCACTTTCACATCATGGCTCAGCGTTGGGCTCATCCTGCCCCGGGGCTGCGCTTCTGGCGTCGGGATTGTTGGAATCGTGCCCTGACGGTCCCCACGAAAGACGTCCAGAGCCACTGGGGTTCATGGTAAGGCCTGTGCTGGGTATTTTTGGATTCGGTGACATTACTACTTGGACAAGTTTACTATTTGTTTTTTATAGTTGCACCCTTCCATCCTCTTACAACTCTACGGTTAGATAAATATTCTCTGATTAGCTGCTGACCAAATTATGAAAGTCCAAGAATGACGATATTAAATAACATAAAAGGTCAAATTGAAATTTTATCTGCTGTATGATTGTGAACGCAGGAGGTGTCATGGTTTGTGCTTATTAATTGACAACGTGTGTTCTGCTTGTACCCTTTCACCTCTTCTCTTGGAATTAATTAAATGTTAGACTGATATATGTGGATATTTTCGTTGTTGTGTTATCTTTTGAGATCCTTTAAACACAAATTATTTAACACTGAGTACAACCAGTTAAATTGTGTGTTTTTCTCCATGACGCCTCTAATGGCTTCCACATTATACACTCAGTTGTGAGTTTATTAGGGAACACATAGCAAAAAAAAAATCCAGCCTTCTTAAAGGAGTCAACTTATGAAGAAACTGTGTTAGAGAAATGTTGATTCAAGTGTACGATCATACTGGAGGATGCAGATTGGGTGCTGGTGAACTCCATTGCATTATGTTGACATGTTTTCCAATTATTTGTCCCCCCCCAATTCAAAATCAACAGAGAGAAGCCAGTCACAGACACCTAGTTTGTGTAATACAATGCAGTTCAACAGCACCAAACTGGGTAGCCCGGAACACCATACAGTCAAATCAACAACTCTTAACACCATTTCATCAAAAACTGAGGCTTTATGTCCTCAATAAAGGAGGATTTATTGAGGACCGATGCATCAGATTTAGTTAAGGTTCCAATAACGACAACTGAGTGTATATGGAAAAAAAGACCTGTTTGTTATATTATTCATTGGTTAAAGGAATGTTACTGAGCTAAATCAAAGTGTAGTGTGACCTCCTTCTGCGTCTCTTTTATACAGCCTGTTTAAAGTGGGACTGTTCCTTTGCGCCTTTATTCTGCCTCACCGTTCTGTATAAAAGATAAAAACACGGGTCATTATTGTTCCGCCTTTAAGCCGGCACAGACAAGGACAGACGCCGACGCTGTCATGACGCCTCTGATTCAGGAACGCCGGCATGCTATCTATAATAACACACAGGGGCGGCATAATGCCGGCTTTGTTTGGTTCAGTGTAAGCAAAGGCGGCATAATGAGGGGTCTTCTTATTGGCAATATAACAGGATCTCTGTTTAAAAGAGGAAGAGAAGAGAAAGTCACTCAAAAGTTGTTGAAATAACAATAACTTAGACCAGCTCTGGTCTACTTTTAACCTACAGAAGACACCTTTTTGGCACCCAGTAAGCATTTTCAGTGCAATGGGCTGAACCAAAGAAACCATCATATGAGGAAACAAGATATGACAACTTCTTATGACAACTTTTTTTTTTCTCAAACCTTCTGTAAACAGGATGTGGTTCCTATGAAAGTGAAAATGCAGTTTTAAACCTCTGTTTCCATATGTCTGCTCATCCCTCTACTGTTCAAAATCAGCTGAGGACAGTGTATTGTTTGTCTGTCATGAGACTGTCATCATCAGCGACTTTGCGATGTGTATAGTACACACTCAGGTGACTGCATGGCTGAAATACTGAGAAGCTATAGTTGCATAATTGTAATGGCAAATGATATTCAAGACTTATCTGTGAACAGACAACCAAATGATGTGCTCACCACTGTAGGAAACTGTCAGCGTAACCACACCAGATGCTGCATGCACATCATAAATCCAACATCTTTGCAGTGAATTTTCAATGTTTTCCTATAATTATATCAAAGTAATTGCAAAGATAAAAAGAAAAGACACCTCTCAGCTGAATACATGAACTGAAATGTCGTTTCCCTGGTTTTAAAACTGTAGTGCAGAGCTGTTTAGGCATTCGGAGCAGGATTTCTACACAGACCAGCTCCAGCTCCTATTCCCTTTACCCCCTCGTTTTTGTCTTACCCGCCCAATATCCCATGGTTCCTTTTTTGTAGCATAATGTAGCTGCCCTTTCACTCTGTAACAATGAGGCTGAGTCACAAAAAAAAGGACACAAAAGGGTTTTTCTTACATTTTGCAGGGGAGACAAGTTCAACTGTTCCCATAGTGTATCAAATGAAAGAACAACACTGATCATTAGAGCTCCTCTGTGTTTTTGGCAAGTGTTCGAGCGAGTCCTTACAACTCACTGCACAGCAGTAATGAGAAAATATTATGAGAAATAATGAGGAGCACTTCCACATGGCGTTCACCTGTTGTATGGATTTGTGAGGCTGCGTGTTTGCGAATGCATGGTTGTGGAAGGATGTGCACATGTACTATATTTCTGTACATGCATCTGTGTGTGTGTGTGGTCCCTCAGTGCCTTCTTGCATGGCTAGATTCCTTCATATTCAGAGTCCAGGTTTCGTTCTTTTAAACAAGCGTTAAAGTTGCTGTGATTTGTTTTTCTAGTAGACCGTTGCAAATTGAGGAATTATTGTCTGCTAAAGAACTGGGATAGGCAGTTACTGGAAAATGCTTTCTCTAATGCCTCAGATAAATGTTGGTGAATTATGTGCAGGATGAGTTGTGTTTTTTGACTCCAACTCAAAGATTTAAAGAAACAAACTGGAGGGAATTGTCAGTTAATTCCAATATTCTTACTTCAGTTCTCTGGTCTGCATTCCCCTGAGTGATACAGGAAGGGATCAGCAAGGGTAGGGTTTCAGTGAGCATCCAGGATTTCATTGCTGTAATCTGTGGCTCAATGTCAAAAGTCCAGAAGAGTTAACAAGTCCCAAATCCAAAAGGTTTTTGTATGTTGAGCTAATCTTTACCCTCAATACACGAACACGCCGCAGAAAGCAAACACTCCCACTGTTGTTTCAGTGAGTGCATTTTGCATTCAAATTTGTCTGTACATCAGTGTCATTAAGAAGGAAAACAAAGATGTAAAGACTGTGGTTACACATGCAACCACTTCTTTTTTTTTTTCTTCTTTTTTTAAAGTATTTTTTTGGTGCTTTTTGCCTTTATTCACAGGACAATGAGAGAGAGACAGGAAACAGGGAGAGAGTACGGGAATGACATGCAGCAAAAGTCCGGCCGAAAACATGCAACCACTTCTACGTTAAAATAAATTTGTAACTTAAACAAAGTCTGTCAACTTTGTGTTGATAGGCTGTCAGTTTAAATTTGTACAAGGCCAGCAAGCTCTTGGACACACAAAAGAACTGACAGAATTTTCTCTCCTTTCATACAAAGGTGAGGGTGTCCATTATAAAACTGTCTCATAGTCCTAAGTTTATGTAGACATGGAGCAAAAATGCAATGCAATTAGTGTCTCTCAGCCAAACGTACATAGGCCTGCTTGTGTCAGATTACACCCGACAGGCTGTCTTTGAAGATTAACGTTACTAGCTAACCTAGTCTGCAGCAAAATGGCTTCCAGATGCCAAAATCCAGCCATGATCTTAAATGTCTTTGATGCTCTTCTTTCCTGTGAACCAGACCCCCCCTTTTCACGGTTGTTATCTCTTGAAAATGTTTAGCTGTGTATGTTCTGGACCCCCCTTCACTTTATTTACTACTCTTAAGTGTGTTTTTTTTTCTCCCTCTTGCTCTCTGTTTAGTATGGGATCGTCCTGGATGCAGGATCTTCACACACAGCTTTGTATATATACAAGTGGCCAGCAGACAAGCTCAATGGCACAGGTGTGGTCACCCAGCACAGGGAATGTCACGTTAAGGGTAAGTATAAGTAGTTTTTCAACCAAAAACCTATTTTGCATATCAAACTCTCTGGTACCAGTACTCCTGTTTGAGATGTGGGATGTGAGATGTGTCACCTCAGTATCGACATACAAACATATATATTTTGGTTGGCTTTTGTTTGATGCTTTCACAGTTATCTGTCTCTTGCTGACACCCAGCCTAGTCTCAATATTTTACAATAATACAAGTGCACACAAGAGTCATTAGTCAGCAGTCAGATAAGACTGTACAGTTGGCTTTGCTCCACTCTTTTGTTTCTGGTGCCTCTGCTGCCCACTGTTGCAGCAGGAGAGTCCTCAGATTTGCTGTCATTGTAGAGTGTGGATGCTTATTTTTCAAAGTCAGCCAACAACCTCATCTCTGAAGGTAATTTTTCCAGCTTTGGTGAAGAACCCAAAATACTTTCACACACTACTTCTCAGATGCTTCAGTGATTATCTGATCAGTCTTGCTTTTTCTCTCCAGTGTCCCCCTCCATTTTTTTTATCAGCTTTGTTCACTGATAGGTCAAAAGAACATGTCACAGGTCATGTTGAGTGAATTTTGAGAGAGCCCCCCTGCTGGACCACAAGAGAAAAAATCTAACTGCTCTGTCACCCTTTAAGACTGGACATCTTTTCTACAATCGCATGAAGGTTTGAATTTCTACAAGAAATGTGACAGCTCTTGTAATTACAGTGCCAACTTGTAAGTACTGTTCACACCCAAGATCAAGATCCAACATACAAGTCGTAATTACGACTGAGTGAAGTCCATAGTCTGATCAAGGTCTAGGTGATTAAATTGATATGGGACCATTTTAACCATGCACCTGGGGATCTCTCCCATCGCTAACGTCTGTCCAACATTAGCTGTAAATCCAAGCTGACTACAGCATCTGTGAAAGAGCAAGTTACAGACTTCCCATTTTTGACCTGCAAAACACAGGTTTTCCTCTGACAGCGATGTTACCAGGAATATGCACTCACTCTGACCCTCAGTTTCAGTGCACTCGAGTCTGTTTTGCTGACTTTATATCAGACAAATACTGACGTTCTGTAATATGTGAGATCTGAAAAAGTGCCAGCTGTTTCCTGTGGGCGGTTTATATTATCACGCAACACTCACAGCAAGTAAAGGAAATCTTTGTTGCAGGCAGATCATTAATCAGGAATGAGTCAGCTTATGTTTTGACACACCTTTACAAAGAGTTTCTTGATTTAATAAACATGCTTCATAATTGTAAAAATGCCTTCAGAAGTGAACTTCAATTCCTTGTTAGATGTTTGAAAACGATATGCAGATACAGATATATGAAATTTAAATTAGACTGTTAAAGTGAAACAAGATTCCCTCAGTTTTTGTAACATTTGTTTTCCTCAAATGTTCCTCATCTGGGAACAGTAAGAAAGAATTAATATGTTGTTCTTCAAGTTTGAGTCAAGGAAAGTGACGTTGCCTCCACACCAAGTGATAAACTCAGTGGGTGTGATCAAAATTTAACATGGTGCATCTTTGTCAATAGCTAGCATTGTTTAGTGTGAATATAAGAACAAGATTCTACAAGTCATTTACGTAATCTGTTGTTGTTGTTGTTTTTTTAATCCTGTTCATCACTCATTCAGGTGGAGGGATCTCCAGCTATGCGGGCCAACAGGGAGCAGCAGGGCAGAGTTTAAAGGCATGTCTGGACCAGGCTGTGAAGGACATCCCCAAAAACAGACACCAGCTCACACCTGTGTACCTGGGAGCCACAGCTGGAATGAGGCTTCTGAAGTGAGTCAGTGTGCCTATCTGTCTGTGTGACCAGGCCGTTCCTGTCTGTGTTTATTCCGTTTTGTTTGCCTGTGACTTTCTTTCTTTTTCTTTGGTATAATTCACCTTAATTCCAGTTCTGTGACACTGGGACTGTTCTAAGCTGTTCCTATCTTTAACCGTTTTCACGTATGTACTCTGGAGAATGTCCGGAGGATCAGCGTTGTTAGACTTTATTGTTCTCTTCATATTTTTTGCAAAGGCAAGAGGAATATTATTGGATATGTCTGTGTATTGATACCACAACAAACTTTATTATCAATTAGTGATTAGTGAAATTTCATATTGGTGCATGTCTAATATAGTAACATTATGTATATCTTTTGTGCATATTGTTTTATGCAGTTTAGGTACAGGTAATGAATAATCCTGTTTAAACAATGTTTAATCTTTAGTCACTTTCAGTACCTTTATGAATTCCTTTTATAAATGTAACTAACTAAAATGAAGGATTTGGTAGTAATAGATGCACATCTGGACCCACAGGGGTTATACCTACTTTACAAAGTGAACTTGTATATCTTATCTTGTGTTACATACTGCATTTTGCTTACAGAGCTGTCTATGGCCTATCTTTGCTTAGGTATGAGATATGCAGGTGCACCTTTCTGTTTTTATTTAAAGTAGTGCAGCACCTGTTCAAAATGTGCCTGTTGGTTGGGGCTGATTGCCTGGCCTGCGTTTATCCATTTTTGAAAGCATCATCCAAGCATCCATCCAAGTGTAGCCTTTCAGGACAACACAATTACAGTGTATTATGGCGAGATGGTTCGGTACTCAGCATTTAATGGGGTGAAAAAAGATCCATGTGTAAATGTGTAGACTCTGGAAGAGAAATCTGTGCACACAGATTATAAACTGTGCTCTCGGATTCACAGTCTGTGCCCTCAGATTTGTGAACTGTGTCCTTGGATCCATGCGCTCCAGTGACCTGATTTGCATGTAAAAAGCACAGTAAACACAGCATAACACAATGAAACCATTGGATCTTCTTAGCTCTCAGCTGACCCTAGGGAAAGTAGACCCTGTCATGTGTGTACTGTAAATTGTCCAGATGCTGCACTGCCCTCATAATGTAGTTCTGCCTTTTTCTTGACAAGATGTGGAAAAGCCATGTTTGAAGCTTTCTTGAGAACTGCTCATCCAACAACCTTCACTGCTCCTTATTTATAGTTAAATGAGGAAATACAAAGAGATATTGTCCTCCCAGATGAAATCAAGAAACTGCTGTAAGTTGGTGCCTCCCAAAGAACTTAACACACAAGCTGAACTAACTATGCATGGGTGAGGTTTGCTGTCTTAGACATTTTTCTTTTAACCATCTGCATCTTCCCCCTGTTCTAACGAGCAGTCTGACCGATTGTCAGTTAAGATAGTCATATAAAGATCACAGAGCAGGGATGTTTGATGGTGTTCAGACATGTAGGTACAAACACGAGCACCAGTGTTGGAGATGCAAAGCAAAACCAAGCTTCACCTAACAACAGGGAGTTGAGAATAGTTTAAATTTATTCAAATATGACTTGTGTGAGGTTTACCTACATGTGAAGATGTATCAGAAAACAGCTGCACAATCTCTCAGTCAGAGGTGAATATGTAAATCACTTGCTCAGTGCAAACATGTCAAAAGCATTACAGCATTTCTGTTTTTATCTCTCAAGGCACTCATAGAATTTTGGCACTAATATTGCGCCATGCAGTGTACTTGAATTAACTCCCTTTAAGCTTAACCATGTAGGTGTTGCACTGTATGTGTACTGTGTTAGTGTAGCTGCTAAAAATGTTGCCCTCTCTGCATCACCTCCCTCAATGCAGCAGCAATCTCTGTTTATCGATGTGAGAAATAAGTTGATGCGGTGGCACAGTGGCACTGTGGTTAGCACGGGTGCCACAGCAAATACATTCTGGGCCTGATATCTGGTTCAACTGGGGCTCTGGTACGATATGTTCTCAGTGTGCCTGTGTGGGTTTCCCTTGGTTAATCTGGCTTCCTCCCACAGTCTGAAGACATGCAGGTTAGATTAATTGGTGACTCTAACTTGCCCATTGGTGTGAATGTGACTGTGAATAGTTGTTTGTCTCTATATCTCTTAGTAGCACTTATTATTTACACTTATGTTTTCCTACTATACTGAAGCTTTAGTAATGTCCCTCACTTGTAAGTTGCTTTGGATAAAAACATCTGCTAAATGAGTAAATGGAAAAGTAAATGTCAGTGATAGACTGACGATCTGCCCAGGGTGTACCACCATGAACATAAATTGTAGCATGGAAAGGATCATTTCAATTTAACAATTCAACAGTTACAAACTGTTTACAGGTGGAAGTGTAGAAAGGCACAGAAACTGTTTACATGACTCAGATTTAATAAAGTCACTGAGAGATTTTGTCCTCAGCTGTCTGTCTGGGATGAGTCCATGTGGAGGTTTTTGGAGTCGTCTGGAGTCGTCTGAGCTGGTTGACATTCTTATCAGGCTGGTGCACATGGCAAACGTGTGACTGATTTCACTGTGGCGCCTCCGTGGAACTTTCAAAGGAAGATCTGGGACAGTTTAACTTTTTGACTTCAGTTCTAGAGGCCAGGTGAAACCTGAGGCTTGGGCCAGTAAAAGAATGAGAAATAAGCAAGGTTTATAAAAACTGCTAATGTTTGATCATCAAACTCAGAGCAGCATTTTATTCGTGCAGCGTCTTAATGAATGCCCATAAAAGTCACCTCCAGCACGTGAAACTTGTAACAGTCTAGTAAAGTATGACTCTTTTTTTTCTTTTTCTCTTTTTTTCCTTCCAACCAGTATGTCCAGCCCTGAGCAGTCAGCTCAGATCCTCCAGGAGGTGGGCCATAAAATCCAGTCCTACCCTTTCATCTACAAAGGAGCAGCCATACTGAGCGGTCAGGACGAGGGGGCGTATGGCTGGGTCACCGTCAACTATCTCTTAGAGAACTTCATCAAGGTACCAAAGCTTGTGTTAAGTGTGTTTTTGTAATCACCAGAATTTAATTAGCTGGAATGTGTGAAAGTATCTGCCAGTATTCTTATTCTAAATCAACCACAGGGAATTAAATGTTTATTTTGAAAACTTCATTGTTGCAACAGAGGACTAGTGAGGGCAGTTGTCCTTTTTTGAGGCAGTATGGTGCTAAAAAGCAGCTTGTATTAGAAGAATACCCATTCTGTAATTCATTTAAATAGTCCTTGTTTTTAATGTGTTACCTGACTGAAGATGTTTATCACTTTAAAGCTGATTTACTGGGTGACTGATGACACCTAGTGGCCTCTTTAACCTGGATGATCACATATAGACATACACATAGAGGTTTGCTTGTTAGTGTGGGGATGAATCTTCAGGTCAGCTGGAGAATTTAGGATAGGCAAAGGAGGCTTATAAAATCCTCCCTCTCCTTATTAACTACCACTGAGACAAGCATACTCTTCAGTAAATATGGTACTGTATAATTAATGTCAGTAAAAACTGGTTTTGTTTTCCCTTAATTTTCTTTTCCAGTATGGTTTCGTGGGCCACTGGTTTAGCCCCGGCAGATCCACAGTGGGAGCACTGGATTTCGGCGGGGCGTCCACCCAGATAACATTTGCGACTCAGGCGAAAGTGGAGGACAAACAGGACATGATGAAGCTGCGTCTTTATGACCAGGAGTACTCTCTGTACACACACAGCTTCCTGTGCTATGGGCGGGACCAGGTCCTCAAGAGACTGCTGGCTCACATAGTGAAGGTGAATGTGACACGTTGTCTGAGTGTGAAGTTCAGTTAAAGCAAATCCATTTTTAAGGGACCAGTTTTCAAGATACTCTATTAAAGTGTAGTGAAGGGATATGACCTCAGGTTAAACAACTGATGTGCCTTCTACAATACACTGTCTCTGCTCAGGGTCCAGATGTTATTTACTGTCAGATTTGGCTTCAACTGTCAGACTCAAAGTTAAAGGCTTAAAGTGTCTTCACTGTCTTTAGAGCCAGACTAACTGCAGGCTGTAACATGGACCAGTTTAACAGACCCAGACTTCACAGTTAAGCTCTAGCATAACATGAGCCAGGTTGCACTTTGAATGTCTTGTGTCCATGCATTTGCAGATTTCATTATTTTTAACACTGATTTTGTTGTATTTTTATCTCTCTCCCTCAGTCTCAGGGTTATTCGAGGTCAGTCGATCACCCCTGCTATCCTGCAGACCACAGTAGAACTGTTCATTTCAGCGCCATATTCGACTCTCCGTGTACAACAGAGTACAAATCCAGCTCTTACGACCCCCAGGCGTCTGTGACAGTACAAGGCAGCGGACATTATGAACACTGTCAGGGCAACGTGTCAGAAATCTTCTCCTTTGATGGCTGTCCCTTCTCCCAGTGCTCCTTCGATAAAGTCTTTCAGCCAAATGTCACAGGAAACTTCATGGTAAGAAAGGCTGGAGGAAATAGATGACACAGACTGATTATACACACTGTCAGCTTTATACACTAAATGTCAGCCTGTACTCGAGGGGTGCAGATACTGTGTCAGTTATCATTTTTTAGCATATTGGAATCTGACATCTGAGTTTTGTATTGTATGCCCTCTTTCTGTGTTATCAGGCGTTCTCTGCATTCTTCTACGTTCACTCCTTCCTGCAGCAAACTACTGGTATCTCTGTGAGCACTCCTTCACAGCTGGAGGAGGCCGCCAAAACTCTGTGCAAAATGAGTTTCAGTCAAGTAAAGTTCTCCTCCTTTGTTATTTCTTGATACATTTAAATAGATTTATAAATGATTAATGAATTTGAAAACATTCATTAAGTTTTTTCAATCTCCTTTGCTAATGTGTCTTTCTATGACATTCCCTCCCACAGTTTATTGTGTTAAAAATTAATGATCGTTTTATACTTTGTTCCAGATGTTGCGTGTTGCTCCAGAACAAGAGGCCCGTTTGCAGGACTACTGTGCTTCTTCTGTGTTTGTCAAGATTCTCATGTTGAGAGGATATGGCTTCGATGAGACGTCGTTCTCACGCATTTCCTTCCAGAAAAAGGTGAGAACTTCATCATTTGCACCTGATCAAAAAATAAAGACTCATTTTCCACTAACTCACAGTAATGTCTCTGCAGGCAGGCGATACCTCGGTGGGTTGGGCTCTGGGTTACATGCTGACTTTGAGCAACTTACTACCCGTAGAGACAGTGGGGCTGAGGAAGGGCCTGGCCATGCGCACATGGGGAGCACTCATCTGTCTCTTCGTCCTTCTCCTCACTGCCGGCCTGTTCTTTGTCGTACTCAGAGTTTGTGATGGAAAGAAGAAAGGAAGCGATGAAAGCCCCATCTAGAAATCATACAGTGCGGTCAGGAGGGAGTAGCACAGTTATGCATTTTTGTTTGTTTTGGCTCTGTTCTCCAACACATTGGATCTGAAATGAAAATATGAGAGCTGAATCTGAACTTTAATTCAAGGTGTTCACATTATAACAGGTAAACTGTGTAGGACTTTGAGCTCTTCTTCCATATGTTGTCTCCCGATTTTGAGTATATGCAGCAGAAGAATAATCCTGAGGCTGTATGGCATGTTCACTGACATGAATATAATGACCTCCGCTGTTCACATGACTGAATGTAAGCATCCTCAAAGCTGAGAGTTAGCACTTTAACCTCAAAGTCTTTCTCCATTTCAAATCCAAAGCACTGGAGTACAGAGCCAACACAATGGAAAAACATGACCAAATATTCTCTGACTGTTCTGTATCTGTTTAGAAACATAGTACTACCCTGGGGAGGTCTGAATGTACATTTTATTCTTAAGAAGTCAAACCAATTTTTGGTTTTATGGAATGTAAAAAATTCCAGCTTTTTGTTTGTTTGTTTTTGTAGAAAATGTGATTGTACTCTGAAGCACTGTTACAGCAAACTAAAGTACACTATGGAGATTACTACCAGTTTAGTGCTGTTTTAAAAATGTTTTTGTATTCAAAGATGTTTTTTTCAGGTACCAGTTTCTATTCACATTTCAGTCTGGCTAGCTTAGTTTGCAGTTTAACAGAAAATAATCAATAACCTACAGAACACAGCAGGTGTTTGCATATTATAAACATTCGTCAACGGAAACAAACTCCGGTCTCTGGGCACACTGAAGCTGTTATTATGTTTTTTCTTATGTCACACAGAAGAGGTGAATAACTGATTTTGGCAGACTTGAATCACTGCTCAGCAAAAGCTGAGATGATCTTACAGACAGAAAAACGTGGGGTTAAAGCTGTGTTTTTTCACAATACAGGTTGATATATGAATACTTATTTTCTCACAGAGCTTGTGTTTCGTTGTGGATTGTCTTCTGTATTCTTCACTTCTTCAACAGATTTTTATCTTCTGGGTTCAAAGGAGCCAAATCAAAGACACTGGGAATTTAATGCTGAATCACATGGTTTTTTAAGTCTTTGACTAACGAGTACAAAGTACAGATCTGACGTGTTGAAGCGTCTGCAGAACAACAATCTCCTCTCCCTCCTGCTGGAGGGATGCACACGGATGTCTGATTGGTCTAATTCTAAATTATTGTCTATTCTCTCTCTAGCCAGTCTTGGAAGATAACAAATGTGCTTCCTCAGGCTCTTAACAGTCTGCAGGTCAGGATGATCTTCTCTCCTTTCCACCTCTCTGAGCACACTTATGATTAAATGTATCATTCCTATCTGACTATAAGTGATATGCCTTATTGAATACATATCAGACCAAGAATGGGTTACATCAATATCACAGCTTCCTTTATCTGTTTACCTTTTTTTTTTTTTTACAGTAATGCAGATTTTAGTCATGTGTTCCGTTATTAACTTTAGACATTAAATCGCCATGTGCACAAAATGACCACAGATAATGTTACAGTCCAAGCAGCACCTCTGTATGTAATAAAATACAATGTCCCTGCAACATATAACCATGTTTTTGAACGTTTTTATTTTTTAAAATCTGATGTGGTTTTGCCGTATTGCATTTTATCATATGGTAAGACGTGCTTTGCTCCATAAAACTGAATTTATGAGATACTGTGGATTGGATCACACATACACGTGTTGCTTTTATTGTGCCCACACCCTCTGCATTACAGACTGAGGTGAAACATGCACAGAGAAGATTTTTTTGCATGAAAACATTGTCAAAAGATATGAATAATTTCATATTAAAAGGTAAATCACTGGTCATGAACACTACCATCTCATGACGTTTATGCTGCAACATAGTGCACAGTATCTGTGCTACTTTGGTAGCAGCAATACATGTTTCACATCCATTAAAGCTGCCAGATGTTGAATTATTATACATATTACAGTATCTTTCAAATTATTGGAATAATATGTTTTTCAGCCACATTAACTGCTGCAGCTAATAATAAATCATTGATAATTCTGAATTATCATGATATAACATTTCTCTCTGTGTGGTCACGTTGTGTTTTCTGAACCCCAGATAACAAAATAAAAGTTCCTTGTGCAAGAAACCCGCTGTATTTCGGCCTTTCCATTCAAATAGAAAGACAGAAGTGTGATATGAGAAGTGTTTGGATTATTTCCGGTGTTGTAATCGTATTGCTTTCAGAATAAAAGCGTGGATTTAAAAAAAATTTCCGATAGTTTTAAAGTAGTGTGATGTTTCTCTTTAATCAACAAACCTACACACAGTTAATGCACACTGTTATATGGACAATATTGCTTGCGTCTTGGCAACTTCGATACAGCAGAATGATTCTCAATTCTCAATTTTAACATGTTGCCTGTGCTCTGTCGTTAACATGTAAGCTGTTGCGGTTTAAGAAAATTCGGCCTCAAATTCCACAATGCTGGTTGTTTGTTTGGGGGCCTGTATTTTCCCTTCCTTAAAAAAAAAATATTAGTGAGGCTACAGAGAGCGTAAAAGCCTGAGTAATTAATGTTAGTCTTTTATTTTGAAGGCCAAGACCGGAAGTCTTCTTGTTGATGCTGCATGGCGGAAACAGACGTGACAGAGGAGGAATCTCTTTCTCTTGTATGGGGTTCATGTGTTTCCAAGTACGTGTAGTTTAGATTACAAACCAGCTACCGAGCTGTATCCTCAGAGGCAGAGTTGGAGCTTGTTGAGAAAATACGGGCGTTTTGTTTGCTTGTCGGTTTGCTAGCGTGGCTGCTGAGAAGTTTGGAGATGTGCACTCAGACGAAGGCTGCAGCTCTGATGGCCAACATACCGCGGGCAGACATCGACCCGTCCGGCGTGTTTAAGTACGTCCTGATCAGGGTTCACAGCAGAGAGGAAGGAGACGACTCGGAGATAGATATAGTCCGAGGATACGGCTGGGCGGAGTACCATGGTGAGTCAGGTGGTGTAGCTGTGGTGTGTTGCTGTGGTGTAGTTCCCATTAAAAGGAAGCCAAAAGATGTGTCCAGCTTTTAACTTAAAAAGCATCTGTGCTGCCCTCTGCTGGACGACACTGAACCCTATTTTCTGTGTGATTTGATTTTAATGTGGTGCGAAAAATTAATGTCACAATGAAAAACAATTCATTCAGTCTCAGTTGAGGACAAAAGGTGAAATAATAGTCATTTAACTTGTGTTTTTTATTTAATCATGACCGTACAAATAAGAGTGCATATTGTATTTATTTGTTTTAATTTATATATTTGACATCTTCCATAGAAACTTGCAGCGATTAAAAACTGTTCATATCGTTAGTGTATTTCCACACATAAGTAACACATAGGTTTGTCTAACAAGTCATCGCCCTCGTCATAAACACCAGATGGAGGCAGCACATCTACACAACAAGCAGCCGTTTGTGGTGATTAATAAACATATTTTTTGGACAGTTGGCAGCTCAAACACTGGAAGCTTCAGTCACAAGTTTATTGGAAACAAATGTTGTGCTGAAGCCAAAATCCATGCCACACTTGTTATTTATGAAAATATGTATTTGTTGTCGCCAGAATTGGTTCAGCTTACTCTTCTGTCATAACCCAAATTATAACTACTTATTCTTGTAGCTGATATCTATGACAAAGTTTCGGAGGAGCTTGAAAAGGACGGCCACCTGGACTGTGAGTGTATCGGAGGAGGGAGAATCAAACATGATCCCCAGGCTAAGAAGATCCACGTCTATGGATACTCCATGGTGAGAGAGTACTGCTGGAAAACAATTATCAATCAATTATTTCGATATAAGTGTACAAACAGTAGCTGTCTCAAAAAAAAACAACCTTTGAGTTAAAAGAGACTAAAAGGCTCTGTGGATCTGCAGAGTTGTCTGATTACTATGAGTGACCCCCCTCACATTATCATTAAATTCTGTTTCAGTATAAAAACACTGACTGTTTTAGCTTAAATCAAACATTTTATCATTGTAGTGGAACATTAATTTGATCATTTTCATTCCAGGGATTTGGAAGAGCAAACCACGCTGTTACTACTGAGAAACTAAAGGATCGGTATCCGGACTATGAGGTGACGTGGGACAATGAAGGATACTGAACTGAGACCAGCTTCTGGTGGACTCCCTTTCTCCTGGACTGACATAGTACTTACCTGTAACCCTTCATGAGAATGCACAACATGTCATTAAAAACCAGACAGAGTTTGATAAGGAGCTTTTTGAAACAGCATTATCTTGAGACTGAGACAATGGCAAGCCTGATGAGCCTTTGTTGGGCGTATTTTTATGTTACCATTTGAGTTTTAAAAAAGTAAACACTGTTGTTTTTCACATATTCACTGAGTAGGTCTAAAACAAATACATAATTTGATTATCATAATGAAATATGAAATTTGAGTAGTGTGAAATCTCATCAGGAAATAGGTTGAATTACAAATAAATCATCGGTGACACATTAACAGACTGACTTGTTTTAGAGTCATATAGTCTCAGAGTTACCATGTGTTGACCACATGTTAAAAAGCGAACCTTCAATGCTTTGCTGCGATGTACGTTTCATGAATGATTCCTGAGACCTGTTCAGAAGTCGTACTGTGTTCCTTCTGTTGTAGAACAGAAAAATTAAAACAATCCCCCTGAACCTTTCCATATCTTACTTACAGTCAATAACAGTTTTATTCTTGGCAGCTGCCGAGCTGTAAACGATGGTGATGAATGATAAAAGTAAATGAACTTGATAATCCTTCAAGATAACCTGTGTGCGCAAGTATTTTGAAATAATGAGACAGTATACTATACTATACTCTGTGATTAAAGTGATTACTGTTGTTTAAGTACATCTAGATATTGAACCTGTATTAACTGATTGTTTTTATTTAAACCTGTAAAGTTGAGGGCCATAAACCCAAAACACGGCAAGAAAACACTGAAATGCTCTGTGGAGCTGAAGACATTTTATTTTAGCCTGGCTTAGCTTTAGCTTAGCTTCGAAGCAGGAAGAAACTGTTGGAATCTACTCTTATCAAAAAGTGAAAAATCTTATATTTCTATAAAACGTATTTTAATGCTGAGAATTTATACTTGCAAATATATCTAAAAATTATTTGAGCTGAGTTCTCAGTGGTGGCTGTTTAAGAAATATCTGCATCTGTACCATGGATGTATTATTATGATCAGTGCCTATATTCATGCAAGTTTTACTCTCAGATTTCTATTCATGATTTCTTTCATGTCAAATACACAACACTCATAGGAAGGGTTTTTTTTCAGCTAGGCTACCAGATTCCATCTGGATCCATTTTTCCCTTTAGCAACAGGATAACCAAAGTCTGTGAATGCTCCTAAAGTTATAATGATATATGTTTTCCCATTCTCCCACTGTGGCATGAAGGCAGCATGAGACACCTAAAAACTCATGGCTAAACTCCTAGAATGTAAATGTAACAGTGTCAATCATCTGTGTCTACTTCAGTAATTGTGCAATATACGGATGTGTGCTGTGGAAAACTCATTTGGAGGAAATTATTTTATGATGGTTTGTTGCAGTTGTATGCTGGGTGAATTTAAAGTCCAACCGTTATCTCTCAGAAATGGGAGAAGAGGTCAGAGTCAACTGGTAAAGACTCTTCAGGTTGTGTTCAGACTTTCAGACTGATCCGGTGGAAGAGGATAAAAGATGTTACACTGGAGGAGCTCAGCCCTCGCTCTGCTGCTGATTCTGCACTGGGGTAAGAGCACGTTCAGCCACGCTACATCCCAACAGTGTTGGGGGGTATTTAGTGACAATTTTATGTAAAAGTAATGCAGCTAGTGGGGCTAAACTTAGGGATATACATATATATACAACTGATGGTGTTGAAAAGTTGGCTTCTTTTTGATGGCTCCAGATTTCTAAACATGTCACAAAGGATAACGTCTTTCCCAGGGCTTTCAACTACTCATTAAATTCATGTTTCAAAAGTCAATAATCTACTTTCACATTCAAACCCCAAAACAGTAAAAAAACAGTGGATGATGTCTCTGTGTTGGCACCGATCAGTTTCATCTCAGTCACTAAGATGCGTTGGGTGTAGCTGCTGTTGTGTCATGTCATGTCTCATGTCTAAGTAGCCTGAGGAGAGTTTACACTCCATAAATTTAACTTCATGTAAGCCAACAATAAATAATAACAAATTTGTGTTTGTGGTTAAAATGTACAGTTGTCAAGATTTCGAAATAGAGAGTTCAGGCTATCGTTAGTTATCAGACATCACATTACTGCTACATGTATCATAACATGGTGCAGTGCAGTGGTGCATGTTCCTAATCTGTGTCATGTCTGATTTCCAGCTGTCAGGTCACTGAGGCACAAAGTCTTGTATCTTAATCAGGGACCTTTGGATGGACGGATGGTATTTTGCTGGCGTTAACCCGATTACTTCTCTCTGGCCTTTGAGCCTGTTGGCATTAGCTGGGCCGTAAATCTTTGCCAGTAATGAGCCCTGATAAGAGAGTTTGGGGCTGAGTCATCTCAAGCCTTCAAACAGAAGCAGAACAGATGGAAGCTATTTCCATTTTGAGAGACTACAGTATACTTTTCCTCCAGTTTTAAAATGTGGTACTTGCTTGTTGTGGGTTTTTTGACTGTATATCACACAGTCTTTATCAGCAGATAGAATGTGCTCAGGAATTATGGAAGTGACGATGTTCAAACTTTTATGGCTTGACAGTTCATTCTTGACCTTGAAACCAGCAGTTAACAATCAATCCCCATTTAAGGTTCACCTCTTCACTTGTTCTGGAGCTTTCAGCCTCATCACTCAGGCTTCCTCAGCAGACGATTCTTGGATTTCTTTATTTTGTTTTTTTGATTTGTTATGGGCTAGCCTTCAAAAAGAGATCCCAATAAACAAAACATATATTTGCATATGTTATCTGGTGAAATGAAATCACTGGATTGGATTTTTAAATTGAAGATGTTCATCTAAAGGTTTCCTCTATTTTACTACTAATGTAAAATGTGTTAAATATTTTTTAAAGCACTACTTTTCATTCATTCAACATTTGGATAGAATAATTTCAGAAAACCAAAAGAGTTTAACCCCTCACTGAATACTCCAGTTCTAAGTTTTAATATTCTGCATTAGTATTAGTTAACTTTAAGAAGTAACACTGTCCTCTGATGTTTGTGTCACCACACAGCTGCTCCTTCTCAGGCTCATGAATGCCTGGCTCCTGGGAAGAAATGTGACTTTGTGTGCGACTGTACTAAATGTGAAGATGAGCAAGACTGTGGTAAGTAGAGAGAGCGTTGTATCTAAACCTGATATAATGAGATACATTTTCATTTTTTACATTTGATGTCTATTAAAAGTTGGACTATCATGTGAATATATGGTTAAAAAATCCAGTAATGCTTGTATCACCAGCACAAAACATGGGACTTCACTGAATATGATGAGTTATTAGTTTGTAAAAACCTTTCCTGCTTGGATCTGCAGGTAGTTTCTTTACTTATGTGGTACAGCAGCTAACTATTATTTATTTCTTCACCTTTAAAGGCTACAGGGGAAAAGGGTTTGAGTGTGACTTTGAGGATGCAGGAATGTGTGGATGGAGAGACCAGTCCGTCAATGAAGCGTACAGCTGGGGGAGATATCAGAGAGGAGACATGCTGCCCGACAGCGGGCCGTCCTCTGACTACACCACCGGGACAGCTATAGGTACAATACAATACAATGCGATGTGATGCAATATATTTTATTGTCCCCATGGGAAAATTTGTCTGTGGACCACAGGTATAATACTGTACACACACAGGTGTCTTTAAAAGTATCAAGCGCCTTTTTCTTCATTTGAGGAATATGTTTTATACATTATCTCATTTATACCAGTAGAGTGCATCAGTGCAATGAGCAAAAAGTCTCAGACTGTACTGTGAGAGGCAAACAGGCCTACTGCTGAAAGCCACTGCCACTGTGATTGATGCATGAAGTTAATCATTCATTTTTGAGTTAGAATTGCTTCAGTTTGTTCTTTGCTGTTTGTATTTTTTCTTGTTGCCTAGTTACTTGTTAGTTTGCTGTCTCTTTCCGCCGAATGTGTTTGATTGCTCCGTGCGGAGTCTGTAAATGAGTCTTATTAGTTGAATCCTGGTTTCTGCTGTGTCTGGTTTTTGCAGAGTCACAAGCTTGATGAAAAGTAGGACACTGGCTACACATTTACAATTGTGTTGACTGATGTGAAACCTGCAGCACAGATGACCGGTTTTCATTTATTTCATGATGATGGAAGAAAGGTCAGGGTGATATATACATTCATATTTTAGTAATCGGAGGTAGTTAGAATGATTACAAATATATCTGTCCCTGTAATTAACCTTTGAATCATGTATCAAAGTTGCAAAGTTGAGAATCAAAGCACTGAATATCACTGAGTAATACAAGACATGGTGACAGATTTTCACCATGAGTTTTTGATCCATGTTAATATCTTTTATGCTTTAAAAAGCAGCAGCAGGGTTTTGCAGAGGCTCCTAATGAAATCACCGTGTAAACACGTGTGCTGATGAAGTGTGTAATTAACAGATCATGGGGGTGATTTTCACAGCCAGCTTCAACAGCCAGTAATTTCTCTGCAGCTGTGAGTTCAACCATAACCGCAGCGATCCCTCCCCAGCACTTAAATTCACAGTAGAGTCATCATTTAACAGGAGGATGAGTGTTGAACACAGTTTGTCTTCCCATGATACTAGATTATAACACGTGTCAGAGAGACAGCCTGGGGATGGAGCATTACCATTTATAATTCCATGGGGGCATTGTCCTTTCTTAATCAACAGGAATAAATCTCTCATTCCAGTTAATGATTTGAAAACTGCAATGTGAAACTACCTGTTTACATAAAGGATTAACTAAAACCCAGTAACTTAATAATTAAAACAGAGGTTGTGATATGATGTGGTGTATCTATGTGTGTAAATTAGTATTATTTAAAATGCTGTAATCAGTATTTTTATATTAACAGCTGATCAATTGACTACATGTAGTGTAAAGGGTGAAAAGGGGTTGCCATAGTGACAAGCCCACAGGCAGTTATCAGCCGACTCTGCTCTGTGGAGCTTTATACTTTATTTTAACTCATTGTTTGCTTTACAGATCACACCTTTACTGTTTGGATTCACTGTCAAGCAGCAACAAGTAGAGCTGTTTTTACCAAAGCTCTAAAATCCCACTTTACACCAGTCAGACACAGTTAGTGACTAGCTGGTGGTAGAGACCAAAAACAGAGCTAAAAGACAGTGAATATCAGACAGGAAACAGGTGAATGTCAGTGTTGCTCTGTGTGTGCTGGATGTGCAAATGAGCAATATTTGTCTGTAAAAAATTTTTTTGCCATATCAACTGTTAAGGTTATAATAGTGTTGAGTTTAAAGTTTGTTTCAGCTGAAAACAATTGGCCAACAGAGGCTAAAAACTTCTGTAGAGCTGTAGAGTTTGCAATAAATCTGTGGGTTCATCACCACAAGCAACAGCTGTCAAAGCAGAGGTCATGGTTTAATCCATTGTTAAAGTGATAATATTGATTAGAAGGGCTTTAATGATAAGATTGAATTGAATAAAGTTGGAATAAAACGGTACCCTCCACAAAACTGCAATGGGAATAACTTCTGAAATAACAATTCATATTTTTCATCACACAGGTTGGTTTATGGGAGTGAGTGCAGTGAGGTCAGCAACTTTCAGTACTGCAGTTTTAATGTCTCCAGAGATGAGAGAGTCTTCACCGACATGTCGTCTTCGTCTCAGATATTTCCTGTGGGACTCAGGTAATGGCCATTAATGACAACAGGTCTTACATTTAGATTGAAACACAATGTTAAAGACAGGATTTCATATTCCTCTGTACAACTTTGACTGGCAGTGTTTGTATGTTTTTTTTTTTTTTTTTTTTTTTACTGTTTCTCATAATTCTAATTTTACTGATTATTGCTGTGTTGTATCTTCTAACCCTTCTGTTAGGTCACAGTGGTCTGGGTTCAACACCCTTGTGGGCGTCCATCATTCGCCAGGACTCTCAAGAAGCCATAGTGTGGCGTCCTGAGGCCACAAGCTTCCGTGGCTGGAAGGAGGCTACCATCTTTCTGGGCCGTATTCCCACGACCTTCCGAATCCGTTTTAACTCAGATCGCTCCGCGGGGCAAAAAGGCGATGTGGCCTTAGACCAGCTGGAGTTTATAGACTGCGCTCTGCCTTGTGAGTCCCTCAGAATACCCCATTCATGTGCTGTCCCTGTCCTCTGTGGATTAAAATGATCATATTGATGATGATTATTTTGATGCCGTCGTTTCTTTACAGCATTATTACCTGGTACAGAGTGTCCACCAGGGATGCTGAAGTGTGCTCGTGGTGGCTGCGTGGAGCAGCGGCAGGTCTGTGACGGCACAGACGACTGCGGCGATGGGACCGATGAGAAGTGTGGTGAGAAAGCAAATATCATCTGAGATACAGCAATATCCAAGAATACGTGCTGGTGTCCCAAAAATCCATTGTTGCTTCCTAACAGTTTGTCTGACACATTCTGGTTTATTCTGATAAAACAGCCCTTTTGCAGAATACCCTGAAATTTTTTGAAAATTCCCCACTGAATTCATCAGATTTCCCTGACACCAGTGATCATCAGTTAATGTAAGTTGTGTGTGTTTGCTGTGTCTCCATAAGACTACCAGCTCTGTGACTTTGAGGAGGGTCTGTGTAACTGGGACTTGAGGTCAATCTCCAAACTGAAATGGGTGCGGACGACTCAGGAGAACATCTCCCTCTCTGATCCTCTGAAAGGACCAGGCAGGGACCACTCCAGCAACACTGTATCAGGTAGCATGAAGCACAGAACCTGCTGCTGTTTTAACTGTAAAACATTTTTAACATCTTAACATCTTTGTCCTTAGAAATATCTACACATGTAAATGTAATAATAATAATATAGCATATCATTATTATTGCAGGTCACTTCCTATATGTCACTGTCCCTGATGGTGGTCTCTCTATGGACTGGGCCACTTTCCAAAGTCCTCTCCTTGAACCCACCAATAGTTCACATCCTTGCAAGGTGAATCCAAAGCTGATTCTTCCTCCAGTGAAAGAGAATTTTATTTTACTCTCTTACTCTTCATTTCACTGTAATTTACTTATAGTCTGACAAATACTCTTTAGAATTAAACATTAAAATATAAAAACATTAAGAGTCTAAATTGTCTGCCTTCTGTAGATGGTGATGTACACTCACCAGTTTGGGCCGAGGTCCGGCGGTCTGACGGTGCTGGTTGCTGATCGTTACATCTACCCGGTGTGGGAGAGGGGCGGTGCCCTGGGCGATGTTTGGGTGAAGGCAGAGGTGGAGATTGTCACCAACTCGTCTTTCCAGGTGAGTACTTCTCTTTAGTTTTAGGGGCATAATACTGATGCTGTTTGGCAACACTGTAACTCTGTACTCTGCAGTTTGTTATGCAGATATATCTGTACACTGTGTGATTTTTTTCCCCAAAATAAAACATATACTTTTAAAAGAAGCACAGAATCAGAGCACAAAATTTTGACCTCAGTCCTTTAATGACAAAAGTATGATTGTATTGCAAATTAGGGCCTTTGTGTCTAGATATATTCAAATATGAATTTCACAAAATAAGTATACAGCACTTTGGCATATATGAGCATATAGTGCCACTCATCTTATTTTTCCCTCACTCTCCTTACAGATAGTAATAATGGCAGCAATCAGAGACTTTGCATATGGAGGTATTGCTGTCGACAGCATTGTGTTGTCCCCTGGGTGCCGCTCATCATCTGGTAAACCTGTTATCTATCTTAAGTTAAAGAAAACAAATGTGTCTCAACATCTGCAAAGAACCATCTTCTGCCGTACGATAAATCTACTGTTTCTCATTCTCCTCTTGAACAGCAAATTATTCCCTGGCAGCTTTCCCTAAGCCACCTCGACACCCGTGCACTGATCTGGACAAGATTTGCGACTTTCAACCTGACTGTGCAGAAGCAGAAGATGAAGCCAAATGTGGTGAGTTTATTTATCCCTGTTCTACTCAGTTTTGTCATCAGGACTGCAACGATTTTGAGGCAGAAAAGTATTTAGGATTTTTATCAGGGCCAGCTGAGGGACTAGTAAAGCAGCTGAGGGCTTCAGGGGCCACCAGGGACTCACCCAAACAAACAAAGTAACAAACTTGTTTTAGAGGCATGGTATGTCTGAAAAGGCTTAAAGCCATCCTCTGCAGTAAAAGCAGTGGTTGCTTGGTAGAACACTAAAAATGACCTTTCTTTGTATTTGAAAAGCCACATCAAAACCTCTTTGTGGAGGTTGGATGTTGGTTTCTTTAAACCATGAGCTCAGGCTTTTCCTGACCTTTGCCTTAGTTGTTAACCAAACTTTCAAACTCATAACATACGACAAGAATGAATCCTTCCATGTCATTATTGTTTTATTCTACTAATGGGTTTTTTGTGAGTGTAATGTCTCCATGAATCATGTCTGCAGGGGATTTCTCTTACACTGGGGGCAGCTCAGGGTGGACTGATACCAGCATTGGAAATCAAGGATGGATGCTATATAAGAATTTAACATCCCAAGGTACAGCTGCCCTATCACGACATCACCCTCCTCTGTTACTCATTTGCTCATATTTAGTGATTTAAAAAATGACTAAATATTCTAATATTTTTATTCAGAGGAGTACCTGTATGTAGCCGAGGCCTCGGGCCAGCAGCTGACTGAGGCCCAGACACGGACCCCCCTCCTGGGCCCCTCTGGTCCAGCCTGCTCCCTCAGCTTTGACTTTGCACTGACTGGGAGTCCAGATCACATTGGTACCACTGTTAAACTACACTGTTATATATATTATTTAACATATCGTCTTCTTACTCCTAAACCTTTTCCCTCGACACACGACTCAGATCTTCTGATATGGCTCCGTTTACATCTCCCTGCTGCAGGTGAGCTGTCTGTCAGGGTGGTTGACAGCTTGATGGGGATGAGGCCTAAACTGTGGGAGTTCAGTGGGAAGACGGGAACAGGAGAGGAGGCGTGGCAAAATGCCAGCATATCTGTTGGAGCCAGGAAACACCGCTTTCAGGTCAGCTTTCAGAGCAGCACTTCACCCAAATTAATGACACGTCATCAACTAATCAACTTTTTTGCATTTAAAAGTTTTACTTTGATGATGAGGTTCAAGTCAAATATAAATGAATAGCATGTCAGACTTTGAAAAACTGTCACAGGTTGTTTCTCAAATCCTTGAAGACTTTACAAGGCGGATGTTACCAAAAATATTCCACCCAGTGTGCATTAAAGTACATTTTTAACCAGTTTCACAAAGTATAACTACAAAAAACAAGCTGTCAACCAAATGCAACATATATAAAAATATAAGATAAAGCTGAATATGAAAATAAGAAATAATAGAAAACAGCAGAACTTGACGAGCTGATGTATTGTGTCAATATGTAGCAAGCAGCTTTTTAGCTGAAGGTGGAGGTTGGTTCATGACCTCTCCATGAGCTGCTATGGTGAATGAACTGGAGGACCATGGAGACGCTTTGAGATTGATATCACATCTACTGAGGAATACCAGGTCAGACTGCATATGAAACACTAAACATACCATGTCTAATATATATATTTATACTCGATATGGTGATTTTAAAGGTTATAAGTTCTTGCTGTCGCTATAGCTTATTATTAGCATTAACAGCTGTTTACTTATCAGTCGAAGAAACGTTGAAAGTTACGCATCGTTTCATTTCTCATGCTCATCTTGTCTTGTTTTGTTGTTGACAGATTGTGTTTGATGGAATCAAAGGCACGTCGGGCACATAGCTCTGATGACATTGAGCACACCATTGGGATCAACTGCTACCAATCAAGTCTCAGATCCAGTGACAAGTAAGAGCTAGCTTTCACATTTTAACAGCTACAGTGGTTTTATGTTTCTGGAGCATATTAAATGCTCATTGAAATCTGTTGTAAGAGGCACTGGTTCTCTACAGGTTATAGAAAAATTTGATTTTCCAGTCAGTCATCTGGCACAGTTGTAAAATTAGCTTGAAATTGGTAATGCAGCATATTTCCATTTATTTTATCATGTCAGGTTAATGTAGCTGCAAGGACAGAGACTAATGCATGGCTTTAAGGCAAAGTAGGACAAAAACAAGCGGTATGCTTTAACAAATTTGTCAGTGCCTCTTGTTAGCTTGTTTAATGATGCAAAACCAGCATTTCAGCTGGTGTCCCATTGTCATGGTTTCAGCAGACTCTAGTAGAACCACAAACTGTTTTCCACCTCCCTGTAGCCCTACTAAAAGGAGACGAAGTAAAGGAGGCATTGCATCCATCATCGTGGTCCCAAGCAAGGATCGGCACTTTGACTGCCCTGTTGGTTTACTATCACTCAAGTAAACCCGGCCAGAGACATGAGGTTATGACCGTCCATCATCATCATCATCATTGGTGGTGGTTTCAGTAATGAAACATATATCCAGAACTCATCGAAGTTAATCTGACATTCAGGGATAGCATAAAGGATACCTTGGTTCATTACAGCTAACATAGTACAACTGTTAAGTCAAGCTGCCTTATTTACAGCCCAAAATCAGAAATCACACATTTTCATAACACCTTACAATCTGCATCCTCTGTCTTCAGACCCTGATTTAAAACCCTTTAATGCCACTCTCATACTCATTACACTCTGTCAACTAACTACAGTAAATGTACCTGCAACATATCTACCAAGACTCTAACCTGCAGATGACATAAAACACTGTTATTTTTGATACAGAGAAGAAGCATAATGCTAGCTTTGATATAGCTAGCAGCACAGATTTTTCTGTATTGTGTCTGATTGCTGGTTAACGCGTTCATTTTAGTAGGACCGTGGTGATTTATTCAACAAACCATCCAATGGCTGCTGGGTTCAATAAATTCTGTGAGTATACTATATAGTTTTATTAATAATGTTTCATTTCATGTTTTATTTATGTCATTTTTCATTCACAGTATATTGATCCTTACTGTGCATGTACCTGTTAGCACAGTTTAATGAAGGTGGTTTAATTCACCAACAATATTATCATTGTTTTAAGTTATTCCTCCTAGACCAATTTATGGCCCCAGTAAACTGACTCATTGACCTCGTCTTGTGTCTCTGAAGGTCTCTGCTGACGCCAGAGAGAGATGGAGGTGGATCCGTAAGGGTGAGTGGTGGTCCTGCCAGGCCAAAGGTGGTTGGTGAAATTGAGGCTATATCACAGCAGAAGAACTGCTTGTGCTGCCCTTACATGACACACACACACATACACACACACACACACCAAAACACAGCATAGCCTAATATACTGAAACGGATGAAGGCCTAATCAGTGCTGGCCACCAGATCGAGAGGGAGAGTCCTCAGGTCACAACTTTCTGTCTGTGATGATAGATTGAAGTCGAAGAGAAAGTCAAACTTCCAACTTCCTTTAAAATTAAGACTGGCAATCACCCTTGATTGGCTGAAGATTTAAGATCTATTTTGGATATGTAAGGAGGTTCAGATGAATCAGGTCAAGTACAACAGACTGAATCACATTTGTCTGGTTTAAGACAACTCAGCAGGTTGGGCCTTTGTGGCTCAGGGATGAACACTTCTACATGTAGAGCAATTTAGTAATTATGGGGCACGCTATTCAGCCTGTGAAACTAATTGTAATGACTTAGCCTCTGGAGGAGTTTAACACGGAGGTATCTCAGCTGTACAACAAAAAGCTGAACCAGGGCATGAATTTTGAAAGTGATGAGTTATGGGAGTAGACCTTGTCTCAGCTTTTATAGAAGTGCAAACTGAAATTACTGGCGCAGCTCTTTGAAAAGCAAGGAGGGATAAAGAAATTACTATAAACAGAGGTTAAACCTTGTGGAAAGTACAAAAGATTACAGAGGAAGCGATCACATGTGTACATGCTGTTTGGAAAGAGACTGTAGGATGGATGTATTCTTCGATGCAAGTTAGAGGTTAACTTTGCTTTGAACAAGATATACTAAGTGCTAATGAGAAATTAATTAAAGTTACGCACTCAAAACACTGCGTTGGCATGTTTTGCTTACTGGCAAATGACTGCATCATGAGGAATCTAGAGGTAGAAAAACTCACATTCTTTATAATGTCAATATTTTCAAGGTATTTCGTCTGAAAAAGTCTCTTGTTAGTTGTGGTTGGTTTAAAAGTAAAAATTTCAAGTAATTTTGGTCAAAATTAGAGTAGAATTTACTGAATCAAAAGCCAGTCAACTAAAAATGAATTACACAGAATTTTGCTTATTGACTTTAACTGATTATCTGTTTAACTGAAAATAGCATTTTCTGGTTCAGCTGTTTTTCTGTCACATTATCATCCTTATTCACTGCTGATGAGGTATAAGGATGAACAGTTGTATTATACTCGTAGCCTACATACAGTATGTTGTATTTACTAAGAAGTAAGAATCAATTCATAAGACAAGTAATCAATAGCCACGTCCTTTTCAGAGGATGAAGGTGGTCAATAAAGCAGTCACGCGTGCTCTTGACTGGTAGCTCCTCGTACGGCTCTGATTTGGTCAAATGCCTGTTCATCTTTAGGAAGAGGTAATACATCCGCCCCTAGCAACGGTTATGTCTCTACGGCAACATCCCCGATGTCCCTCTCTGCTGTTGTCACAGTGACTCATCCGTTGTCACTTCGAGACAGAGAAAATCACCGATTCACCTGGATGAACTGATGAGTCTGGAGGATGCCAAAGGTCAAGGTGGAGAGTGCTGCCCACCGGTAGCAGCTGCGTCTCGCGACTTGAGCGCTTAAAGTTGAGTGGACGGGCAACTGGGCTACCGGAGAATTCCTCCTCTTCGTCACCATCAACAATTATCTGCTTCATCGTGCACCAGACTGCGGTCACCTGCGCCGCCTGCAGCCCGGTGCTGTTCCCTCTCATCTGGAGTTGTTTTTATTTAATGAGCTGTTCTCATCCAGCGGCGCGTGCAGCTGAATGAACCGTGCTCATCTTCCCGTTGTACATGATGATCGCGCACGAGCTGGTCTGCGGCTGGATGCAGTACCGGAGGTGAGCGCCAAGCCTCGCAAATGGCTGCTGGACTCTGCTGCGCCTAAGGTGAGGTGTGTGTGTGCGTGCTAGTGTGAGTGTGTGTGTTTGGCTGTGATTTAGATGTGGTTTTAATCAGAGTACACCATTTGCATGTTTGTTTTGGTGAATATGGAGGCACTGAGCCCTGAAAGGATCAGCTGATGCAGAAATTGACACTGATCAATAAACCAATAACGATATTGTTGGGTTGGTGTCATTCGACACCACCACTGCAAACATCTCACAAAAGAGATTTGTTACACTACTTTGCTGAATAATATAAACACATTTAAAAATCAAAACATAATAATAATGATACAAATTAAACAGGCCCTGCAGAAAAAACAACAAAACCAAACTTCTCAAAACATCAGTGTTGAGGTTGTATTAGCTGTAAAGAACTCTGTAGATAATAATGAATAATTTAGCCTAGAGGTTCATTCTGCCCTAATACAATCTCAACTCAAGGCTTAATTACCATATCTCATGGTCTTTCCTCAGTTAATGAAACTTCCACAGGTGTCAAGACAACCGGTTAAATTTCCTATTGTGGGACTAATAAAGATTATCTTTATCTTATCACTGCTACAGACACAATTAAAGCTCAAGTCCCACCTGTTAGTCACCTCTAAGTAAAACACCTGCTGGTTTCAGCTTCACAAAGCTTTCCCCTTGTCATTATATATTTGGTGTTTTTCTGTGGTCAAACATCAAATACATTTTGTGAGGTAGGTTTGAGGATAATGAAACATTCCCTCATGCTGACAGTAAATATTTCCTTTGCTCGAACTAGTTTGAATCACATTTGGTGATATGAAACCTGACAGGCAAGGATCTTTCTTCCTTACAGTATAAGATGCATTTTGATATTATCAATGTTGAAACATCTTCTGTTGGTTTTGTGCTCATGATTTTAATAATTTGTAGATGAATCAGTAACGGAGTCAGAGCTGAAACTATGTGATGAGTGCAGATTACACACACAAATTTATAACTCACCTGTGCTTCTTCCTCAGTTCTCGGGTGTGTCAGGGAGCCTGGAGGGTGAGCAGCCGGTCGGTCAGGACAGACAGAGGAGGGAGGGACCTGAGGAAGAGCGGACGCATTGTGAGAAAAGCCTGATGAAAAGAGAATGTAGACATACTGTACCATATATGAACACTTATTTAAGAATGGTGACTTCTGAGAGTAAAATTGCCTCCAGTTCACCGCACCTTTCATTTCAGGTGCACATTTGGGCATTTGAACCATTTATTACTGTGGATTTTTGTGTAACAAATACACCATTTTTGCATTTTTACCATGAGGATCTTTAGGATGGCAAAATGCTGAGGGGAAAGGGTTTTTAAAAAGGCCAAAACTGCAGCATTTTGCTCAGAAATATAAAGCTTTGTGTGTCTGTCTGGTGATCTTCATGACTGACCTTCATCAGATCAGTGTCAGAGCCTCCTCCCTTCTGTTTACTTTGGAGCTGCACCTTCACCAAATGTTGTTTTGACAGTTTTTTGGTTTGGCTATATTCCTAAGGCGGTCAATTAAAACTAGCAGCATCGGCCATACCCTTTACCTTTGTTTGAAGTGACACCCTGGATGTTCACATTTCGGAACCAGTCCTGCAAGAGTTTTACTTGGTCAACTGACAAGGTAAAAACCATTTAACATATCCTGTTCACAGAACTAATGATTGATGACGTCACTGTCAGACTGAGAAATGAAGGAAAAGGCAATTCATTCTCATTATTGGCTAGGATGTTACCTGAGAATCCTTCAAAGCTGCTAGTTGCTAAGACAGAGATCGAAGCCATGCAAGCAGCCTTGTGAGGCTGTAGTAATGTTTCACAAATGAAAACTATTTTTGGTGGATGCAGAAGTTTCAGAAGTAGATATCGTAAAAACCTCTGTACATAAAACCAAAACTGCTGAGCTCGCTACCACTGATTCTGTGAAAGATGTTTTGTTTTTTGTGGTTAGGGCAGAACTGTTATTGCCCTGTTGTCTATATTAATGTCTGGGTGTGGTGTAGATTCTGTTTCTTGTGAACATAAGTATGTTCTCCTTTGATGACTAGGTTTTCTGATTATTACTGGAATGTTGCACAACAAGGAAAACAAAACTACACAAAAGAATGCCGCGCATCAAGATCGCTCTCTGCTGAGGTTGTGTGAGTCAAAAAATTTGTGATAGTAAAAACTTTTTACATCAGCAACAGATGCCTGTAATTTAACCATTGTTATAAAAGTGAATGAACTGAGGGTGTTGGCCGCATCTATCCACAGCCTCTGAGTCTGATTCTTCTGTTGTTATCTTCAGTCTTTCTGAACAGAATCAGTTACTTCGCTGGATAAGTGAAAACTCTGATGCTCCGGTGGAGCTAGAGGAAAAGTCAAACAATCACCAAAGTCAGTAGGATTCATCCTCTGGGCACCATGAATATCTGTGGCAGTCTGTCAAATACTTTTTGTAATATTTCAGTCTGGATCCAAGTGGATCAACCGACAGGTATGACTACAAATACATGAATAAAATAAAGTCAGGTAATATAAAAGAAAAATCAATAAGCATAAATAAAAAGGGTCACGCCTAGTGTGATCCTATATGTGACTGATTTGCAATCCTACAAGAGGCTGTTCTCAGAAATTTGATGTTGTATGGAAGCCATAAACCTAGATAGAAAGAATGGATTTGTGAATTTGTGCTACTGACCCCATGGTATAGTTTACTTATTTATTTGTCACTTTTAAATTTGATTTTATTTTTGTATCTTTTTATTACACATATTTGTTGTACACATATTTTTAACAATTATATTTGATTGTATTTTTTGTGTCTCGCCTATAATTTTGTCACATTGACTTGTACGTGTACATGTAATTGTTTATTAAACAAATTTTGTTTGATTACTGAATGGTATGATACTACTATCTAATGGGGATGGGGCTCTGGAGTGGGGTACATGGTGTTTATCCAAATGTATCTGTGATTTATTGCATTTTGTAAAACTTTAAATACTAATTTAAAAAAAGACCTTAAGTAAGAAAAAGTACATAAATGCTCCAATTAAAACAAGGACATTTTCGTTTGTTCTTGAAAAGCTGGCTTTTTTCGGACATAATCACACTTTGTAATTTGGTTGTTTCAGGGGCCTGGAGGCCCTCAGTGGCTCCTCTGCCCTTTAAGCAGCTTATCTATGCTTATGTCCTTGGCTGGCTCTGTGCCCACATCACACACTTAAACAAAACCATTACAATGTCCCATGTGACTGGTCCTGTTTCTGTTGGAGTTGTCAAATTTCTGCCCTCCTGGCTGTTCTCAGGACAGCTACCCTGACGGAAACTGAGAGTATGAGCAGCTTCTAGTCTCTTAATTGTGTTCACTGAGCTGCAAGACTCTCCACTCAGCAAACAACAGTTGGTCACTATCAGCAGATGGTCTCTCTGCCACAGTGGGTGTTCATTCTTATTTCTCATGGGAGTGTATGGTTGCCTCAGCTGTACCTGTGCAGTGACTGTTTTTAATATAAAGGGGATGGAATGGATTGAATTTGACAGAGAAGGTTGATTTAAATGTTTTGCATGTGCTGACAGGATGAATGTAAAATGTTTACTGCTTGAACTCCTCTCCAGAGAAGAAAAGTAGGAATGTTTCAAATGATTGTTACAGATTTGGCTTTGTTTAAAGTCAGAGGCAAGAAGAGTTAGATTTTGTCTAAGGAAAGCATCATGTTGTGTGTAATGGAAACATAAATCAAGCACAAATAAACACACCTACACTTGCAGTAAGGCTTTGAAATGTCATGATACGTAAAGGACACATGGGACTGTGTCATCAGCATGGTAATATGCTCTCCAGTTAAATACCACAAACAGGTTTAGGCACCACACAAACTACAAGTTGTCTTGTTGGTGCTTGCTGACACCTGAAGTGACCTGCAACACAGTAAGTCCAAATATTTATGTTTTTTTGTGTGCTGTATTTAGTTTTATTTGTTTGATAAAACTGTGTAATCTGACAATCATTAAATCATTTGATACAGCTGATCCAAGAATACATTAGTGAAATTTTAAGGTGTTTTTTTGTTTATCTTCAGGATTAGGTTATAATGTAAATTTCAGTTTTGTATAAAGTTTGATTGGACAGTTTAATCAACAGTAAGTTATTCAGGAAGTTTTGCTGAAAAACATTTACACATCACTGTGTTCAGGTTTTTGACTTTAAAAAAAGAAAGTGAAAAGACAGATGACAGTAAATAAAGATTTGTGTTTCTTGTGAACCTTTAAATTCACTCGAGAATTTTTTTATAAAATGATAAATACAAGCTCTTTATGCAGAACTGGCTCTGATAACAAATTGTGTGTATATTGTGCAGTTACAGTAAGTAGGTTATGAAGCGTTTGACATACTGACACTGTGCACGGAAGTGAGATTAAAATCCCAGATGTTCTCTACAAGAAAGTAAAAGCAAAGACAGAGACAGAGTCAAACATCAAACCAGTATTCTGTTTTGACAGTCAATGTATTTCAAAGCACAGGCAAGATGCCAAAGATTTAGCATCAGTGAGTATCAATAGTAAAACATGACAAATGCACCGCTGCTCTCTAATTGTTAAGTCTTTTGTCTGTCTGACTGTTTGCTTTTTGTGAGTATTTGACTTAACACTTCCATCTTTGTAAAATGACGTTTAAAGCCCTGCAGGGTTCTATCCCAAACAAACATAAACCCAGCTGAGTTACTTAAGCTGTGTACTGTGAAGAAGAGTGGAAGTCATTTTCACTTCTTTGTGAAAACCTTGTAACATCATCTCTGTATTGTCTCCTGCTTCTCTGATTGAAGGTGAATATGGCATCACTGTCACTCAGCTCTGGCCTTAACAAGAGTGTGCGTCAGCAGTACCTGAACCTGCCGCAGGGAGGGAAGAGCCAGGTCACCTACATCTGGATCGACGGCACCGGAGAGGAACTTCGCGGCAAGACCCGAACCCTGGACAGTGAACCAGAAAGCATAGAAGGTAAAAGCTCTCTTTTTTTAAAATGATCTATTAGTTTCAGGGTGAGAGGCATTTGACCAAATATTGAATACTTTACTACTGTCAGTGGATTGTAAGGTCATTTTTTACCCTTAACTTCCTTGTAAGATCTTAAGCCTTTCATATGAAGATAAATAATGAGCTTGTTTAAGAGTTAGAACCATTAAATTTGATCCTCAGTCTGCTCTTACATTCAGTGCACGCTCATTATAGGAAATCTGAGGCGTTAAATGAAAAGATTAAGGAGGATATCTGTCGACAAGTACGGGAATTATTCACTTAGAAATACAAGAATAAGCTATGAAGAGGTTTTACTCTTTCACCCTGCATCCGTGTTGTCAGGAAGAAATGCCGTAGGAGGGGAGTGTTGCACACCTTCATTGTACACAGCACAGGTGTAAGAGTGTCCTGGGGCAACCTCAGTAATATGCAGGCTTAGCTGGAGAATAAATATTTGTTGCTGCTCAATACAAATATTTGTTATTGCTAGAAAATCAGACTTTAGTCTAATTTAAACATGTTCAATTTAAGAATCACCTAACTTTTAATTTAACTGAGTGTTAACTGCAAAGATTGATGAGAGTCTCAAGTCTGTCCGGTAACTACGAAGCTACCACCAACAGCCTGTTAGCTTAGCTTAGCATAAAGACTGGAAATGAGGGGAAATGGCCAGCTATTATTGTTGGCTAACACACAAATGGTAACAACTTGTGAATTGTTAGACTTTGACACATTTTACTGCCAATAACCTACAATGGAGTGTAATGTAATGGAGTTTTTCCCCCACTGTGTTGTTTCTATTTTAGTCAAATATTTAAGCCAATATTGACTTTCACTCAGTAATATCTGAGCTAAAATAGTCTGTGGATGTATTAAATACAGAATGTTGAGAATCCAATTCTGAATTTTATATAGAAGAGATGCTTTGATGTTAATCTTATCTCGTCAGATATCCCTGAATGGAACTTTGATGGCTCGAGCACGTACCAGGCCGATGGCGCCAACAGTGACATGTACCTCATCCCGGTCCGCATGTTCAGGGATCCATTCACCCTTGACCCCAACAAACTGGTCCTCTGTGAGGTCCTCAAACATGACCGTTCAACTGCAGGTATACTTGTCTTTTTTTTTTTCTTTTTAGATGTTTTACATATTTTTCAAGTTTTACCGGATCCCATTCAGTAAGCTCAGGACAAACAAGCTCGTTTTTGTCTTTTGTGTTTAGAGTCTAACCAACGAGCTAGCTGCAACAAAGTGATGGAGAAGGTTAAAGAGCACTGCATTTGGTTTGGTATGGAGCAGGAGTACACACTCTACGGAACAGATGGACATCCTTTTAGCTGGCCTGCACGTGGATTCCCAGGACCCCAGGGTGAGTTAGCAGCCATTCTTGTCTCCTCTTTGGAACAGTGGTATCTTAAATCTAAACATAAGGTACCAGTGTTAAATGAACACACTTTACACAGGGTTTATAAGTTCTAAATAAATTCTTGTGTTGAGGAGTAATACACCACTTAGAAAAAGAAATCCCTGGTCCATGATTTAGCTCAAGAGCTGCAGAGTCAGCAGAACAATATAATTTTGTTCATTTTATTGATTATTGTAGTGGAAAAATGTATTACAGATACTTGGTGGGGGTTTTTTGTTTGTTTTTTTGAATGGGTTTTGCATTTATTTTGTCTTAACAAGCTTCAACTCCTCTCCCCCACTTTAAGGCCCTTACTACTGTGGGGTGGGGGCGAACAATGCTTATGGACGGGACATTGTGGAGTGTCACTACAAGGCCTGCCTCTACGCAGGGGTCAAAATCTGTGGCACCAATGCTGAAGTTATGCCATCTCAGGTAAGTATGATTATCCATTCAAATGTAATTATTGTTTTGTCCATTTTGTTTACACTTCCTCTACTATTTCCTTATTTCCCCCTCTTCTTTTTCTATGCATTGTCTGACTTTAGTGGGAATTCCAGGTGGGACCCTGTGAGGGCATTGAGATGGGCGACCACCTGTGGGTTGCACGCTATCTGCTTCACCGTGTGTGTGAAGATTTTGGCATTGTCGCAAGTCTGGATCCCAAACCAATGACAGGCAACTGGAATGGTGCTGGTTGCCACACAAATGTCAGCACCAAGCAGATGAGGGAAGAAGGAGGGATGCAGTGAGTAAACATATCCTTTTAAACTTGTTACAACAGGATTCATTTTAAATAGTAACATCTTTAATAATGAAGTGTGTTTGAGTATTTTGTCTTCCAAACATTTTTGAGTTCTGTTTTCCTTTTGATAAGGAAAGTTAATATTCTGGTTAATAAAACATTCACTGTGATTTAGTTTGATATGTAAATTCTCCAACTTAAACACACAGTGTGGAACTTCTGTCTCCCCCTGCTGGCAGTGAGAGTAATTACATACACTGTCCGTGCGTGCATATGATGTGATATTTTTATCCCCACCACTGATCGCTTTCTTCTTTAGACTGTAATACTTCCTTTTGAACGCAGAATTTCTTTGTCCTTTTCTTGGACGCTTCCTAGTTCTCTCCCTCATTGGCTCCACCATGCTCCTAGCTGAATTACTACCGGCGTACCAGCGCCACAGACCCCAGATTTAAATCTTCAGTATACAGCTAAATACAGATATATTTACCTGATACACGCAGGCAGCATTGTGTGAGCTCATTTGGCAAGAATATTAATGTAACGTACATTCGTTTGTATGTAAAAGCCACATACTCCAGCTTTAAAGCAGCTATAATTAATATTTTTCTATTTACAAAGGATCACTACTTGAGTATGAAAGGTTTCGCTCATATCATGAAGTCACGGAGAATTATCATTCTTCAATCAATCGTTTTATCATTAGACTTTCTACTTTACACACTTAGAGATGGAGGCACTGGCTGTCTAATGAAGTACTTAACTTACAGTAGTAGACACTACTCATCCACAGAGACTCACTTCAACAACCCACCGTCTTTTCTTCTCCTCTGCCCTCAGGTATATCCAGCAGGCCATCGAGAGACTGGGCAGAAGACACAGCGAGCACATCCGCGTGTATGACCCTCGTGGAGGCCAGGACAACACGAGACGCCTCACGGGTCTCCATGAAACCTCCAGCATTAACGACTTCTCCTCCGCAGTGGCTAACCGCGGCGCCAGCATCCGCATCCCTCGCCAGGTGGGCCAGGATCAGAGAGGGTACTTCGAGGACCGGCGCCCTGCGGCAAACTGCGACCCGTACGCCGTGACGAAGGCCATCGCGCGCACCTGCCTGCTGGATTTAGAGGAGGAAGAGGAGTAGGTGCAGAAAGGTGCAGCCTGCTGCACTATCTATGAAGCAATATTTAATAATATTCCGATATGTGAATTAATGAATGGTTACTGTGGTTTCTATGTTTATTGATCTAAGTTATTGTAGACACCCACGTGCACAGACAGCTACTTCTCCGTTACTGTGACTGTAACTGTCCTTAGAAAAGAGAAATGGGATATTTTGCACAGCAGCTTGATCAGAACTGAAAATAACTATGTGTTATGGCAGTTCTGAACCTACATGCTGCATCAAAGTATGAATAATTATTTCTCAAAAACTTATATTAGTTGTGTTCGTTTGAAATAAAGACTTGGTGCTATACTTGTTCTTCCCCCTTTGTTTGTTTCATTGCACCATCAGAGTAGAAAGTAAAACGGAAAATAAAGTCAAGAGTGACATGGTTGATAAATCACTGTAACATCAGCAGTATTGCAGATGTAAATGGTTTCTGGTGATTGTCCACTAGGTGGAGCCACTTGTATGGTTCTCATCTCACTGCTTCCCACCATGACTGTACAGTTAAAAATGAGCAATTCACCAGTCGGAGCCACCTGACAAAAGGTCAGAATGTCACCACAGACCAGTGGCCTCTGTGTAGCACTTTAAGAGGGGATGAATGACATGTGGTTTAAAAGCATCAAGTAACAACTGATGTATGAAGGCAGAGGAAACATGAATGAGATTGTGCAAGCATAATACCCTGGGTACTGGCATCGATTCACCTCAGCCTGACGCTCAGTGTATTTGACATATGGCATTAACATCTTATCCTGTTACATCCTGACATATGATCCTCTCCCACTTTGAGCCTCGCTGTGTCAAAATGACTCATTATTCAAACTGTTTGGGGGAAGGTTTCTGCAACAGGAGTAAACAAAAAAATGATTCTTTAGAACCGGATCAGATGCCACAGCATACCAGATTTCCATGGATACAGGCAGTAACTTGGCAACCATGGTGTTTGTCTGTCGTCATGGAAACATCTGTCTCAAAGCTTTTACCAGGAATATTAGCAGCCTGGTGAGATGATGACAGAAAGAGGGAGGCACAGAGAGAATTAATGTCTGCCTGTGTGCATTTGTGTCTTTGATGTATTTTTTTTTAGTAAATGCAACATGTTAAAGCTCCACAATGGAAACTACAAGTGAAGACAATACGATCAAATAATCTTCTCTGTGAGCTTTATGCACCACAGCTGTAACTTTCACATCGGCTACAGCTACTGATGATGCACACTGAGGCAGGAAGTACAATAAGAGACAGGAAGTATTTTCAGAGAACAGGAAGAGAACACAGACATGGGAATTATATGAACTGACATTTAATGCTAATACATGTTGAATTTTTTAATATATTTAATCATGGCTAAAAAAAACTGCTAGCGTGCAGACTAAAAGTACTCAAATTGAGAGAGTGGCGTTAATGGATGTTTACAGCTGGAAAAAATGAAAAAGTAACACTCTGCTAGCAGCTTTTATCTGTGTTAACAGTGGTTTTGATATTGACTAACAGGAACTGAGACACTGCCAGTCTTCCTACAAATGTAACAGTTTTGTTTAGCATCTGTTCCTCTTTTCAGTATGGCTGGTGTTAAATATGTAAATATAAACTGAGACAGTTTTTACGTATCACCATAATAACAGATTTCCACCTTGCTGGATGTAAAATGTTATTGACTTTAGCTGCCTGCAATCTCAGAGAGTAAAGTACTTGTCGCTGGGACTGTGTCTTGTGAGAATGAACCCAAATATAATGGTACAATTAGACACCAATGAAGATGAGCAACCACCCTGGGGACCAGGAACTCCATGAGCACCAGAGGCTCCAGTCTTACTGTACTGTGCATAATATGCTGTGATCTTACAGTCCTGCTGTGAGAGGGGTCTCTAGCTTTTACACACCGTTTATTTCAGTAGTTTGTTTACAGGGGCGTAGTCTAAGATTATTTTGTGCGTGATCTGGGGCCAGATAGAATTAAAGCATAGAAAGAAAACTGGAACAGAGGGTTAATAAGGGCTCTGCAACTTATTCACTGTCATAACATCCTTTCTGCATTATTATTTTGGAAAGTACCATACAACCATTGGGATATTGTAGTACTAGTAGTCACATTAGGTTACAGCTGTGTACTGTATTAAACATTTAAGTGTATCAAAGAATAAAAATCTTATTTTGAATGACACTTTATTGGCTATTGTAAACTTTCTGATCAGTTCTAAAGCTGCATGAATGATGCACAGTGATGATACAGTAAATGGCCAATAATACTAATTCTGTATTATATAAATATAGTTTATAAAGTTAGGAATTATATATCAGCAACAACAATGGCATACCCAAAGGTACAAGTTCAAGTAGTCCAGTCAAATTTATTTAATAATATTTACTTTACTTATTTTTTTCTTTCTCTCTTTCTTCTTTCTTTCTTTTGTGTTGCTGTTTCAGCTGTATATTTTTTTATTACCACAAATGATCCTGCCACTGAATTATATAAGAGATTTTCACTCTCATCCCATAAACCACAGTGTACATGGGTCATCCTCCCTCTCTCCCTCCCTCCCATCACTCTCAATGGGTTATAGTTGAAGTGACGTCACTGGTCTCCAAGGGGCCTCGCGGCAGCAGGTGAGAGCGCAGCATCGCCTCCTCGCGCTTTTCAGAGACACAGAGCGGAGCAGAGGAGTAGCGGAGCGGAGCCATGGGAAAGCTTCAAGAATTTGATATCACTTTTACCAACAACAAGGTGGTTTACGGTCCGGGAGAGTCTATTAGCGGGACTGTGAAGATACGAACCAGCAACTCGCTGCAGTACAAAGGTAAGCTTTACCTCCGACGTTATGTTTTTTCAACAGGGGAAATGTTTGTGCCAGCGTGTCTTTCACCGCCTGGTTCAGTGAAGCGCGCAGAGACTGCTCGATGTAAATAAACTTTTCCCCCGTCATGGTGGACATATAAGGAAGAAATAGAGGACTTGTGTAGCAGCAGCAGCGGCGGTGGAGCCGGCGGCGTGGTTTCTTTGTGACCGTCACCGTCTGAAAATTTGGTGCGGACATCACGGATTTTTTGGTGCTGGTGGCTGCGCTGGGAGTGGACGGAGCGTTTCCACCCCGCCACATGACTCGGCTGTGCCGTTTCAGCTGGCTGGTGCTGCTCGGTGGTCACGCCGTTTGAAAACCACATCCTGGAGCACATCCTGCCCGTTAACAACATGTTGCTTCCATGTATTGTTTTTGACGAACCTTCCCAGAAATTGTTTTGGGGATGTCGTTTTGGACACTGACGCATCCAAAAAGCAGAACAACAGGCGTTAAGACACTTTGTTGCTTTTAAAAACGATAATTCTATTTATGTTTTACGATATGGAAGGAAATCAAAGGATTTTACTGGCAACACCTCAGAGAAACTACTGGAAATAGTTAATAATGGGGGGGTAAAGTAGGTTAGCAAGGTGGAGAGCAGCTTTTGGAGTTGCCATGGAAGTACACAAAGAATCCATTGTATGTAAGTGATCCTTGTAGGGATTCTTCTCTGATAATAGAGGGCTGCTATCAACTTTAACTAAAGCACCTTTTTCAAGGGGAGTCTGGCAGAGAGGTATGTTAATTGACCGGGTCTGTAAATAAAGAGGGCTGCAGCAGAGTGCAGTGGTGTTGAGGTGATTTTTGTGGCAGCAGGAAAGCTTTAAAGCTTGTGTTTCATCATGAGTAAATCACAAAAAGTGCCCAGCTGCAGTGGCAAACTCAAAGGGAACAACAGTTTAGTGCAGCATCTGAGGGGAATCCAGTAAATTTCCATTTGATTCATTTTATGTGTGTACAAGAAGCACATAATTTACCCTAAATTACATATTTTTTATAAAATGTTTTGGACAATTTGAGGTGTTTGTCAAGTTATTCTGCAGCATTTCCACCTGTTTGTCTGACATAGTGAGATTAATTTACCATAATGCACCGGCTGACCTGAAGCAGATGGCGATACAGCAGAGGTCAGAGCTCCCGCTGAGCTCGGTTACACTGTAAGGTCACACGGCTGTGGCTCGTCAGTTCCTGACACTGGGCGTTATATTTCCAAATTAAACCCTGTGGTGAATGGCGACTGAAGCGCACACAGACAGCAGGAGAGCCTCGCCAAGTCAGGTGAACAGCTCAATCAGAGTATTGATGTTGGGAGGAGAGTGTGGAGTGATGTTGATGTTTGTTGACCGTGGGTTTGGATCATGCAGCTGTGAGGCCATGTGCAGTATCTGTTGATGTTACTGGTGGTCCACCTGCTTTCATTTCACCGTAATATATTTAAGAAGTTTGATTTCACACCCTCAACAATGTGTGAAAAACCACAGTATTTTCAGTTCTCAAACAAAACACAAATACTGTTTAGCTGCCTTCGCCTTTATCACCAACTGCTTTTGGGGTTAGTCCACCTTATTAGTAAGACAATTTAACGGCTATTTTAAAACATTAAACCACTACAGTGGATTTGATTTGAGTCTAATCTGTTGATAGATATATGTTCATATTCATGTAACTTCTCATAGTACCAGCAGTCTGTTGAAGTTCTACAAAGTGTTTAATCCAGCAACATAGTAGTTCTGCTGAATCAGCTATGATAAATCTGTATTTCCTGACATATGGTTGAGTGCATAAGTGCCTTGTTACTTAAAGAATATTAAATAACACTAAAGCTTAAAACAGTATTTTTGGAAGTTATATGTAAGGTGTTGTTTTTGCCAGTTTAAGTCCTCTGGTCAGAGCCCTTCACTGACTTCTAACTCCAACCAGAGGGACTAAGGCTCCAACTCAGGCTTTCAGCATGTCGGATAATGTACTCTAAATGCTGAGGCTGCATTATGTGTCCAGTGACATACCCCCTTTTAACCATGGCTGCTGATGATTCCATCAATCAGATGATCTGAATCATGCTGCAGCAGGGAAATGTGTGCATGTCTGCTTTGTTCAAGCGTGAGAATTTCCTGTTTTTGTGTGCTGAGGAGAGATTACAGGGGAGCTGTCAGTTTATTTCTGTAAACTTGACACTTATTGTCCTGATGGGTCAGATTAAGTTCTGCGTGTAATCAATTTTCTGCAGTTATTTGATTTAAGCGTGTCTCATTTAGTCAGTTGATGAGCTATGTGGGTAATACATGGAATCATGATAATACTGCAGGTTAAGAGTGGACACACTTTTTATGCCTCTGTGCTGGCGACAGCTGTGGCTGGAGGCATTATGTTTTCGGGTTGTCCGACCAAACGTCCATATGTCCCATTCTCGTGAGTGTGATATCTCAGTAACACCTTGAGCTAATTTCTTCAGATTTGGTACAAGCGTTCATTTGGACTTGGGGATAAACTGAGTTGATTTTGGTGGTGAAAGGTGTTTTTGAATGTGATTTCTCAAGATCGCCTGGAGGGAATTTCTTCAATTTTTGCACATATGTTTACTTGGACTCACTCGGTAATTTTAGTTTTTTGCCAAGATAATAGACATCTATCAGTTAAACAACAATCCTTTTATTTGACAAGTATTTTCCATCCTGATTGTGTAATTAAGGAGAGCAGTAAAATCCGGACACTAGACATTTGCCTCAAACATGTGTGGGTCCACTGTAGTGTTGAAATTAGTGGATCAGGAGGTAGTTAATCATGAAGGATGGAATCCATCCTCAGATGTTTTACCAAAGAGCAGCTCTGCTCTTGTTTTTCAGGGCAGGGCTGTCTGCATGATATCAAAGTGGACTGTTACGTTTTATTCTCTGTTTTGACTGTGTGTGTCTGTCTGGGCTGATAAACCAGCCATGGGCTATCCATTTCATAGACTGTGGCACCATATGATCTGTATGGATCCTTGTTTAGCATTTTATTTACGTTGCAGTGTCAGTTGGATGTGTACAGTTACCAAGTGGTATGGTGAAATAAATACAGAGGGATATTAATAAACAGATGCAGGCTTTCTGAGATGCTGAATGTTGTAGGAGCCAAATTCTCAGCCTCACTCCATTATTGATGATGGAGACCATTAGACAGCATTTCTATTGATTAGCTTCCTTACAGAGACAGTCGTATAAGCAGAGTCATGAATGCATGAATAAAAGTACATGAATAAGTCACTCATACACATTACTTACACATAATGTTGAACATGCACTACAACTCTGCTGAGACCCTTACCAGATGCTGGATGATTGTACAGAGTTGCAGCCAATGCCAACATTACAATGACAATACAGGAAGTGGTTTGTCCTGTATGTAGGAAAGTGAAAACTAAGGTAGCATGTTTTTTAACCATAGCCACAGTGTTTTTCTGACTAATTAAGTGTTTTAGTTGCTTAACTATAAGCTTTTGCTCCTGTTTGATTTGGTAAACCCTGTGGTTACTGGTGTTAGAAGTCACTGCAGTAGTTTTGTCATACAACAGCAGAGCACAGTAACAGGAGTTGGTTATGTTGCTCAGGAGTTGGAAGTGTCTGATTCCTTATGTAGTATCTTTCTGTGGCTGCAGATTGTTGTTCCATTAACTCGCTTGCTGTCAATAAAATGCAGAAAATCACCATTGTCTTGTCAATGCATTTGTGATGAACAATAGCTGTTAGTGCCAACTTTATTTGCTTTTCATATGGCTGCTTCTTAGTAACAACCACCCTGTATTTCACCAGCTGAATGCTTTTGATGTGGAACAACTACAGCAATAGGAAATGCGCAATTTGCATTAGCAGTAACTTAATACAGCTCTGATACAGCGTTAGGTGAGTGAGTGAACAGGAAACTGAGACTATTGTGAATGTGATGAAAGAAACAGTGATAATGGATTACATGCAGCATAGTTTTCCAGTGAATCCCTCATGTGTAGGTAACTAATTTGAAACCTGCACAGAGGTAGCATGCTCCATCACCAACAATGAAACTATTATACAGATTAATAAATGCAAATACACTGAATGGCTCCTGCAGAAGAAATGCCAACCATAAACTGTATCAAAAACAGGGTTTGATTTCATGACGTGACATGTTGTCAGTATCAGTTCTCTTTCAGGCTACATTCACACTAATATGTGTGAATGTCGTTTTCGAGCTGTCCTATCATCATTTTGGTATGGACCTAGTCTTAGAACTACACTTTTGAAGACAACACACTCACTGATAGACAGGTGTTCCCTTTGTTTTAAAGGTGATGAGTTATAGATTCGAGGTAAAGGGCCTAGCCAGCCTGTCTGTTCTGTTTAGCCTCCTCTTGTTTCTTAGCACTATGTATAGTTACCTGATACAGGAGATGCTGCATTGACTTGGTCTTTTAGCTTGTATGGACATTCTATCTCATGTGGGACATACCTCTGTATTGACAGCTCCAACACTCTCAAAAATAAAATAAGTAAAGCTTTGTAACTGTACTCTACTGAGAAGTGAGAAGGTTCGGAGCAGCAGTTGTGACAGGAAGTTAGTCACATCAAGTTAAAGTCTATTTGACGTGACTTCCTGACTTTATAGTCTCATTTGATCTTTTTCAGACTCAGATATTCAGACAGTGTAAATGAGACGTTTTTGGCATATAGTTCTTTTGTATCTCAGATGACAGCAGTGGATTTCAGCGTAGTTTACAGAAGAGAAGAGGCACAAACATTCACTGTAACCCAGTCGTCATCTGTGGTAATACAAACCACTAGCTTTATGTAAACAAGACTAGACATCCCTTCAGGTCCACGTGAAGCTGACCACAATGTGTATATGCACTTACATGCACGCATGCATGCACACACACTTTGTGCCTTTCAATTGTACCAGTATGTTTTTATCTTGTATTTAAGGCCTGTGGTTTGTGAATCACATGCAATTGCATCAGAGTAACTTTTTAAAAACTTATGACAAGTCTTCTTCATCCTGTTTCAGTCTAAACGTCACTTGAATGAAACAGTTGGCTGCGGGTTTTACAGCTATATTTGTTTTATCCTGGACGAGTCCTCACTCATCCACAGAGTAGCAGTAGTCATTTCAGCTGAGAACCTATTAAGTGTAACTCAAGATAACATAATAATCATTATGTTTTGGGTGCTGTGAAAGCTGTATGTGCCAAACAAGTGATGTGGATTGCAATAATGAAGGGAAATAACATTAAAGAAGGTGTGGGTCAGTTCATCAGGCCAAAAATATGCACAGAAGCAATGTAGCCTGTAAGATTTGAAATTATTTTGTTTGCTAAACCTTGATATATTAGATTTAGGTGTAAAGTTATTATCTGATTACTGTAGAGAGTCTGTTGACTTTGGTTATTGTCCTCTAACACTGTCTCGGTAGTTGGAGCATGTACTGTGCATATGTGGTGTATGCTTATTTGAAACCCTGTAGGGAGGAGCTGTAGGGAAACAGAAGCAGAGAGACACTGCTGAGAGATGACAGTGTGGTTTTAGACAGATGCTTACAGATGAATGCTGCTTTAGCAGTTTATTCATCACTGTTTTGAATTCAGCTGATCTCCTCAAGGCAAACACTGTGTTCATTCAGAGAAAACCGGGGTGAAATTGATACAGAATAGATCAATGGATCCAGTGTAAGAGTGTCCCTTTATTCTGGCTCATGAAGACATCCCTGCAGGCTGAGGTTTCTGTGAGACTGTCTAGACTCAGGAGTGTGTGTAAAACATGACATCACTGCCCTGAGAGTCACTGATAAGAGATCTATTTCAAAAACAAAGGAGTTGCACTGAAGCAACACAGCCAATATTTACACATCAGCCCTCAAGTGGTTTATAGTGAACAGTACAAATGATGTGTTAAAGATTTTCTGAGGAGTTCTCCTTTGTCTTGATAGGCCGCCATGATCATTCATCTTTCGTCTGTTTGTGTTGTGATTAATTACTGCTTGATAAGATTTTTTCTGTACTCGTTTTTGACTTTCTATTGTTGTTCTGTATTGTCCTTTGGGGCTCAAACACTATAAAGGACTTTACTGTATGAATAAATGATCTTGAGCCTGAAGAAGATTTTTTTAATCCCCCTGACTTTTTTTTGTCTATTGTCCTGAAATGAGGACCGTGACACATGATTACTCAGTGAGAATAACAGTGACTCAGAGAGACTTCATTCTCTCCGCTGACCTTCAGTGTGGGTGGGTGGCATCGATCCACGTGTACATCATCAGTCGGTGTACTGTGCCCGTCGAACTGATACTGTCAGCTGGAAATCTTGGCACCAGCTGCTCCCTCTCCCCTTGGACTTAGTCTTGTTAATAATAACTATCCTCTTGACCTCCATAACCAACAGCCTGTCTAACCCCACGGCTGGTTATTTAGGTCTGTCATAAGAGGATTCTGTTTCATTCCCCCTGATAAGCATAGACACACCCCTGATCACCCCCTCATCACTCCCTCCCCCTTCCTGCCTCTCTTTGAAAAGCTGTCCCACTTCCTGTGGTGTAAAAAGAGAAAAAGCAGTTTGTGGAGAGGGTGTCATTCTGCTGTCAAAGTGGAACAAAATGTCAACTATTGCCTGCCAAAAAAGAAACTAAAGATAGAAAACTTCAGCTGGGAGATAAGACGAAGTTTCTTTATGGCTGTACTGGTAATGGAAAGATCACTCTTGCCAGCTGCCAACACCTGGGAAAAGTTCATATCCATAACACATTGTGTGTTGGCTAACTTGGCGTCATGTCGACCTTCTTCAGATCAACGGCAGTGACCGGGAGCTGCCTCTTTACAAAGTTTAGCTCATGATAATGGATTGTGTGTTCCAAACAAGCAGCCCAAGTCTTTGGATGGTACCAATGACGTGAGATATTAGTGCATTACAGCTGCAAATACAACAACAAGACCACTGTAGCAGCTTGAACGCACTCGATCAGCTGTGATTTAACTCTGACAGTTACATTCAGAGTGAGTAACAGAGGTCTGAATGTCACTGTTTGTCTTCAGCTGACTCTAAATGACTAAACAGACAACAACTGCCATTTAGAGCAAAGTAAATATCTCTCTGCTGTAGGTATGTACCTGGATACAAAGGAGTGCAGGCTAGTTTTAACAATAAATGTAGCAGCAGCAGTAATCCATATGAAACCACATGATTTATGTTGATCGTATGATAAATATGGGAGAGAATTGGTGACTGACTGAACTTTGGTTTATGAGTCATAACAGTCAGATGGAGGTAAATCTGGGTCTGCCTCACACATCCTGCTAGTTTTCTTGAATATCTTGATCTTAAAATTTCGTTTTTGATGTTACTTTTAAGCTGTTAATTGACTCAAGACAAGTTCTGAAAGAAGCTGCTTTGTATCCAGTAAAATTAGATAAGTCAACTGAGGACACTGCTGATTGCAACGAGGGAGAAGTTGATGCTTAAATGTAGGTCTCTGCTGACATAGATACCATCAAACGTGATCGAGGCCAGCGGAGAGGCAGTGTTAATACATCTTAATTCCAGAGAATGTCTTATACAAATGTCAAGACAACGAAATACAAGAACTATCTGGAGACTGAAATGATTAATTCCCTTTTTGCTTCATGTCACATGATAAACCAGTTGATAATTTAGCTGCTAAAGATATGAGTGTCATAAATGTTTTTGTTGTCCTGAAAGACAGAATACAGAGGCACTGTGGTATCTGTCTAGATTTGAGCCTTATGCAGTGAAATGTGGAAATTTCAAAGCATGATGGGTAATGTGAGAGTGAGTGTGTGGAGTACAGATTACACATCTGCTGGTTGTTTTATGATGTAACCTCTGCAGGGATAAGCCTCTTACATGCAAACATACTGCACGCAAGGGTTTGTGTGTATTGTACATGCAGATGTGTGTGCACTTCAACTCAAACACCGACTGATCGGTGGTGTTTAAGTGTGCAAAGCTTGTCAACAAATGTAGAGGTGGTGAAGAAATTAAGAAAATTCAGATTACAGCAAAGTAGTGAACTACAGTTCAACATGACCATAGATTTCTGTTTATATTAACCTGGTCTCATCGACCTGTGTACAAATAATATAACTTTATGCCTTCAAATTGCGTGCTATGCATGGGTTTAGGCACAAAAACCACTTGATAAGAGTTAGGGAAAGATCGTTGCGGTCAAAATGTCTGGAACAAATGTCCTGATGTGACAGTAAAAATGTCCGGTTAGTGTACTCCAACAGTGCCCTCCCACTGCTTATGCAAGTTCACAAGTTCCCAGCCATCCACCCAGTAAAAGAAAGTCACAAGTCATCTGAAATGCTTCACAACTTTGGTGTATGCACTGCATCATTTTGAAAGTGTGAAGTTTTATTATTTGTGCATAGATTGAAGAGAGTGGGCTGGAAATGAAGTGATAGAGTGGAGACAGTCACAGTCAGCACCTTTACCCCAAGGCTGTCATTATTTCAATGTGTATTTTATACGTAGTACTAAAGCAGAAAAGTAGCTAAGAAAATACACAGCTCTGCAGGCAGGTGTCTTGCATTTCATTTTTCAATCTTACTGGTTTAAATTAAGAGTATACTGTAATTTCCACCTCTGTACTGTAAGTCCTGTCTTCAATATACATTCAAACATCATGCCTACCCAACAGTAAGTTTCAAAGAACGGTGTGGCTTTGTCGTCATGTCATGCCAAAACATTTTTTAAAACTTGTCTGTTGATCTGGTTTGCGTAATCTTCGCTGTTCCTGAGATGAGGTGGAGGCACAAAAGGATGGGCGTATTTGCTGAGTTTGGTTCATGTGGCTTTTTACTTCCTTAAAACGTTTGGTTGAGGAGCTCTATACAGCCATGAAGAGGTGCATTAATTTTATCTCCTGAGCTGCTGAGCAGCTCTCAACACAGCGTTTCTGTTGGTTACTGATCTCACAGAGAGGTTACTCAGGACATGTCTGAACAAACAACCCAGGCTCTGTTCTGCGGGGGGATTCCCTTACAGTCAGGAGTAATAGATCAGAAGATCAGGTGGCCATGTTTGACACGTCTCACTGAGAGGCATTAGAAAGGAGATGAGAGGAGATGTAGGAAAAGTGAGAGGGACTAATAGTTTGCAGCACTTAAAGATTTAATGAGGGTAGTAAGTGTAGCATCAAATTACTTCGTTGCCCTGTTGTACAGAGTGAAGGCTCTGACCTCTGAGGTTTGTGGAAGAAATATTTTTTACCAAAAGGTCTTAGAAATGGAAAACAGAAAAAACATTATCAGAAAACATTATTTCTGTGTGAGCTCAGACAAAAACAAAATTGGAATTCATTTTTTTGCGATATCATCTCATCAGAAATAAACATGTTGTCCCTCCATGAATAATGCAAGCACAGGATAGTTCGCTCATAAAAACTCGACCAGTAGCTCCTGGGAAAGACACATTAAGTTTAACCTTAATTTAAGTGCCCTCATTAGCATCAGCTGTGCAAGAAGTTCCGTGTCATTTAAACCAACATTCAACGTCACAAAAGCTCCAGAAAACTTAGTAAGGCTTAGTAAACAGTAGAAAGCAGCGTGGAGGTTGGTGTCTTGCTGACTTGCCAATGTTGCATCTTGCATTGTTGCATATAAGGAATAAAATCAGTTACACGGTATTAGGGCTATTTCTGCCCCAAAGTCTGGAACTTCGAGGTGCAGGAAAAGAAATGATCATATCCACCTGTGTGTCATGTTTCCATCACTGCTGATTGGAGCTGGAGCCATTAAATACCCATGACTACTGCAGACTTGTTTAACCCGCGAATGAATGCTGCTTGTACCCTTTTCTACTGAAGACAAAAGCCAGATGTTACTGGGTGTTTGGGGGGTTTGTCTAGTGTGAAAGAGGCTTTAGAAGTACTGCATGTTTATGTCAAAAGAAAGGTCAATAAGTTAGCAATTTAATTATTAAACTGGACCACAGTTTGAATTGCTGCATCCCCTCCAAGTTTTGCAGTTTGTAGCTTCAGTTTAAAACCATCCAGGCTTATCACACACACACTGTTTTGGGAGTTTCCATGCCTCATTATGCTGGAATGTATAAATGACGTCCGAGGAGCCTTTTAGTGCATGTGAGGAATGCTGATCAATTCAAGTGATTCAAACAGCCTTTTCTAATCTCATTCACACTCCTGACCCATCTCAAATGTTGTTGTTGTAAAGACACAGTTCTTCTCTGGTATGTTGTGTCTGAGGGTTTTCTCAGTCTGCTTTGTTCATGTGAAGTCCAGACCTTAAACAAACACACTGAGGCTCATTTGTGCTTCAGACTGCCAGCTGAAATTAAACTGTAAATCAGTGTAAATAAGAAACTGTCATTATCAGTCAGACTTCCCTCTGTGCTTCCCTAATAACCCCCAAGCTGACTCATTTTCTCATGTACTGATGCAATGGGCGGCAATCTCTGACACAGCTCTGCCTTTTTTCCTGGAAAAGTTCAACATTTGTTGCTAAAGTCATTATTCTCAGTCACTGTTGTGTGTATATGCGTGCTAGTCCACAAACCTAATGCTCTGAAACTGTAAAGAAACCCGGTCATAAAATAAAGTTTCTCTGTTTGGAGAAGGCGATGACAGAGCAAACAACTGTAACTGGCACATATTTTCTCAGGGGAGTGTGCCCTGCAAAGGGAGAGGGTGGAGGAGAGAAGTGGCATCAGTGACTTTGCCACTGATGAAACTGATGTAAACACTGGTTAAACTTAAAGTTCTAAAAACAGGATGAACAATTATTAAAGGTTATTATTTAGGCAAAGTTCTTTTGTTCAGCTAAAGCTGCAGTGATTAGTCAAATAATTGATTAGCTGATCGACAGATCATTTTGATAATAGATAAACATTTGATGGTTTCAGCCTTTTGCTTTTTATTGTCTTACATTACAGTAAATAGAATATTTTGAGATTTTTGGATTAAAAAAAATTGGCAGATTAATTGATGAAAATAATCTTTAGTTGCAGCCCTACGTTCAATATTTGAGATTTGTTTATTTATTGTTTTATCTTTCTATGTGAAGCACTTTGGGCTGAATGTTTGAATAAAAAGTGTTATGTAAAGAAGTTGAGTTGTTTTTCAATGAAAAAAGGTTTTGTTGTAGAAAATGTTTATATTTCTCAAAGTAAAGTATCAAAAAGTATAATTTGACATAATTGAGAATGGTATTGTATCAGCACCAGTGCTGCAAAAAAAGCCTGAGTATAAGCATGAAAATGTATGATTTCCTGATGTACAAAAAAAAAAAGTAATGAGGTTGAAATGAAGAAAGCTATGAAGCAGCTGGGTGTGGTGTTTCCTCCTCTGAGTCAGTTTCTGCCAGCCAAGTGCCAGAAAACCAGGATATTTTTTATAGATGCGCAATGGTGTAAAACAGATAGTTATCTGTGCTCCTCCTGAGTGGTCCACTCACTCATCAGTACCACACCTTCCACTCCCAGCCACATCCTCCATGGCCCAGCAGCACCCTGATCTAACCCACATCAGAGAACCCTTTGATACATTAAAACACAGCAGTCATGTTTAGGCAGCTAGATAGAGAAACGCTATCGATTACAGCTTCTCTCCTGGATCTGTCTGCCCACACAGTCTAATTCGTAAAATCTAATGAGTAGTAGCACCAGGATCATCTCCGCCTACAGACACTCTCATTGAACTGTAGAGAGGACCTGGACAGACTCCAGTGTGTTGGCAGCAAATCCAGACAGCTGCTGAGTCAGAGCATGCTCTGCTGCTGGCTTCCCTCTTACTACTGAGCATCAGCCTCCCTGAGGCTGAGGTTTATTCTGTGGAGAGCTGGCCTCTGGCATAGATTCCTGTGATGGCAGCTCCCAGGTGTGAGCCATAGCTGCTGCTGAGGGCAAGTTGGAAGTTGTCAGCTTCAGAAAACCAAACGTAATTTTGTCAGTTAAGTTTGCATTGGTTTTTGAACTACTTGCACTAGGTATGGTAGAGCACAAACTTAGCAAGAGTCTAGAACTTTAACGCCAGTTTATTGCCTCCTTTTCCCCTAAACTCAAGGTTAAGTTTAGATTGTGGACCACTGTGTCTGTGGTGAGATATGGAGACACATTTTCTTTATGTCTAGATGAACCACTCCCTGGTCCATCTGGCTCCATGTATTTGTGGAGAGGCTGGCCAATTATTCAGCCACAGCCAGTCTCTGCCAAAGCAGCTCATCTCTTATGACACAACTATTTACCATTCAGCTCTGCTGCTGCCGCTCTTCCTCCTGCTGCTCCTGCTGCTGCTGCTGCTGCCGCTGCCGGGGATATTAACAGATTACCCTGCACTGACCTTTTATAGACTGAGCTCTTCACTTCCCCACAACAGACAGCTGTAAACAATATCTTGTCACAGTAATGTCTCACATTTCACTTTTACAATTTGTTGCCTCTGTGAAGTGTGATGACTCCAGAAAGCTGACAGACTGTGTTAATGTGCATTATGAAGGTATTATTCTCCTCTATGAATGAAGCAGATGGCTGGAGGAGCAGATTGCAGGGTTTCAATTAAAGACCACATAAATGGACGTTACAGTGACTGGCTGAAGGGCACCTCTCTGTTTTTGTGAGCTGCAGATTTTAGTTTTTGTTTTTACCGGCAGCAGAGATCCCTCCCTCTTCCCCAAAACTGTGCCAACAGTCCTGCCGGTTTGGAGAGCGCAGCCATCTGCCACTTTGTGTGTGTGTGTGTGTGTGTGTTCTGTCATGCCAGCACAGGATCCTGTGTGAGTGCGAGCTGTGATTGGTCTAACACAGTCTGTGGCATGATATTTTTTACATCAGAGTCTGTTTTATGGTTTTTTTGAGTAGTGACCAAATTGTGGCTGTACCACTGTGTAAAAACTGCAGGGTTGGGTAATATGACGACAGGTCGACATTTTGTTTCACTCTTTATCAGGTAATTATCTCTAATATCTCTGCTTGTATCAGACCACTTGGGAATGTTGCAAATCAAACAACAATATTGGATTAAAAGGAGGATTTCATCAGTGTGATGAAGTACCTTGATATTAAGGCTACAAGTGGAAGATAGTAGAAGATATTCATGGTGCCTTGAGGATAAATTCCACTGACATCAGTGATATACTGATGTTCTTCTTGCACCACCATGAGATTCTTATTTTTGGTTTTGAGTGGAATATCTCTCCAGCTGTTGGATGGATTGTCATGAGAAATAACCTGCAAAACAAAGGACAATCTCATCAGCCTTAACTTTATTTTGTGTTTGGTAATTAGCAAGTGTTAACATGCTAACACACTAAGTTATAAACAACATGTTTAGCATTTAGCTCAAAGCACTGCCGCCGTACCTATGTACAGCCTCACAGAGCTGCTAGCATGGCTGCAGACTCTTAAATCAATTAAATCAATTAAAATCTCAGCTGAACCAACGGAAAATGTATTATTTCCTGATATACCTCGCCATCGTTCATATATGATGATGGAAGATTTATTTGTATCTCGTGCCATAACTGTCAAATACAGAAGGTTTGTTCCAAATATTGTTGGTGTAATATTACATAGCTGTTTAAATAAAGGCTAAATTAGTCACTGACTGTGGCTTGAATTTCTTTTAGACTGTAAAAAACAAAATAAGGTTTGAAAGTGTTCATACTCAGAGAGAGAAGGAAGTAAGAAATTCAAGTAACATAGTGAGGCAGCTAGCAAAACATTTAGAACAATACTTAGCCCTATCTGTCTGTCTGTGTGTCTGCTTATCAGAATACTGAGATAATACTGAGGCTGGGACATCTTTGTCTTTAATCCTCTGGCTTCTGTCACAGTTTTGGTGTTTGTGTGTGTGTGTGTGTGTGTGTGTGTGTGTGTACATGCATTATCAGGGTTTTCATTTCCTCACAGACAGATCAACAGAAAGACAAGAGGGATAGAGAGAGGAGGGGTGATACAGAGAGAGAGAGACGGGCTGTGTTGACACTGGCGACCTGCAGTGCTGTTCCTGCTGCTCACTTCAACATTATGTCCTTGTAGGTGAACTGGTGATTTCTGTAACAGGACACAAGCAGCACCAGTGTGAACTCAGGGCAGCGTCAACATGACTTTTCTGTGGAGAAAAAATTATGTTCATCTTCTTGAAGTTTGAATCAAGTGTGAGAGGATGATAACATCATTTCCTGTACCCTAAGCAGCGGCACAGGAGGAACACGTTCATTTCCTTCATCTGTTCCCTTGTGTTAACCTAATCTACTGGCAACACAAAAGACAAAAAAAAAAATCTCCAACTGCATTTACCTCACATGCTCACTTCTCTTGGCTAGAAGGCTTTTACTGTGAAGAGCAACAGCAATCACTGAAGACATCTGCTGGTTTCCACTCTTGTTCTACAACAGCTCTTTGTCCCTGTGTTGCTTCTGCTTATTTAAAGGTTTTGTTTTTCTGCAGTCTGGCAGGTGTCAGACATGAACAGACAAGAAAACACTGGATTCAGGTTTAGCTAAAAAGAAAAAAGGTGTCTGTCAGGTTCATTTGTGCATCCTGCTGTAACATGAGTTATCTTGATATGACCTCAGCTTTATCTCACCTGTTGCATCATCATCATCATCATCATCACTATCCCAGCAAAATGCGGCTCTGACGTGACCCTGTAGGTGAAGCACAGTCAGCAATGCGAACCAAACCAGTTAAACCTGTAGTAGTATCCAGCTCTTGATTCACAATAAACCTCTTTAGTTTCACGACAGCTCTTTTGATGAAGTTCCTCCTCCTCTCCTCCATCTGTTGACAGGAACCATTCACAACCTCTTCTGACAGATTATTTACCACCACGGCAGAATGCACATTTCAGTGGCAGAGGCCTATAATGATTTAGTGAGACATACTTCTTTGTGAGTCATTCTTATGCTAATCAGTGTGTATTGTGCTGCTGGTCTGTATATTTCACACTACGGTGCCCAGAGTACTTGGGACCAAGCTGCTCTGTTACCATGTATGTTTTGTGCTACGTCACCATGTCAGCTGCTAGCGTGGCCATAGACTCTTTGTTTCTTTTCCCAAATAAGATTAACGACCGTCTGCAATATTTTTGGTGTAATGCTGTTCATGGAAGAAGATGTTAAATGTTGCTGTAGATGTAAAACAAAAGAGAACAAGTCACAAGTGTCACACGCCATGATCTAATTCAGTTGGTTAAGCATGCAGAGAAAATAGAGATAGACTAAACAGTTAACTGATTATTAAAGAAAAGGTTCAGACACTTGTTTTCAGACACTAGACTGACTCTTTTTTTCTCTCTCTCCTCTTCTCGCAGCCATCAAGGTGAATTGTCAGGGCTCATGTGGGATCTCCAACAAAATGAACGACGCCTCATGGGCTCTGGAGGAGCAGTACTTCAACAGCACATTGTCTGTTGCTGACAAAGGTGATGACAGTAAAAGCCTGATGACTTTATTTTTAGTGTTCCTACTGGTTGCACATTTAGCCTGATCAGTTTTGAACAGTCCGTGTGTTTTTCTCAATTGGTGCACATACAATTTTCAATAGCATGCACTTTTCCTACTTTCCATCACAAAAACTTCAATTCTTTCTGTTGATGGAAACCCATGTCTGCCTGGAAATTCAGGAAAACGTGCAGTTTAAACATGTAAACTCACTGGCATGGTCCTTCTGTGGCACTGCACCACACTGTCATGTGCATGTGACTGTGCAGATTGTCTGGTGACATCCTGCATATGTAACAAACAACCGGATTTATCTCTTTCATCTGAGAGCACTGAAATGTCAGAACCTCCATGTCCCTGTCAAAACAACACTGTCTGACATGACTGAAGGCTCCTGCCTTTCACCTCATTTGGTTTATGAGGAATCTGCTGCAGCAGGCTTAATCTCACAATGGCAGCTGCAGGTTTTTGCAGTCCTGTAGTCAGGAGTTAAAAGCCCCAATCAGTCAGAGTAACAGTCCCCCGTGGAGATGTTCCAGCCTCCATCTCTGCATGCCTTTTCTCTGAGGTGAGAGGTGGTTATCAGTGTCCAGCAGTGTCTTATGAGAATGTTGGACTTGCTCCACAGAGAACAGGTTTAATTTTTTTCTTCCGGTCTCTGGGTGCCATCCTGCCCTGCAGCTCTGAGGCCCCAGTCGCCTGCGGAAACAGGAGCTTACAGGACCTTTGTTGTTGAGCGTGATCTTCCATCTTTTGTATGTGTTGCGGATACCACCCACAGCCAGAAGGTGAACTGTGCTGTGCATGCATGCATGAGTTCTGTTGCATATGCAAATCGTACTGTGGAGCTTAATGGCAGTCATTAGAGCGTGTAAGCCACGCTGGTTAAAACACCGTGAAGCATTTCAATATTTAACTGTCAGGACTGTGTTCTCCAACATGTGGTTTACACATCAGTCTATATACTACACACTTATTCCACTAGAAAGTACATTTCCTCAAGCACTGTACTTAAGTAGAATGTTGAGGTGATTGTACTAGTTTCTATTGTTTGTTACTTTATACTTAAGTAACATACTTTTTACTCCACTACATTTACTAGGTGACTTGCATATAATACATTTACATACAAAAAAGGATGCATAATTATAGATAAATTACATTGCCTAGCAGCTCATAAAAGAGTTCAGATTAGCTTCATCTTGTTCAGCCACAACATTAAAATACTGCTTGTTCATGCAACAGTTGTAATAATCTGATAATGTAAATGAAACAGAATATTCACATAGCTTCATGCACAGTTTTTACTACAGAACTTTAACTTGTACTGGGGGATTTTACCACAATGTAGCTTAAGTACAGGATCTGAATACTTCTTCCGCCATTGTAAAATACTATAGAATTACTGCTAAACCTAATGTCTAATAGTGAGTGTTAGTGAGCAAACATTTGTTTGTGAGTACGATGAACTGACCCTTTTGTCTCAAATTTGACATGCATAAACTAAAATGTGTTGGTTAGTTCCACTCGTTTACAGTGTAACTTTGCTTTTTGTCATTGTGCTGTTATCTTGAAGGATTTAAAATAAGTCAGTGCTCTGCTTTGGTTCAAGATAAACCAGTGGGAAAGTTGCACTTGTTGAAACAGAAATAAGATTCTGAAGCTGGGCAAAAGATAACATTTGATATTTTGCATAATAAAATACCCATGCTAATGTGAGTGAAATCAGGAGTGTTTTCAGATCAAATGTAGAGCGCACACAAACATTAGCACACCCACCCCACCCAGTGCCATGCAGACCTACTGGCATGCTTCTGTATCAGCTTTGCTGTGGATACAGGCCTTGTGTAACTATTTACAGGTGCAAGAGATAAATATATAAATGTATGAAACCTGCAGTGTTTCAGTTCTTGTGCAGTTGCTTGTATCTAGACAATATTTACATTTTGAGGAGTTTGGTTTCTCTTGTTGAATAAAAACAGTTTTTTCACTCTTTCATGTTTCTCAATCTAAAGTTTAGAAGAAAACAGGTCTTTGGTATTGACCTCAATTATGATGTGAACTGTGAAAAAAACACAGTCACAGTCAGCGGTTAAGATCCGACACACATCGTCTAAGATTTGAAACTTTGTAGTAATAAATATAGATCTTTGAAGCTGTAGTAAAACTCATTCAGCACCTCAGTACACACAGAGCGTACTCTAAAACACCAGGCACACTCCAAACGAAAAGAAGGACATAAATAATTCATTACACACCCTCCCCCTGTGCTCCCCTTTATCTCTGACATTTTTCCATATCCCATTCTCTTCCGAAAATGGGCTGCTCTGCCCCCAGGGGTCGAGCAGCTCAGGGAGAGAGAGAGACAGGAAGGGTGACAGAAGACCACCATCACACACACACGCTTACACAAAGCGAGCGATGCACACACTGTGGCTGACTGATAATGTGGTATGCCACAGATGCTTGACGGTTGGAGGAGTGAAGACCAGTGATGTCAGAGTCCACTCTTCATCCTGTCACTGTTGTCGGTTAATGACCTTCGGGAAATGAGGATCTCCCTCCCACTGCTGCAGTATAATTGTGGTTTCCACTGAGGACTTGTTTTAGACAGTGACAGCTTTATGTTTAGACCCCATTGTAGCATTTCCAGTGTTTTTTCGTATTTCTTATTGTTCACTGATAATACACATCACACACAACACACAGCACATCTCTGTCATTATGTGTAAAAATGAAATAATCAGAACTGCAATTTTGAAGTAAACCCGTCGCAATATCAGTTAACTACAGGAGTACAGGCTTTCAATTGCATTATTAAGTGATAGCAAAATTCAAAATACAAGGTCTGATATATGTCATCTTTTATATTTGGGCAAAAAACTAAACAAAGGAGAAAAAGTCTACAGAGAGTTGCAGTTCAGACAGTTTTTTTTACATTCCTGTTGTTTATTGTTCATACTCTAAAGTAAATTAGTTTTAGCTTTTGTGATTTAACTAAAATTAAATGACAGTTAATTTGTTGGAAAACTACCACTCCCATGGCAGTACACATATGTCACCATAGCTCTTGGTTTCTCCCTTGTTTTCTTTCCAACTTTTTGTACCTGTAATCTCAAAAACATCTACTCAGTTCTGCTCTTTTTGTGTTACCGCTGTTGTAGCCATGTCTGAACCTGCCACAGTTGCTCGGGGTTAACTATCCCACAGAGGTGATGTCTAACCTGTGAGGGTGTAGGGCTTGTGTGATGTGGTGTGCAGCAACAACTGAAATATTAACACAAGTTTTAAAAAAATGGACGTCTTTGGATGAATGGAGTAAACAGCATAATGTTGAGCAGGGTTATGCTGTATTTTTAGTCATTTGCATTTTAGAAACAGAACCTGGAAGTTGCTGTTCCACTGAGGCTTTCTAGTTATAACAAGTTATCCTCCTGGGACCATGAACTTCTGCACCATATTTCATGGAAGTGTTTTTTTTTCCTTGTCTCTCTTGTGTAGTAATATAGCCTCCTTTGTAGTCATTATTAGCCTGGTATCCAGACCAATTCACGTTTGCAAATGGATCTAGAAGTTCATTTTTTATTTCCCAGGGACATTCTCAATGGTCACAGACCAAAATGTCTCTGGACACAACTGGATAAACTTTCAACTAATCAGAGCAAGAAAATCTGTGACGTAGCAACAGAAAATTGTCTGGAACCACTTTATCTTTTATCTTATAAATAAATATCATATAAATGGTTATGATTGGCCCAACATGAGGTCACTGATTGCTCTGGTTTCAAGGCTAAGGCATTATTGCTGTAGGTAGAATGGATTTGAATTGTCCATGATTGTTATCAGGATCAGGTGGGTAATATGCTGAGGTTTAAAAAGTAAATGTGATGTTTAATTGCTTTAAAACGTCTCTCTCTGTAATATTTGGCACTCGGCTCTCTATAGTTGCATATATAAAGTGGCTGTTGCACCTGCACAGTGCTGATTCAGAGCATGACGACTTCCTCTTGAAGTAAACATGATGCAAATGAACACACACACACACACACACACACACACATACACACCCTCTCAGTCTGAGTGTTTCCCCTCAGGAAACTGAGACCAACGGAAAACGTTGTGCCCGTCCCTAATGAGGTGAGACATGTTGCTTTCTAGAAGAATTTAATTGGGCTGTCAGCTCATCTGGAGAATTAATAACCCGGTTTTCTCAAGGTGCTCTCGGTGTGACAGGGACGGCGAGGCCCTTATTGGTGCCTGACGCTCTTGTTATCAATTTAAATGATCTTGTGAAGTAAACAAGCATGAAAAATGCTCTATGCTGTATGTAACTGGTGCAGCAAGAGGCAGAATTTGAATGACTTATTGCCAATTGCTTATACATAATGAATTAACACATAATGAGTAAATTAAAGTGTAAAAGACATTTACACACAGGTATAGAGACATAAACGTGCAGTGAATGCCAGATAAGACATCACTTAAGATATTTGTTGCTTTGAGACATCTGAAAACTTTGTGAAATCTGATTTTTGTGCATTCTGGAGCAATTGGGATCCAGTTCCTGTTAAATTTAGAAAACACAAAGCTGTAAAAATGCTCTCTGGGCAGAGCACTGCAGCCAGCTGGTATCCTATCTGAGCACTGTAGACAGTATAATAACCAGCCAGTGTGTGAACAACTGACATAAAAGAGCTTCTATTTCATGGATACACATTCTTATTCAGAGAAGAGGTATTTTAGTTGGCGTAAGTCTTATTTCGAAACATCTCTGAATATTTCACAGCACTTGTTGAGGTCCTCAGAATGCCACATATCTTTCTGAAGGTACAGCGAGGTCTGCTCCAGTTTACCCTCTGTTGTCTTATAACATCAGAAATATAAAGTTTGCAGACTGATAAAGTTGCACTTCAGAGGGTTTGTTTTTCCCCTGCACTGCTGCTAGATAATACTCCAACCTGATGTGTACATACATTCTGCTTTTATTTGGGTTTCTGTGTGCATATTCCACTCTTTTCTCTTGGTAGGAACCAAAGGGCTTGGGCATGACAGCCACAGACAGAGTAGTCAGGGTTGTTGTTGTTGACAATAAGAAAAATGTAGAATGAAGCCAGGCTTATCCTTCAATCTAAAAGGGCAGTCTTAGCACAATGACGCTGACCTGTATAATAACAGAGTAGAGGTCTGCACTCCAGTCTTGGGTCGATCACTGCTGGCCTCACTCTGCCTGTGAATCATTGATTAACTTTGCTGAGAAACGCTCCAACTTTGCCAGCTACATGTACGTTGGCAGTCACACAACCAGCAGTTTATCACTTCCTGTGACGCTGGCTGATTGGTTTCAGTTGCCAGGTTCATCCAGCACAAAAGACATATCGGCTCAGCTGTCTTTGAACAACAGAGCTTGTTTGTCTCAGAAACTCCATACCAGTGGGAAAGTAGGTGAGCCCCACGGGCAAGTTGCCTCGCCTGGACATCTAATGTTTAACTAAGGCGTATGTTGTCAATTATACACACAAACCCAGTGAATCATCACTATATGTGCACCAGTAGATGTTTGGATTTTTTTTTCTTTTCAGTCTCTATCTACCATGTCACTGATTAACCTTCCTCTTTTATAGGAACTCTGGCGTCAGGCGAACACAGTTTCCCTTTCCAGTTTCTCATTCCAGGTGAGTGTTAACACTCATTCCTCCATGACTGGGGCACGCTCTCAGTTCCCGTAATTGTTTTCTCATGGACCTGCTTTATCAGAAGTCCCACAAGACGTCAGCAAAAGGAGCATGCAGGTGTGATAACCTCTGATAACGGGACTTTTTCTGGTGTGTGCACTCACAAAGTATTTAGCTCCATGCCCTTTGTCCCTGGCGCAAAGCAGACATGCCGATAAATGATATAAATGTGTCATTACATAATTATACAGTTAAAATAATCTGGAGGACCATGTAAATTGTGATGCCTCAGTGTGATAATGTGTCATTGTTCTACATGCAAGTTGTTCACAAACACATTCTCAATGTGCCCAAATGAAAATTTCCACAAAAATCCACAAGCATGAAAATAACACAAAGATCAGCTGAGCATACTTGGCACCTGTGAGGGCACACAGTGCAGTCTCTGTGTGTTATTTTACACTCTCTCAGGCGTGGGCTGGTGCACAGGGTGGTTTGGGTTATTTATAGTTCTCTCTCCTGTTGTGCAGTCACTGTTTAATTGGTCTTCATGCCCCCGTGCTTCACCCTCCCCTCCTTTCAGACCCCTCTGACTTGAGAGCGTCAGCACAGGACTATGTTAACTATCATGTAGTGATGATTGGCTCATTGGAGAATCATGTGTGTCCTACTGACCCCTGCTGGTACAGCAAACAGCCTGACATGCTCTTCGAAATACACAATTAATAGATCAAGTTTTTAGGCAGAGAGCCAACCCGACTAATTTTTGAACTGATGTAGTTCATTGAATAAAAGCAAAGAAGAAATGCATGAAGACCTCTACAAAAACCCCTGAATCTGAGTCTGATCATGGACCACACCAAAAACTTTCATCATGTAATCAAATAACCTGAGTACTATGTACGTGAACACTGAGCAATGTAAGGGCAAACCCCAATCAAAGACAGACACATAGAGACCGTAAAGCTTGTATAAATGTGTGTTACAGTGTTTGCACTGACAGTAATGGTCCAAAGTTGTTTTGAAAAGGAATGAAAAGTGAATAATTCATTAAAAAACTGCCACAAATACTGAAAAAGTAGTTCTAGCTCTCTCATTTTATACAGCCATTCAAATATCTGCACTGGTGTTTATGTGATCAGCTCCTAAGTCCATGTATAAGTGTCAGGTAGGCCACCATCAGTGTGTGAATGTGAACAAATGAGAGGGGTTGTAAAGTGCTTTACACTCTATTTAGTTGAAAGATATTACATGAATGCAGTCAGTCAATTTACCTTGTGACTTGTCATCACCTAAGTAATACGTCAGATGAATGGTTTTATGTGCTAAAACTAATGCAGTCTAATAAATCCTATTTTCATGATAGTTGTAGTGTTCTGTTTTTGTTTAGAGAAGTGTTGGTTCATTGTGGTTTGTGGTGCTGTTGAGTTGTCTAATATTAAGTCTACCACTCACTGATGAAGTGAACAGTAAAGTTAAATCAACACCTCTTCAGTAGTTTTAATTAAAACTCTAAATAAAAGGACACAGTTCCAACAATTTCTTCCATAGAAAAGGTTTCACATTGTCAGTGTTTTTTTCTGTTAATAAAGCTGTACATAAAGGGTTTAGAGAGAATTCTGACAAGGCATCAGATGTTGTTCTGGCCTGATCATTTCTCACTGAGGGAACAAAGAATTTCTTGCAGAGGAGGAAGACGTAGGCTGAGAGAAACTCAGCACAAGGACACTTTAGAGGGAAAAATAAGGTTAGCTGAAATAGTGGATGGCCTCATTCCAAAGGGACGTGTGATACGAGTTCAGGAAGAGAAGAGAGCACAAAGGAGATGAAAAAGTGATACACTTTAATGGAGTGCTATAAACTTTTATCCTTTGTAGATGAGCCCTGGCTTATAATATGAGCATCCCTGTTTTCATACGAATAAACGGAATATGCTGTGAGCAGCTGATTATCTGAGTTTTGCAGAGGACAAAGACAGCATTAAAGTCCCCAGTTTCACTGTTTATTTCTGAAATGAAACTGTCAGCTGTGATACATTTTAACACATGAGCTGCGAGAATGGGTTTGGATGTGGGTTTGTTGTTGGCTGCTACACCCAAATGAGGGAGCAACTGTAGGTGTGAAGTGTGTGCTGCTTGTCCTGACAGCCAGACCACCCAAATAAAGTGCTACCATCAAACAGATTTCTCCCTCACTAGCAGTTTACTCATATTTAGCAGATAAAACTTCAGTCAAATTTCAGATTTTACTTTAAAAGGTTACTTTGACTAACTTGGATGCAGAAAGCACTGATTTGGCAATTTGCAAGTCAAAGGTGAAGATTTAAATTGGACTTAATTCAGATGAAGACTGAAACATTTTTGTGGCAGTGCTAACATGTAGATGTATACCATGTTTATCATCTCAGTTTAGTGAGTTAGCATCCTAGCATTTTCTAATTAGTACTTGAAATTGGACCTGATGATGGTGCTAAATGAAACTTACAGGTCATTCTGAGAGGAACATGAATGTCTCTACCAAATATCATGGTGATCCATCCAAAAACTGATGAGGCCTTCACAAGAAAACACAAATATGAACTTCATGGTGGCATTAGAGGAAATGTCAAGGGGTCACTAAAGTCAGTAGGATGTATCATCTCAGAACAGTGACTGTTACAGTTTATAGTAGCTGTCTAGATGGCTTTTGCAAATCAAATCATCTGCAAATCAACAAGTGCTCTCTAGGTTCCTTAAGTCCTGTCTGAAAAGGGAATGTTAGGTGTTGCCTGTTGAAATTAAATTAGCATTGTGAAGTACAATGACAGCTTAAAAAGTCAGGCGTAGGTCTTTGAGCTCAGAGGAACAAGTCAGGCGACACAATCCTCATTTTCAGCAGCCACGAGCAGCTCACTGTGGTTTGTCTCCAGGGAGAGTCGGCCTGGTGGCTCAGTGTGTCCTCTGTCAGTCCGTCCACCGCTCTGTGTCTGCAGCCAGGCTGTCTGCAACAAAACAACAACATCTCTCCTCTCCTGGTTAATTCTTATTGACATCAGCAGCAGCAGACGTGTCCCCTGAGCAGCCGCCAGGCACTGACATTAACATCTGAATGAGGATCAGTAGGGAAAAAGAACAGTGACACAGAGTGGCTCTGCTTTTATTTTGACAACACATTAATCACCTTTTTGTACATCCTGTTTGGTTATTTATATGCAGATTGTTTGTACAGATCACAATATCAGAGGAGGTTTTGAGTCTGATGTGTTTTTTTTTCTGGCTCCCCTGGCTCTGAACATTTCTCTCCTTCTGTCTGTCTGGCGGCTTTCTCCCCAAGTAGTTATTTTTATCTTACTCTTCTTAAATTTCCTGCCCTCCAGTCTTTTCCCTCCCTGTTTCCTCCCCCACACTGTCCTTCGCTTGAGTCACAGAAACACTGTCCTTTTTCCATTTTGGACGAGATGTGCAGGAATCAGTCCGAAAGGCTCCTCATATCTTGCACATCTCAGATAGAGGCCTTCATAGATGACATGACATGATTTCAGCTCTGCCCCCCTACTAATAACAATATATAATGCTTTCTTTGCAGGAATTGCATTATTGCCATCATATGTTAAAAACATGTCTGTATTGTCCTCTCTCCAACCCTCTCTTCAGTTGCTGCCCCGACCTCCTTTGAGGGACCATTTGGTAAGATTGCTTACCGCGTGAGGGCAGTCATCGACACGCCCCGCTTCTCTAAGGACTACAAAGCCCAGAGGCCCTTCTATCTACTCAACCTGCTCAACCTCAATGAGGTGCCTGACATTGAAGTGAGTGTTCAGTGCATGAATCTGAATATTCTTTCCTCACCTCTGTGCTCATTTTATTGCCTTACAAACTTTAATCTTGCTGAGTAAATCTGGGACTGGATTGAAAAAGGTTTATATGTAATATATATAAAGAGAGAAGGAGAAGAGGGGACGTTCTAATGTATCCTTTATTTGATCAACCTTTGCCTTGATAGAGGCTTATTTGATTTCATGGCAGAGCAGGATCTAATTCATTTTCTCCTTTACTCCACTGCATTACTTGCTTATCATTCGCTCTCTTCCCATCATGACTGTCAGTTTCCTGATTCTCTTGAGCTTAGCAGGAACAGATAATCAGCGCAGCATCAGCTAATGAGGCTTCTTAATTACCAACAACGCACAAACAAACATTCATCCTGTGACTCTGCCTCCTCAGCATTCGAGTCATGCTGTGACAACAAAGAAATTCAGCTACCTCCTGGTGAAGACGGGGACCCTGATGCTGAAAGCGCGCAGTGACCTGAGGGGTTACGTCCCGGGTCAGGTCATCAAGTTAGCTACGGAGATCCACAACAAGTCTGGGAAGGACACGGGATGTGTACTGGCCAGTCTCATACAGGTAGACACTTGAACACAACACCTGAAAAAGACTGTAAACATTACCCCATCTCTCCAACCAACAGATATGTGTCCTCATGGTCTTTGCCCTATCCCAAATATCATTATTATGAGCACAGCCAGTGTGCATTGCCCCCCTGAAATTTCAATTTTAGTCTGTATTGACCTTTGAGAGATCTCTGCTGGGCCTCTGCTTCAGCTTCAAACATAATCATTCATAGAACTAATCCCTTCATGTATGTGCACATGAAATCTCTCCACAGTAAGGGAGGTTTTCTTGATCCATTTCAAAGGAACAGTTTTCCCAGCAATAAGCTAGAGGTGGGTGAAGTGGTTTGAAGGTTACTATCATATCTTTTTTATGTCTGTGTTTTTTGGTTTTTTTTGGACACCAGAAAGTGACCTATAAGACCAAGCGGCCTGTGTTTGACCTGCGAACCATCGCCGAGGTGGAGGGCGCTGGAGTGAAAGCAGGAAAACACGCAGAGTGGAGGGAGCAGATCATTGTGCCTCCTCTTCCTCAGTCAGCATTAGCCGGCTGCAGCCTCATAGACATCGACTATTTCATTCAGGTCTGAGTGTGTGCTTGACATAATGCTAAGTTGATGGCAGCTGTTTTAGATTAACTTATCCTCTGAGCTTCCAAAGTTCTCAGTCTCTTGTATGATCCTTTCAGTAGTGGAGTGCACCTAAAGGACAGCACTGTTTAATGTTTGTGTTTTTTGTTCCTGCAGGTGTCTGCACACAATCAGCATCATTTTAGATTTTAGTTTGCTGTCGGTGTAAACTCTGTAAATGCTGCATAGCAGCTGCTGTAGATATGCATGAAGCAGTGAACATTTTCAGCTACTTCTGCTTCATTTTTCGACAAACCAGCTCTTGACACACTGATGAGTAATATCTTTGTTTACTGTACTCAATGCCTCTGGATTGAAACCAGTGAATTATTGATGACACCTACTCATTATCCCATTATACAAGTCACAGATGTATACTTTATTTTAAAAAAAGGTGGTGGACTAATACATATTTTTTTGCTCTAGTGAGTATTTATGGCAGCAGGATGGCCTATGTGGGTCTGTGTAAACTACACTGGACCTGTTTGCAGTGTAGTGTAGTGTAACAGTGTCTGTTTAGACCAGTTTTCATCTACAGTTTATGACCACATGAATCCAAAAGTTGTGTTTGCAGTTCCTATTCGCAGTAGTTAACAGTTCTCATTGTTCAGAAAATCTTCTGGTAATATGAAGTGAGGAAAAAAATAGGAAGCAATATGAATGAGCTGCTGATTATATAATAGTATTGATATTAACATCTAATCAAGGCCTATGTTCCCCTCATGAATCATGATTGTGTTACAGGTGTCACTAAAATCTCCAGACGCAGTCGTCGCTCTGCCCATCTACATCGGGAACATCGCTGTGAACTTGTCTCTACGTCGAGGCCCATTCCCTCCAGTCCAGACCGCTGTGGTGCCTCCATTGCACCCAGGGCTGCAGGAGTGATGCACAGTGCCCCGCCGGCAGAGGAGGAGGAACCAGAGGAGGGGTTGTGTGCAGGGGGCATGGACAGTGAGGAGATTCCAACCAAGAGTCACTCTCAGTAGGATCCCTCGGGTCAGCCCGTCACCATGTCCCCCAGCGCCTTCAGCCACGCTCCAGGTGCGGCGCTGCCTCCCAGCCACAGACGGCCCGACGCATCCGAGCCTCTGTTCTGTGTGTCCACCGGAGCCTGCCCTTTCACGAGGCCTGACTCCTGTACCCACTTCCTGTTCACTCATTCTCCCTCCAGAGTACAGCAGCTGGGACTATCCTCATGGTTCGTTATCCACACAGCCTCAGACACTGACATGACAGGCATGCACAGATGCACAGAGGTGTAGTGGCTGACTAAATGCTTTGAATATTGTTTCACTACAGTCAAATCAGTTCAGTCTTTAAAAACTGCTACACCCTGGCTGATGCTGAGTCGGCAGCTGATTCCTGTAATAGTGAACAGAGGGCAACAATTATGTTTTGTAATGCTGTGAACATCTTAGTATGGTAAGTGCTCTTGAATGCACCCTATGGCAATTAGTGAAGATAGCTGCTTTTAAAATTCAGATGAAAGCAAGTGGGATGACCTGACACTGCAAGAGCTTCCACACACATGACTGCTACACCTGAGTGAGATTTACAATACCAGAACTTTTACTGAACTTTTAGCAGTTATAATCATACAGTATTACTGACCATTGTTTGTATGTTACAGAGCCCCCACCCACATATGAGGAAAGCTGCAGTAGCGCCAACTCCAGTTTCAACAGTAGACAGTAGAGAAGAAGCAGGTGATGAAGCATCATGACCACGCCCGCCCACACCTGTCTGCACTCGCCTCTCGACAAATCAGGATGGACAAAGAGGATGGACAGTAACACCACCACCCCCACCCCCCACTCCACTCCTCCCATCACCCTAAAGATTTTTTCTTTGTTCTTTAATGATTAAAAAAAGGGATCACATCTTATATTGAATATAAGAATTTTGATTTCACCTCATGTTCCTGCAGGTGGTGTCAGACAGAACGGGTGAATATCACTGTGCCTAGAAGAAGTATTTTGGATTGTCACACAGCATTTAAAAACATTCAGTGATTGGACCTGTTTCCTTCTTGGGGTTAAATCTCTTTTGTTTTGTTTTTTGTTATTTTCAAAGAATTGTTGCATCTGTGATGCCTTGAAAATGATTTCGGCCTGCTGAAGGCTCGAGTTTGACAAGACCAAACGTTGGCCTTTTTGGTGGCGTCATTCCTATTGTGCACTTGTTATTGTGGTCCACTGCTGTCTGTGTGCGTCTCAGCTGTCCTCATCATCAGCAGGGCAGAGATGTCTTCATGCTGGATATCAAGAAGAGAGCTTACAGCCACAGATCCTGGTCTGTCTCTAGAACTAATTAAAACCCCAGTGTAGGATCTTTTTGTGATTGTAGCACAAAACTCATGCACTCAGGGGTTTTAAAGGGAAATAATGCTTTAGGTAAACCTCTCAGTTGTGTAACTTGAAACACAAGTAGCAGTAAAGAAAAAAATAACTCTTATGAAACCAACCAACATATTTTTAAATGTTTTTATTTATTTAATTGTTTTATTGACATGAATCAACCAATTGGAATATTTAAATGTTTATGTTTAAAAAGTCTGTTTCTGTACAAGATTATTTATGTTGGGAAATTTCACCACATAAAAGAGCACATGCACAGTCACATGCTCTGGATTTGAAAGTAATAAATTACTTTAAGAATATAGATATTTGTACATATATATATATATATGTTTTTCCTCTATGTACTGCCACCTTGTGTCGACTCATATAACTGAGAGGTTTTCCTTTGAGACCAGTTTTGTATTCAGGGGACAGTTTATCTGCAGATGAGACTCTTTTTCCTGCAGCTGGAATCAGGACTGCAGCACTGACGCAGTCTGGCTCTGCCCTCTTGTGGTCATCGCTGGTACAAGCTTTATCTCAACTTGGTCTTGAAACTAGAGCTTAAAACACCATCATCCATGCAAACTGAAATGCTTAACTGAGTCCCTGCTTCTGTGATGCACCAACCGAGGTCTGCTGTATAAATTTACATTTTATTTTCTTGCAGCTGTCTGTTGAGCAGAACTGATAAATAGAGGTTTGAGATACACATTGTTCATCTTTTCAGTCTCAGAAGGGAAGAGATTGTGTTGGTTTTTTTTCTCTTTTTTGTTGCCTTAACTTTCTTTCAGTGTTTTGTTAGTGAAAAGAAAATCCTCTGTGATTTCTGTCAGTGCAGATGAACATACATGTGCACAACACAGCACTTTCTGACAGTTTGAGTGCATGGGTTTCTGTGAGAGTGCACATCTACTGTAAATGTGTGTGCATGAGCGTGTGTGTGTGTGTGTGTGTGTGTTTATGTGCGTAAAATATAGCTTATTTGGACAAAATGCTAACTTCACCTGAGGTCTGTTTTCAGTCAAACTCAACAGTTTTCAGAGAGATTCCTTATTCAGTCTCTGTATTACACTGTCTGCTAGAGACGTTTTTGTTTGCCAGTGTACAAGGGCTGGGTGATAATTTCAGTTTTAATTTTCAGTGTAATCATATCAAGATGTGATCTTATTTTAAACTGTTGTCCAAATTAATTTATCAACAAAATTAGTTAGTAAGGTCTTTGTTTTGCACATATGAAAGGTTTTCTCTCATGTAATGCATAACAGTTCATTGCTTTAACAACAGTTGGATTATTTTATATCTCATTTTGCATAAATTTGTCTCATTGTGTCATATGTTCGTGACAGAAAATATCCTTATTTTATCACTTTGATTTTAAGTATAACACCCAGGCCCAGCTGTTGTAAAAGCATCAGCACATATTCATTGTCAGTTTCCTGTGGGAAACTAATGCCACTGAAAAATCTTAAGCACAACTGCTGTACTGAATGTTGTGTGACTATTGATGTGTTTGTCTTAGTTAACCACATTGAAGTACAAGTTATTATTCAAACCTGTGAATTCAGAAAAAACAAACAAACAAAAAAAATGCAGTTCTGGTGTTTTCTCCCTGCAGATCATGTTGCCACGTTGTTTTCCAGAATCTGTGTTTTATTTCTGACCTTTTTCACAGACAGACTACTTTTACTGTTAGAGATCTGACACTCAAACACTGATATTCTGGCTCTACATTATTCTGAATGCATGCCTTAAACAGTCTGGATTCCCACCGCCCCTTTCAGGAGCCTGTGATGGTCTCTCTTCTTCTCGGTCAGGGAGGACATCAGGGTGTTGCTCCTGCAGTTCCTCCTGTCCTGCCTCCTGTGGACTGTGCTAAGTGCACTTGATGTATACAAATGTAGCTTTTAAAAACAGTGAGGACACTGGACCTTGGACCTGTTGAACTTTTTTTTTCTTAATTCTTGTTTTAGAAAATATGTGCAATTCCTCTCATCTCTAATAATGCTGCAGCAGCAGCTTGGTTCCCTGAAGTAATTTCACACTGCCTTTTATTGATCCTGATTCTGTTGAATTCTTTTCCACCAAAAGGTACAATAGCTTTACAGTATGAAGCCCCACTTGTTCTGTGTTTTTATTTCAGTCTCTCCTCCTCACATATTGATGAGTGGTGTCTGGTTTTGTATTTTTCTACTTGTAAACTGTTTACAGGTGCAGTATGCAGATACTAATGGTAGCACCTCAATCAGTAAATGTAATATTTCAACTTACAGTGCAGAATCAAACTTGTACTGTACAGTATAACAATAAAATTATATGACATGCGTTTTTGTTGTTTATGTTGACAGAGTCAGCTTTGTGGTTTGAGATGGGAGCATGCGTCTCAAACTCTTATTTCCTTTTCTTTTACTGAGCAGTGAAGTTAAAGTGCTTTATAAGAGCAAACATGAATATAGTATATAGACACAACTGATCCAGAGCTAGATCTAAGTGTAAATGGTCAAATTTCTCGAAAGTGTGTGTACAACAGCAGGAACGCTTACCGGCAGCTGCAGCAAAGCAGTTGATTGTATTAAAATTATTATATTATTAAAATAGGCAAGCTCAGAGAACAGAAAAAAAGATTTAGTATGTTTGCAGTTTAAATTATGAGTGGTAAATAAAATGGATGTTAATAATTTTATAGCCCCAGAGAACAGAGCAGCTGGTTAAGAGCTCTCTGCCAAACATTCAGTTATGCAAACAATACTGAACATTGAAATCTCGAAATAAATAAATGAAAATAAACATTAAGATTTCCCTTAATAATTCTGATTCTCCGCTGATAAGTCTTTAGGCTTCACCGCTTGCTTTTTGCACTACAGTGATAGCAGCCGAAAAGCTACGGATGCCTTCGGCTATCTCCGTCTGGCACATGACCCAAGCTTTCGTAGCAGCGCATGCGTAGTAGTTTGATGAAAAATGTCCTACGGCTTTGCTCGGCTAACGTTCACTAAATATTTATTACAGCGGAAATATTTGTCAGTTGTAGCCTTCCTGCTCGATGTCGACGGTAACATTTCTGTTTGCGGACGACTGGAATGTGACTGTTTGGATTATTAGTCGCGCTGGGTCTTTGTTCCCAGTCGGTGAAAAACTCCATTAACCGTCAGTCCTCTGTTTATTGTCTCACGTCACGCGGTAGTATTACTCAACTGGGGTGGTTTAGCCTTTATTCCGCTGCACTGGCTGAATCAAGTCGCTGGGTCAGTGGCCGTTGCTGTGGTGCTGCAGCCCGGGCAGTGAGCAGTCTGTGATGGAGAACTGAAGTCATTAACCGCCGAAACCGTGGTGTTAGCCAGCGCCCAACAAGTCCACCATGATGTCCGTAAGTTGTGTGTTTGTAGTTTGCCACAGTGTCATGTACAAAGCCAGTGCTGTGTGTTACTTGAATGAGTTATTTTGCATTTTACGGGTCAGCATGTTGCGTTGAGTCACTCGGTGTGTGGACAGCATGTGATTTGGATCGTAGGAAGCAGCTGGCCATGATAGACCCAGAGGAACATCACAAGAGCCACATCTATATGGGTCGTAAGGTTTTGACCCACATAGGCAGAGCACCCAGTTTGCAGGGGAGGGGAAAAGTTAGCTAGAACATCATGTTACCTGTCACAGATTGAAAACACCTGGGAAATCTTTAAGCTCCTTTTAAAGGGCCCATTTAACCAAAATTGGGCGAAGTCATTTAAACAAAAACCTTAAAATCTCAGTTGTAATATTAAAATGAAACTTAAAGCCTGAGTATCTTAAGCAAATTTCACGAGAAAATACTTTACAAACTGGTTATAAAATGGTGAGATGAGTCAGTAATCACCTGGCAGGTTGGAAACTCTGCATGAATGTAAAGCATGCAAAAAACCCCACAGATCCAGCCCTTGGCACTGAATGTTTGTAGTAGAAGCAGTAGTCCTGGTGTTTGTGGTTTCAACATTCACCTGGCAATCAAATACCTGGGTTTCTTAAGCGGTTTGAAAGATAAGCTCACAATGATCACCCTGCCTGGCCACGAGTTGGATTGTTGACTCAAGTGTCTATATTTGACTTTTATCTGCAATGTTTTCAAGGTGCCTCAAATACTCATGTTCTCCATCTCACTATACTATACTTCTACTCTGTTTATACACTTGGCGCCTTGACCTTGCAGGTCATATTTATTAATTGAAGCTGTTCCTGAGACTCTATTCACTCTTGTTTCTTGCTGCTGTAGTGGGATAAATAAAGTATATCTTTTCTTATTTCTGTAAATAGTGTTCAAGTGTTCGACATGAATAGAATTGGATTTTAGTGGAACTGATACAACGTAAAGTGACATGAAGTTAATAATGCTCATTATAACGCAGAACCAGTTCTTCCTCTTTTCCAGTTGTCACATTTTTCCTCCCTCAGTGTTTTACTTATTTTAGTAGGTTTGATCATTTCCAATAATAACCTCACACTCACCAAGTTAATTGCTAAGATTTGGGACCATGGTGACATCACTAAGAAGAGGTCAGGCAGACAAACAAACCCCAGTGTTGACAAGACATGTTTGGAGGAAACACACATCACCATTTACAGTTCATATCTGACCTAGCATACCTGCTGCAGCACATTTTAGGTACACCTGCTTTCATTTTTACAACCAAACTTTTTTTTTGCAGCCTTTCTGATTATCTGATTGCTGTATCTTATGAGGTTGCATGCAACAATGATTCTTGGCAGATTCAAACAGACATCCTAGTTACATGATATGCACATGAAACCTTTAAACCAGAGGGATGCCTCTCCCACTGTGTGTTTGTGTTTCACATGGCTGGAAAGGACAACAGTCTGATATCATCATGTGCTGATGGAGCTGCCACACTTTTATAAGTCTATGAAGCCTCTCTTCACGGACAGTAATACTAATATATAGTAATAGGATACATTCAAGACAGCAGTTTTGCTTGATAAACAATTTAAATGATTAAGAGATTATTAGACTTGTTGATCGATATTCTGTTGATTCACTAACAGTTTAAACAGCCTAATTGTTGCTGCAGTAAAAAGGAGATCACAGGCTCCATTTAGACCCTCATCACTGTGCAGCTGGTGAGAGACAGTCAAGCATGGACAGGTGGTGACTTAGCAGGGAAGAGGTGGTGAGAGTCTGGCAGCGACTGGGCAGCTGACCGAGTCATAGACACACACATACACACACAAACAGTACATTCCTGTGTCAGCCGCACATCTACAGCAGCAGGGCTGAACAGAGGGCGCTTTTGTGGGACAATACGTCCTGTAATTGTGAGGCAAGATCCGCTGAATGGATGTTTGTTTGGAACAGTGTAAAAGTACATTTTTTGGTACTTAGGGAATTCAAAAGTTCTGCGTTGCACAGAGGAGGTTTTGACAGCAGAGAAGAAAATAGAGGTAATTCTGTGCACATGTTACAAATTTTACACGAGACAAATGCTAAAACAGGAGTCAAACACTGCTTCTCCCAGTCCTCTAAAAGGAGGAGTGGACTAATGACGGAGCAGTGCAATAGCTCTCACTGTTGGGTAACTGATCTTGTTGGGAAGGAGGATTGAGGTCAGTGTTGTTGGAACATCTGGTCCTGCATTAATGATGTTTTTCAGGATTAGAAAGGTGCCACAGCAGTTGACCAGTGAACAGCACTCAACTCAGGAGGCTTTCAATAATTCTCTCTCTCTGTTTTTTTAGATGACTTTTGGGGTGTCAAGCAGCGTGACGCTGCTGTTTGACTTCTGGGATGTGCACGGACCTGCAGGTAAGCCCCGGAATATCAAACGGCTCCTCCACCTCAAAGGAAGGAAAGTAGTGGGAACCAGTCCATCTGGTTGGAGCATACTGCAGTGTTGTGTCAGCATTTCTGTTTCCTGATTGATACATAACATCACACCAAACTTGAGCAAGTGTATTGACAAACTTACAGTATGTTTAAGGCATGTAGACCTGAGACGTGGTTTCCTTTGTGGAGGACATCTTGCATTCATAACAGTTACACTGGATTCTAATGGTAACCCAGTTTCCCAGCAAAAAATACATGAAACCTCTCAAACCACTCCTGGAGCTTAACCCCCCTATTCATTGTCAGTCAAGTGTACCCAGTTTTAGAGCCTGACCTGACCATTATTCATGTTGTAGCAAAAAATGTTGTGATAAGGATCCCTTCAGTTAGTTTGATGAAGAGTTTTGACCCTGATTAAGTAAGTACAGAGCAGTGCATCAGGTTGAGCACTATAAACATGTTTTCCTATAAATTTTTTTTAATTTGCCAAAATACGACAAAGTGTTTAGGATGTGTTGACACAGTCGGCTGTACCTCAGTGTGCCCCATCCTCAGTGAAAAGAACACAATTTGGTCTGTACTAAAAAGTATTCAGATTTGATTCCCCCGTCTTTTGACATGGAGTTCTGTGTGTTTGTGTGTCCAGGGATGGTGCTGTCAGTGTTCGTGGTCCTGCTGCTGACGGTTTTCTACGAGGTGCTTAAAGTGTGGAGGGTGTGGCTGGGAAGTAGCTCTAAGCTGGCCCAGCCTCAGTCTCAATACGCCGCCCCTCCATCCTCCCGCAGTGACAGCATTTCCGTACTGAACAACAGTCCCTCTGAATCCTCGTTGACCCTCCAATCTCAGCCTCCAGCTTCAAACACCAGGAACAGGTCAGAGCTATTGTGAAATATGATAAAAACAGTTTTTGGAAACTGGTCCTCATCAAATAATAAGATGTGCATCAACCTAAAATCCCACAAGCTGTTATATTCTTGATGACCCTGATTATCTGCTTTTATCCAGATGTCTCTGAGTGTTATTAAGTTGTGTAACTCACAGGTTTCTTCTCTTTCCTTCTCCTCAGCTGGTTGCTGCACGGTATCCAGACAGTCCTCCACATGCTGCAGGTGTCTCTCGGCTACATGCTGATGCTGTGTGTCATGTCCTACAACACCTGGATCTTCCTCGGGGTCATCGTGGGCTCTGTTATCGGTTATTTCATCTCGTTCCCTCTGCTGGGTCAAATCTGATGGTATGAACAGTTCAGACACTGAAACAAAGACACTGGAGGGTTTTTTTTCTCCTTGAGTTAAGAGGATCGCTTGCCCTGGATACTAAATGGGAAACCACTTGATTGACTAATTTCTGATGACATGCAAGATTATAACCATAGGGATGATATGTATAATTTTGAGTTTTATGAGGTGGTTCCTCTGTGTTAAAAAGACATTTCTAATGTTTCTGAGGCATTTTCTTGTTTTTCCTCTCAAACATCCATGATATTAATGCATGTGAAAAATGCTGCTTGCTTAAACTCTTCTCCTTGTGTTTATTTATCCTTAAATTGTATGCAAAGATTTGAGAAGAAGAGCAGAACAGGTACAGCAGAACAGAAACAGGAATGGGAAGTCATCCACTGACAGATGTTAATAGCAACTGCTCAGTTTACTCTATTTTACTAAGAAATTTTATGACACTAGAGATGATTCAGAAATGAGATTTCTGATAATTCATCCTGAAGACTTTAATGTTTTTGACTGCTTAAAAAATCTGCATTTTGTGGATGGAGCCCACAGCATATTTTAAGTATCGAACACTGAATTTCAATCTTTTTTGCAGGATTTTGAGTGAAACCTAAAAGTGAACTGAGATTTTCAGACTCCGGTTCATGAGACTGTGACTTGGTCAGTTTGAAGAACTGAATCATGTGATTATTTTAGCTTGTAAACTTTTCTTGTGTGTCCTCTGGGTAACAGATCAGAGTTAGTCTCACATGTATATTGGAACAGTGAAAGCAGATCATGTGGTTTTGTGGCAATCATTGACAAACCACGAACATCAACAGAAAAAACAGTGAGTGAGTGCCTTGCAACTGACAATTTCAGATGTTTTCTATTGAAATATGATCCTCTTCTCCTTTGAGAGAGTATTTACAACTATTTTTGTAACAGATCCTGACAATGGAAACATATGCAAGTATGTCTGATTTAAAGTTGTTTACTGTTGAATATCAGTTTTCTTAGTGATGGTTTTCTGAACTGAATTAAAAAAACTCAAAGGACTCACTGACAAAAATAAAGAATAAAGTTGATGAAATAATTTTATTCATCCATATTTTTCATATATATATATATATATATATTTAAAGAAGACAAAAGCGAGCTTTTGACACCTGCGTGTTTGCACACCACATAGTCAGGTTTTATAATAAATAAACAGGAGAAAGTGACAGTCAACGGCCCACTGTTGGAAGTAATGGGTCTTCGGTATGAATAGTGTGAAGGCAACAAACTCAAAATGTGCCTTTGATGCAGTGGCAATAGGTGATTTCACAACAGGACACTGACTCATAACATTGGAAGGAGACAGGAAAGAATTGCAACTCTCTTCTCAACATTTTAACACTAAGTTGCAGCTTGGTCTGTTAACTACAGATGGTAAATAAGTGAAAATAATTCACCCATTAGAGCGTGTGATGCTGACAGCAAAAAATGTGGTAACACTTTATTTTACAGGCTCTAACATTTCCTGTAATTTTCTAAAAGAAACTTTTCTGGAAAGGACGACAGTACGTCATTTGGCACTAATTATATGAAGGTGTAAAATTATATGTATGTACTTTATTCTATCTTTATTCGATTTCATTGTGTCACCATATTTTTAATTCTATGAATGGTACCTCTGTGTACTATAGCACCTTCAATATTACATGTCTGTCCAACCTTGAAGAGCAGTCTCTCCCATCTGTTGTCCTTTCAAGAGTTTGTCCTTTTTTTCTCTGTTTTTTCTTTCCTTTTTCCTGAATCTAAGGATAGAGGTTGTCATCTGTTGTACACACTTGGGACTTCAGACTATATACTGTATATAAAGCTGGTATACTTCCAGTTAATTAGTTTAAATTGTTAGTGTAACTTTGATTCTTTTACTTGGCAGGTCAGCTGAACATGATGCAAAAATGTGAAATTTGTCAGCAGCTAAGCTTACAATTCATCTCTATGCTCTGTGCTAAATACTATTTAATATTAAAATAGTTCAATCTAGGAAACATCCTAGAAAAGCCTTTAAATAAGCACAAACAGTTGCAGACTGATTTATTTCAGGAATTAAAGCCTAATATTTACAGTTTATCAAACCTCTTGGTTTTATGGAACACTTTTATCATCAGTGCCCCCTTTCATGATTTACAGTGACACAAGATGAACGATTATCTTCCACTAGGATAAATATCAGTTATAAAGTCTATAACTAGTAGTTCTTTTATTTATTTATTTATTTATTTTTACACTGGTTAAGGATGTAAAACTCTTCTAAAAGCCAGTGTATCCCTGTCATATAAACCCAAAACAAAAATCTGTACAGCTCGATACCAATATAGAAGTGAATATGTCTGACTTTGGGTGAACTGTCCCTTTGACCCAAAATAGCAGAATTAAATAACAAAAGACTGGTTTCAAATAGAAAAGGACTCAAAGCACTTGAATGATAAAACATCACTAGAAGCCAATGTTAGGAATCTCCCTCATGATCATTAAGAAGGCTTTAACTCACAAACTCACAGGAAACTGTGTGTTTTGGTTATTTTCACACACAGATGTCAAAAAAAAAAAGTAAAACACCTGCTTTTAAAATCACTGTGGAAGTAATAATTATTCCCTGACAGTTTGTACTGAAACATCTTGAAACATAAAGGCCATGTGTAAAATATAAGAAATGCTTACAAAGTAAACAAATTACATATTTTAAAAAAAAAAACATTTTACAAAAATAGAGAGCAATATTTGAAAAAAAAAGAAGTTGTTAAAATAAACATACAAAATCCAGAAACAACGAAAGATTGATTATAGCACCCCCTGCCCCCTGCTGCCCAGGTAGAGGCTGTGATCATTCACCTGCACTGTAGTTAAAGGCACAATCTGTAACTTACTTGACATAAATGTGAGATATATTGATGATTTCATTGGCTGTGCTGTGCTTTCACACATTACTGATGTAAACAATCCTTTGAAAACATTCGTAACTTAGATGTATTTGTACTTTAGTGTTTCTCCAAGTTTAAATAAGTGTATTATCACTAAAATCTTGTTATTGTGGTGGACCCTCAGCCTGTTGATATACAGGCTACATAAAGGAACCTTACATATATAAATCAGATGTGTTCAATTCAGTGTCATATATAGAATATGAAGAAAACTTGCATTGAGATTCACTAAGCTGCATAGAAATGAACCAATCACCGAAGAAATGTTTCAGAGAAGTGTAGGGGAGGATGGGAGAGTTGGTTTCGGAGTGTGCAATATTAACAACAATAAAGACAAGGCGACCTTTAACCTTTAAATACAATCCAGATTCACTCCACTTATCTCCCAGTAGATGTTATGCACACTCTGATGGTTTCTCTCTCCAGGTACATAACTGTGTGCAGAACATTGTCTTCCTACGTGAAAGTCACTTCCACTTCTACCGGGTCAACGATTTTGTCCTCTCCATTCAGACTGTTTGTGATTGGCTGAGACACACCTTCATCCAGCTCCTCGCTGGCTGGTGACTGGAAGCCGCTGTCGTCACGCGAGCTGGAGTCTGTAGTCACCGGTGGCGGTGGTGATGACTCAGAATCTGATTCTGTAGCAGAGACCTCAGCAATTGGTCCAGTGTCATCTTCCTGTCTGGCTGTCTCTGTTTCCTGGATGGCTGCTTCCTTCTGATGCTCCTTATCAGCTTCCTGCTTCTTGCCTCCCATCAGCTGCTGGAGGATTGTCTGCGGGGACATCTTGTCTCGTGGAGATTTCCTGGGGACGTCCTCCACTACAGTGGTGACATGTGTCACCTCCTCCTGCACGCCATCCTCCATGGTGATGGTACCAGTGGTCACCTCCGTCCCATTGGTAATATCGCTCTGCTCCTCCTCTGACACTGGCAGCACCACCTCCATTTTTGGATTAATCAGGTCCCTGATTTCGTTCACGCTATCAGGAGACTTGGGGCCTAGGTTCTCATCCTCCTCCTCCTCCTCCTCCTCCTCCTCCTCCTCCTCCTTTTGGTCCTCCTTTTTTCCCTCATGCACCTCAACATCCTCCTCAGGGATAAGCTCCACACCTGGAACTTCCAGACAGGACTCGTAGGGCAGAGGCACCCCGTCCAGCTGGATCATGGACACCACTTGCTTGCGTCTTCTCCCAAAACTCCCTCCATCAGTACTGTCGCCGGCAGGACCCTCTGGCTCATCGCCCCCAAATTTAGCAGCCCAGTCCACTGGTGGGGTTTCTCCGAGCAGGTGCAGGTTGGGGTCACTGTTTGTCAGAATGATGCTGTCCCTGTACAGATTGTGTCTCCTCTGGACAGCTGCTTCCTTCACAGCTGGACACAAAGAGAAACGAGAGAATCAATCTGTGTGTCAGCAAGCAAGTTAGATAATGTACTTTAATTATATGCTGTATCATTGCTAACTACCACTGCTGTTGCCATGACAACAACAACTTCTAAATCTTTTTTTTTGGGGAGCCTTACCCATCATTATGTCCTTTGTGACAGACTGCAGCACCACTTCCTCATACATATTTTCCACCAGCAGGAAACGGGAGAAGTCCTCAAAGATTAGCTCTTTGAAGGGAGGCAGCTCCTGGGGAAGGAGGTGACAGGCATTAGCTTCAGACAAAGTTGCCTAATGCAACTTATTGCATTTATTATTTCTGATCCCTTCAGTTGGCATTCATCCCGGGACACCCCTGCATGTGTTTCCAGGACGAGTTGAACTAAAGCCACACTCAACCACTGGCCAGGGATGCATGCTAACTTTGGTATTGATTTAAAATTCAGAGCATGAACAAGTCACACTACTGTAATAAAAAGAGGTAAGAACGATGATATGAGGTTGTGTTGGTTGCTACTCACAGGTGAGCAGGACGGCGAGAGCTGCTGGAGCATGTATGGGATGATGATCTGCAGCAGAGCCTCTCTGAAGAACTTCTTGCGCACTGTGCTGCTGTCGTAATCATATTTCTGACAGGGAGAGAGCAGAGATGTATCTAGAGCTCAATTTACATCTTTCAACAAGCTAGATACCACTATGGGTAACTGAAAAACATGTTTTTGAGATGTTGCTAAACTGACTATAAAACTCTATTACAATATGTTCTATTTTTCTAATTTGTCTGTTTTACCTTGAGAACCCTGTCCTGGCATCGCTGGATGGTCTTGCACATGTCATTTTCTCCCTGGGCCTCCAAAGACTGGTTTAGCAGCTGCTCAAATGTGTACACGGCATTGTCCATTTGCTGTCAAAATAATTTTTTGTGTTATACAGTGTTAGTGCTTCACCTCACAATTTCTTTACAAATTGTCATACTCCTTTTGTCCAGCAGGTGGCAATAGAGACTTCACCACAAACAGGACAGGTCGCTGGGGTGAGCTGTCTTCCTAGGAACTAGGGAGTGTTTTCAGGCATTCTGACACTAACGCTCTTGGTACATGCTGATTCTTTCTATTGTAACAGAGAGAAGGGCTGTGACACCTCACCTCCCTCATGAGGATCTGAGCTCTGCTGACGAACACCGAGGGACTGGAGACGTCGAACCTCTGCTGCAGCCCCTCCAGATTGAGCTGCTCCACCTGCTCGTAGCAGCTCTGCATCTTCACGGGGTGGAAGGCAAGCATGGACAGTCTCTCCATGTGCTGCAGAGGAAGGAAGATAAAGGAGGGTAAGATAAGTGGTATGAGCATCATGGAAAGATAGTGCTCAGACCAAACTATTACAGTACACTTCAGCGAAGCATGACTCACCTCTCCCAGTTTCTCCTTGCCCCCTCCATTGAGCGAGTTCTTGCTGATCTCCACCAGCTCTTTGAAGAAAACATCCCTGACCTCAGAGAAACCCCTGCTGGTGGGCTCCATCAGGGCCTCAAGGATGGAGCTAATGTAGGGCTGGATGTTGGTTCGTAGAAGCTGCTCTGCCTTGGGCAACACCAGAGCTGCACACCGGAGGAAGAAAGAAAAACATATTCATGGTTAGTTGCTGCAGCTTGTAAATATTCAACACATGAGGACTAAGTCAAAGCATAAAGAAAAATAAAGGCGTGGCGCTGACCTCAAATGACCTGCCAAAAAATCATCACTATGTACAATGTATTGTTTAATACCAGGCTGAAATGGTTGGTATGTATGCAATGCAATGACACTTAAGTAAACACTTTTGTGCTGTTTCCATGTTAGCCCAGCAGCTTTCAATTTTGCCCAACTCTCAGATACAGCAATGGTTAGACATGTAACCTCTGAACTAAAAGAAAGGGACAAAATCCATGGCTGAGATTACGTCTCTCAGACTTATACATTGCCCTCATGTAAGGTGAACCTGCATCGTTTTGTTGACTTGTAGTTTTGATCCTTATCTGTGGCATAAAGTCAGAAATGGCCCATGCAGTGCAGATAATGGAATGCAGTTCTGCCACTTGAGCTCGATGTGAAACGGTACACATGAAAAAAAAAAAGAGCAGCCTGTGCCAAGTCAACTTTTGAAAAGAAAGTTGACAGGCTCAGCACTGAAAGGGTGGATGATCTGATGCAGTAGAAGCCAGCTAATCAAACAGAGTGAGCAAGAGACAGAGGAATGAAAGGAAGGAAACAACAGACCTCAATACAAAGCAAAAGCTGTGAGGGGGGAAAGTGCCGAGAGTAAGACGAGAGGTGGAAAATGTCAGATACGGAGGGATGGTTAGTTACAGAGCAAAGGCCCCGTTTGTGCCAAATGTCCGAGCAAACTCATCGGAAACTGAAGCACTCTGGCGTTATTCAGTGACCAGACTGATCGCTCTGCTGTGCCAGTAATCCCTGAGCCAGAGAAACCACAGCTTCATCTCACTCAGGAAAACAGTAGGCGAACAATGAAGCATGCAGTTGAGGTCAGGAAGATCGCGTTACATGGCACAGCAAGCAACAAGTGAACCAAGTCATTTTGAATAGCATGTTGGACGTGTGTGAGAAGGAAAGCAGAGGTGGTCTTCAGTTAGATGCTAAATTTATTTCTGTCTGTCTACTCTTGACTTCGATCCATTGCTCTGAATTATTAACATATTTTGTTTAATAAAACCATTATTGATTATTGCGAGGGGAGAATAAGAAAAATAATCTTTCAAAAGTCATGAAGAAAAGACTGTTACATGTAAATCTGTTTTCACCTCGTATCTTGCTGCTGACATGTTCTTTAGACGTGATGATCTGGTCCATGTCGGTTCGCAGTCTGGCGTCCAGCGGAGCTCTGTGGGCCTCACAGGCTTCTACCAGTGCTTCATACTGAGCGGTGGTTTGAGACAACACCTGCTTGTACACGGCATCAGAGATCTGGAGGAGAGAGTCGTTCAAGAACATTATTTGCCTGTTTTCTTCTCTCCTGCGTTTGTACAGCAGTGTGTTGCAGAGTATAATGGGAACTCACCAACATCCAGTTCCTCTGCCTCTGCTGCATTTTCCCCTTCAGACGAGGACCAATCACGTTTCTTAGCTCGGGGTGGAGGGTCTCCATCACCAGATTAGCGAGAATCTGAACACACACAACATACAGTATTCATGTATTTTTATATGTAGTGTATTTATATGCACAGGTAAATGAAATAAAAAACATCCTGACACTGCATCTCACTGGATTGTACAGGATTGGCCTCTGCCTAATGGTCCTGGTAGTTCATACTGTGAGGTCAGGCCCACCTATTCACCAGTTACAGGAAGTTATAGTTACCATGGCAACGTGCCAACTGGGGATTTTTACACAAGAGGTGCAGTCAAAAAACAACCAATATCCTCCACCCAAAGAAAAACAAAAATAACCCATAAAAAAGTACAGCCTCTCCTGTGTGGTTACATGGATACAGTGGGGTGATTGAGATGATACACAGCTGGATAAAGAGAGGCAGGAAGGCTGGTCATAGTGGCACTGCCCTCACAACTCACAAACACACACTCACACACACATACACACACTTAAAGCTCAGCACCTCCATGAGGTTTTAACTAAGCTAAACTAAATATTTGGTGGAACATGTTGCTGGGTAATGAATGGCTGGGACAAAAGCAGAGCAGTATTTCCACACAGGAACAGAAAGGTCTGACAAACAAAAGGTATACTGTAGCTTGTTTGTCTAAAAGCTTGCTAGTCTTGAACTGCTAAATGAAATGATGTTTTCCCTCTGTATTATTGTCACACCGGTGGCTGTGAATGTTTTTACCTTGGTCTGTACTGTATCTCACACACCAATTTATTTTGTGCCACTTTTAATGTATACACAGTTACAGAAAAATGTATTCAACTCTCACACACTTTAATTAATGTTATAATAAAAAGGCTAAAAAGGAGACCCCCTCATTTTTTGCACACTTTATTGTTTATTGTACAGGTTAATTCTAGTAGGATAAAGGTGCTTAACAAATGCTTCTCATCCCATCATATGGAGCTTGTGATGATCTGCCAGGATGAATAGGGTAAACCGCTGAAATCCAGACATACAAAGGTTGTACAGACTTCTACAAAGTACTGAATTTAGCGTCTGTAGCCTGTATTTTCATAAATGAGAAATTTCACTTTCTGATTTTTAATAAATTGCCAAGCATTTTGGGTGATTATGGGTCACTGACCGTAGACTGTATGGCTTACTTAGCCACATTTTGTCTGAATCTTTACTGTATTTTATTCTATATTTATTTTCTACTGAAAATAAAATGTATATGAGATGTATTTCTGAAATGCAAAAAATACCATTTGCCTAGTCTAGTTCATAGTCTGTAGCTATGGAAAGACAACTCTAGTTGAGCTGCTCTGCTAATTTACATTGACACGTGACATGCTGTGGCTGCAGGTGCAGTATATTGAACACCTGAAAAAAGGCGGTCCATTTAAACCGTCGATGCCCCGCCCACTGATTTGGTCCGTTACTTTACTCACTTAAAACACTGTATTCAACACATACCTGTAATGTATCAGTTGTCAGTTGTTGATTGTATCACCTGTTGTGTTACCTGAAACTTGAAGCTAACAAGCCGGATTTTTTTCTGCTCTGCTGCCGCCTGCTTCAGCAGGTGAGGACAAGCTGCTGTGTACTTCATTTAACGCATGTAAATCAGGTTATTACACTGTCGGTTGAACTGGTGTTTGTGTGAGTTGTTATGTCGGTAAACTGTGGGGCTAATGGGCTTTTTTCACAGCGGACATTTTAACTTGTCATGGTAGGAAAAGCGCAGGTGTTACTAACAACATTAACCAGTCAGAAATGGCAAGCTGTAGCTAATGCTAAAGGATGCAAAGAGACAAATTACCTGTGCTACGTTAGCATAAAAAGCTAACACCGTCATACTGTCTGCCTGCTGCACAAGTTAGTTCTTGGCTGTTATATTCATAAAATTAGCTCTTATCTCTTCCCTCAGAATATATCAGACAGTGGATAAACTCTGAGCAAACAGGTACATTTCTCTCTGGGGGATAGTAAACATTTTTCGCTCATTACTTTTGCTATTTGTGCAGTTTTAGACAAAAACAATGTTTCATGTTGATCTCTTCACAAACTCTCAGTCATTTTGGATTGTTTTCTAACCCATGCTGTTGACATTGCCAGGAAGTAGTGAGAACAATTCCAGGGTTCCCTGAAACTGAAGCAACTAAACAGAATTCAACCATTACTTTACTTTATTATTTATGCCTGTGCTTTTCCTGCTGTGACATCTCAAAACATACTCCATGGAAAAAGGCACATTTAACCAATAACTGGCTTTTAATTTCTGCTCTAATGCTGCTACCATCTACATACATGCTGTATTTCCATTAGTATTGATTGTGGGTTACTTATTATGGCAACAGCTATTTTTTTCTGTTGGCTATTAATTGTCAGATTTTGAACATTCAAAGGCATCATAATTCTTTCATGAATAGTGCTGATATATCCATAATAATCATGCTGTGGAGTGCTGTGAATGTTTTGGTCTGATGTGGTCTTGCTGGTTTTTGTTTTGTGGTGTTTCCTCTTGGCTCAGTGTCCATGCAGTTGAGTGTAACTGTAATGTTCAGGGAGCTATACAGAAACTGAGCTACAGACAGGAAACAGATTTAATGAAGAGAAGGTGACTGCCACAAACACACAGAGGGACTATGAAGCTCTAGAGGGAGACTGAAAGGGACTCATTCAGATGGGAGACCCCAGTCAACAGTGTGCGAGTATATAAGTGCGTGTGAGGGGTGGGGTCCTGTTGCTGTCTCTTTGAAGGTCTTGTGTAAGTGCGTTCTTGTTCTGAAGTGTGAGGAGAGGGTGTGTGTTCATGATGTAGATGGAGTGTTTTCTTCCTGGAAAGCAACCCTGCCTCTGAAAAATCTCTCTTAGCCAGTGCATGTCATCCATCACAGTGGCATCTGAGGAGGTTGAACTATGACCCCGATCTGAACTTTGGACAGGTACTCGGTGATTGTTTGAAAATTGTTCCTGAAAATCTCTTTTAACTGTCACCTGTGGCAACAATACTGTTTGAGTCACAATATCCTCAGTGTCGGTCTACCTCCCAAGAGGGAAACGTAAGCCAACAGGCCACAAAGGTGGTTCCCTCTCAGAAACTACAGGGAGAGCTGAACCTCCCAAAATGAGGTAGTAGTAAAACTACTGGTGCATTTAGGTGCTCCTCATCAACTCGTAATGTCAAACACTTCCAAATGTGTCACCTAGAAGTTGTACTGTGATTAAATCTGAGATCCTGACCTGTGGGGGGGCCCCGCACATCATATCCCAGGTCCCGTAGTTTCCCTTTGCTTGTCTGTGACGTCTCACCGCGTCGGTGAAGGCCGGAGTCTGAATGGTGCAGTCCTCTGACAGACCTGTTGAGGACAATAAAGAGCAGAATAGATCAACAGATTACCCAAATAAGACCCCCTATTCAAAAAAAGACACAGTTGCCTGAAATGGTCTTGGTAGTAAGATAGTGGATGCTGTTTTTTTTCTTTGTGTATAAGTCAGACTTATCAGACAACTAAATGGGTGTTTATTTGGTATGAGTTATGTGGATATTTGGATGTTTCTTTGACTTCTGCAAAATCCCACACTAACAACGGTTTCCATAACATCTGAGTCACCTCAGTGGGAGACGGTCTCAGAGTGTAATTCCGTCAGAGTTGTCTAGGACAACACATGCACGCTCGGCCCCATCACACACGGCTGTGTCATCCCTCAAAACAGGAAGATGTTGGCTCGTCGGAGGACAGATTTCATGTGGTTGCTATGGTTGCCGCCCCACCCAGCTGACAGGACAATCGAAACGGCAACATGCGTGCGTTTTCAGGAAGTTGGTTCTTAGCATTTGCTTGTGTTTAAGTGATGAAAATACACCACTAGCCGAAGAGCTGCCTCTCTCAAGGCCACAGCGCCGAGGGACACCGAGCGCTGAAAGTCATGCGTCCCTCACAAAAGAGTATAAACAGGTATAGAATAAAACAGCCCTATAATTAGCAGTTTGTCCTTCAGAGCAGTTCCTCCTTTTAATTAAAGTGACTCATGTTTCAGTTGTGTTTTCTCCAGTGGCAACAAGAAAGCGTCTATCCTTCAGATGCACAAATTTATAATTAAAGGATAGTTTTGTTGCTTTTCAACCCAGCCCTTATTGAAATGTTTAACATTATTTACTATGGGAAACAATGTAGTGCAACTTTAATTATCACAGCCAAAGCTAAGCCATCTTTTACTGGGCCTAAACACTTGTAAGTTCAACATAATTCCATCTTGTAGAAGAAATACTTATAACCTACAGTTATACTGATATTCTAATGACCAAAATGAATAAAAACAATAGGCTAATGTTTATGATGATAGATGTCCCTACAGGCATAAAAATGTGAAAGGTGAAACAGCTCCAAACAATAACCAGAAGTCACATTCCTGTACTTACTGCTCTACTGTAACTGAACTAATTTTTGATATTGCCAAGACATGCCTCTGTGGGCCACTACAGAGGCATGTCTTAACAGTATCAAACATTTCATACAGAGAAATGGAAATAAGAGAAGCTCATCAAGCACTTTATTAGGAAAACCACACTAATAGTGGGTAGAGCCACTCTTTGCTCTCAAAACAGTCTCAGTTCTTTGTGGCATGGATTCCACAATATGTTGGGAACATTTCTTTGAGATTCTGCTCCATTTTGACATTTCTGCAGATTTCAGCTGCACATTCATGCTGCATGCATCTCCTGTTCTACCACATGCTAAAGGCGTTTTATTGGATTCAGATCTGGTGACTGGGGAGGCCACTAAAGTGCACTGAACTCATTGTCATGTTCATGAAACCAGTCTGCGTGCCTCAGAAGAAATCCAAATTTATCAGACTGGTATATTTTTCGAGTCGTCAACTGTAAAGTTTTGGTGAGCCTATGATCACTGCAGCCTCAGATTTCTGTTCTTGGCTTACAAGAGTGGAACCTGACGTGGTCTTCTGCTGTTGTAGCCCATTCACCTCAGGGTTGGACATGTTGTGCATTCTGAGATGCTGTTGTGCTCATCACAGTTGTAAAGTTATCAGAGTTACTGTAGCCTTTCTGTCAGATCCAACCAGTCTGGCTATTCTCCGCTGACTCTCTCATTAGTAAGGTGTTTCTGGCCACAGAACTGCTGCTCACTGGATGTTTTTTGTTTTTGCAATATTCAGAGTAAACCCTAGAGACTTTTGGGCATGAAAATCCCAGGAGATCAGCAGTTTCAGAAATACTGAGAGTGGCCCATCTGACATCAAAAATCATGCTGCAGTCAAAGTTTTTTCTCCACTCTGAACATTAACTGTTCCTGGCCCATAACTGCACAATTTTATAGACTGCATTGCTACCACATAGTTGGCTGAGTGGATTATTAAGCATAAGCAGGTGTACAGTTGTTCCTAATGAGATGCTTGTGAGTGTATATGCAGTATATATGTTTGGCGATGCTGTTCTTGACATTGCAGCGTCCACTCTTGCTGATTGCTCTTGAGGTCCCAGGAAATCCAAGGACAGAAAAAATGTAGATGTTTCCTGCACTGCGTAATGCATGAATGGATGGTTTACCTTCAGGATGCCTGAATGATAATCCCTTTGTTTTATGTGAAGTCTGTCATGCACTAGCACCAATGTGCATGTGTGTGTCTGAATGTCTATCAAGTTGTTTTGTCTGGGGCTGTAAGCCTGTGATTCAGAGGAGGCTGACAAAGACAGGAAGTGGATGAGGGGGGAGAACCAGAGCCAGACAGGAAGCCGTCTCTGCTCCCAGCTCAGTAACTCTGCGCTGACGGGCTGAGGGTCGGTGTGATAGCTTGTTTTGGCGCAGGTTTTCATGTGAATTCACTGGACACTGAAGTTAGAAGCACAGTGGGAAAATAAGTGCAGTGTTGGTAACTGGCCAGCCATCGTTTGGGGGGGTCAAATGCAGTGAAAAGAGTCTGAGGGATGCAGCAGCAGGCAGACTGATGGTTTGCTTTTTTTATACTGGACAGTTGAAGACCAATAACAACACAACATAACAAGTGTTTTTGATCCAGCAGTTTTCCCATGAATAGAATTTATTTGGATAAGGCTTCACATGCCAGAAATGTAACTTGCATGTTTTCAAAGATTTAGCACGGACGACCGTTGTATTGTACCACCTGATATTTACCTGCTCCTAGTTTAGCTTAGAACAACTCATCCTGTAAACCAAATTTCAGGCACATATCCTGCTACTGTTTGATCACCTACTGATTAACATCACGTCTGCCACCGTGTGCAGCAGGCTTTCCTGTCCTCACTGCTATATATCGTGCAAAACACTGGCTCAGTTAAATCGAGCATAGCGATTCAAATATTGGCAAAGGAGGAAGATAGCGTGTGGAGGCATCAATCTGTCATTCAAGCAAACCTGCCCCAACTTTCAAAATCACTACCAAAAAACACATTAGAAGAAGTGAAATCAGAAGTGAAACCCAAAATTGCCAATCCAAACCAAAGAGTTTGGAGGTTTACTCTTCAAATTAAATATTTTTTAGAGCCAGCATCTAGTGACTGTTAGAGCAACTGTGTCTTTAAGCAGCAATCGCCAACCTTTTTTGCACTTCAGGGTGTAATAGGAGCAGAGTACATACAGATCAAGTAGTTAAGTAGGTGATGATGGACGGCTAAGCTACTGTAGTTCACAGTCTCCTGTTGTGGGCATCGTGTTGTGGGTGTGACCGGAAGTAATGAGGAAAGGCTGTGAACCGCCAGGCTTCAACAGTTAGCCTTTGTGGTTGCTGCTTGGTTTTCACTCTTCACATTCTAAATCTCTCTTAATTATTGGATGTTGTAAAATATATTTGCACAATGTGCCAGTTTCACTCTTTTCTAAAGCTTAAACAGAACGTAAACTTCAGATGGGAAGCGTTTCTAAGAGTGCAGCAGTGATTTGAAATCATGTAAGGCACATGCTGGGATCACCAGTGTTAAATGTGCGGAAGTGAATCCCTCTACTTTTTCAGCTTGTTGCTCTATTTGAAGAGAAATTTCCTCTTGCTGCCAAAAGAAAGAGGAAAATATTTTTTGATGACCTGCCCGGCCTACAAACCAATACACATTCTCCATGTGTCTGAACCAAGCTAGATCAAGGAGTAGATTACAGTTTCTCTGCACTGTGTGTGTGTGTGTGTGTGTGTGTGTGTGTGTGTGTGTGTACTTTGTATAAATAGCACATGTGGCAGCATTTACCACGGTCTTTTTATTCGAGGCATTTCCCTCCCTGCCTTGCTCACCACGCTCTGGTTGGTGGGATTTTTGCAGCAGCCAGGGACGAGTTCCCAGGCCCTCACATCCACAAATGTGTGTGTTTGTGTGTGTGTATGTGGTATGTTTCTGAGTTTTAAAAAAATATGTATTTGACATTTTAAAACCCATTAAGCATTTAGATGTCAAATATAGTTTGATGAGGCTTCAGCTTCAAGCCACCTGCCGTCATGTCGAAGCAGGTTTTAAACAGTTCTTTCAAACACTCACTGCTGCTCTCGCTGACATGCATGCGTAGGATTTCCCCATATGGTGCGGCCCTATGGAGCCAGCAGAACCCACAGTATGATAAACACTTGTTTAAACATACCATCAGCCGCAGACATTACAAACACATGACTGGATAAGTGATTTTAGGAGATCCCTGCCTCCACTAGCAGCAAACAAGCCAATGCTGGAGACCCTGTATTGGTTTGGTTTGTATGTTATTGTCTGATAACGATGCCAAAACTCTGAATCATACACACAGCTCTGCTGCTGACAAGCCATAAACCTGGGATGAAATGTTCTTTCATTGTCCCTTGAATGTGTCGTCGCAGGTCTCTTTATGTGGAGTGGAATTAGTCTGAGGTCTGTGGATCAGAGCGGAGGGTTGGTGCCTGGTTTTAAGGCTGTGGGGGTGGAGATTCAGCCATGATTGATGGCTCTCTGGTGGCCCAGCGGCAGCTCAGCACAGTCTTTGACTACTAATGCGATGTCCTGCAGCCTGCACCAGACTGGCTGCTGTGCTGCTGCCTGTGCTGGTCAAAGAGCAAAAACTGAACCTATTAATAACAACTAATAATTTTTAGTAACAATTAATCACTAAACCGATGGATTGTAGGTTTTTTTTTTTTTAATAAAAGTTTTAAGAGCCCAATCTGAAGCTCTCATAGTGCTTGTTTCATTTGAACATCATCGTGTTTACTTGGCAAGTTAATTATGAATCTAACCTTAACCGTGACACCATTACATCACTGCAGACTTTCTAAATGTGGCCTGCAGCTTTACTGGGCTTATTTCAGTCATTATAACATCTTACTCACCAGGTTAATTATAAAGACACAGGGACATTGTGACTCCACTCTACTCTACTGAGCTTTCCAACAGTCATTTACTGTAGGTCATGCATTCAGAGCAGTTAGAAAGATTTTAAATAAATCCCCACTTTCACATCCTACTATGTGATATCACAGGATGGCGTAGCACTTTCCAAGACATTTTGTGTGTTGCATTTTAAGCTTTTTGTGTGTCATTTAAAGGAGCTATTTGTATATTTTCTCTCCCGCCGAATGTGGTTTCTTGCTTGGGAGCAGGTGGTGGTGATGGGTGCTTGCCATGAGCTCTTGGTGAGTGAGAATGAAGTTTGATGCTGAACTCACAATGTTTTCACAATGTAGTAACTTACAAATAGTTCCTTTAACACAGTTTAGGTCTGTGTCTCACTCAGTGCTGTTTTGGTTGGGGTTAGGGTTAGTCAGACAAGAAATGATGTGGTACTAAATGACAAGCAAAAAGCAAAAGATGTTTAGTGCTAGAATGTGAAATGAATTAAGATGGCGTGTCACTCATTTATCTGATCTTTCCTGTTGCTTGCTCTATTGCACAGCTAAATCACCACCTCCCAAGACCTCAGTAACAGAACAGGTGTGTGAAACGTTACACACTCACTCTGTATTCACCTGCAGTGGTGCGACCATTCAGACTGACAGGTTGACCAGTCAGATGGGCTGCAGCTTTTTGTTATGCAGAACAGTACAATGAGGTCACCTGTTGTTAACTGATCTGATTAACAGGACACTTTGCAAATCACCCTGTGAGAGCGATGCAAAGCAGCAGCTGATCATTTTATTGGAGAGCTATTAAAATTAAACAACAGGAGCTTTGGTGGATTCAAATAGATCTTCATTGTGTCAGTGTGAAAGTTTAACTTGTGGTTTTAACTTATCAAAGCCGGCTGAATAGTGTCTGTGTTCGGCTGAAGAACTGCTTTGCATGAAGTTTCTGTGATGCCTCCAGTTTGTCCCTCATGGGCACTGCAGCATTTTCTGTCTGTGCCATGATTGACATGCTCTGTATGATTAGGAAGGTAAATCATCACCTCTGTGCATTAGTAAATCATGAGCAAAGCCTCAGCTATATTTCTCTCATTCTGACAAAATTTCTAGTAACAATTTGTGTTTATTCCACACTCACAGAAATGGTGGCATGTACAGTGTATGTAAATGCGTGTGTATGTAGAAGTCCAGTGAGTAAGAGGAAGTGCAGGGAGGGCAGGGGTCAGGCTGTAAAACCATTTATCACCCTCAGGAAAAGTCTTTTACTGGTTCTGGTTTTCCTCAAAACACCAATAAGACAGGTGAGACTGGGCGTGTCAACACAAGCCAGATACATGAATGCCAGTCCACACTCACACCAGCCATGGTGACAGTAAAACAGCAACAGAGGCTCTGTTTCTTACAACTTGTTCCTGGAGCCCAGCCTCACAGCTGGAATGTATGGCAGGGACTCTGGCGTTTACTGAGCATGTCTGAACAGGTAGTTTTAGGAAGTAAAAAGTGAGCTACACTGGACTGATCTTGTTTCACAGTCAAAATATGTGTTCACTAAAGTTGGCGTTTGACCAAAACAGAGAATGAACCCGCAGTTTCTCGGCTCCTCTAACTTTAGAATTTGCATTGGATGTTTTCAAACTAATCCTGATAATTGACAGCTGGTATCATTGTCATGTGTGGTTATGCATGGCACTGAATTCATGCAACACAGTTAGTTGGCATAATAGTTGACTAAGTGCAAAACAAGGCTGAATCAGGTTGAGCAACTTTGTCAGTGTGGTTATGAGCACAGAGCCAATGTGTTGTTTCATTCAATATGCGGTATGAAGTTTAATTGTACTGTCCACCATACAGGACTGTTTAGGCTTTAACTTAAAGTGGATACGTACAGATAAACAATAGTGCACGGGTGTTTGCATTTTTCTGTAGGTGTTAAGGGCATGTAAGACCACATGCTTATGTATGTGGGTGTTTGAAAATTAAGGTCAGCTAAGGTGAAGACAAGAAAGTTGATGAATGAGCTTTATTACTGAAATAATTTAAAATTACAACATTATTTCCCTAAAGTTAAATGAATGAATGAATGAAAGTTTGAATGTACTTTACTGCTGCTAATGTAACAATATGGATTTATCTACAGTAATATGATACTGTATCTTGGATTCAAAGATTAATGTAATAGAGAGACTGGAAAACAAATATTCCCAGTAAGTTACAGTTACCTGCAAGTTTTTTTTGTAAATTTGAAATTTATCGATATGGGCACAAGGTTATAGTTCGTATGTGAACCTTTATAAATAATCTAGGCTTGATCTACAATCAACACCACCTGCCTTTGTAGCCAAAAGGATTCAAACAAGCCTGATCACGTTCACTGCAGCAGCCATTTGTTCATCACTGAGTCTGTAGCTTTGTATTTTTATCTCCACTTCCACAAGTTCCTGCTCATTCTGATTCTCAGTCTTTTGTCTAAATAAAGCACACTGAATGTGAGATCACACACTGACTCACAAACACGTGCATGCATGCACATAACCACAAAAATGTCACTTGATTCTTTTCTAAATAAGGCAGCGAATTGGCCTCCATAGCACTGGACTGCAAAGTGTAAATGTAAATATTCCTGCCAATTAAAACTTGGTGTATAATTTGCAGTCAACACGCCATGTGGCAAAAAAAGTCTGGAAGCAGGCCAATCATTTCTGCCAGTTTAGATTCTTTTACACAAAGCCTAAAGGTGTTGCTTAAAGCTGTCTTGCCAAGCTGAGAGATGACGACATGACAAAAAAATGGATGACATTATGTTCGCACATCCTCTAGCACGTCTTTGCTTTCAGTGTCTCAACACAGTGACACATGAGTCATGCCATCGCAAGAAGAAACCACCATGACAGGAGAAGAGACTAGTTCTCCACCCTGATAAAACAAACGTTCGCTTGTGATCAGTCAGAAGCAAAATGGACTGCAGTGTCCTCTAAAATACCATCAGTTCACAAATACAAGGCAGCACTCAAATAATGGTGGCACACTCTAAAAAATAAAGAAAGGGGGAAAAAGACTTTTGTTTTTGTTTTTTGAAATAGTTTTTTTGCACCCCTATCCAGAGGATGCCATTGGTGGGCTGTCACAGAGCTATATTAAGCAGCAAAGTAGAGTCTACTGTTCTTGTTCTTGGGTATTGTATACCGTGCGGCCGTGTTTTAGTTAAGTGAGTGGGACTACGCAGTCTAAGCTTCTGTTAAGAGATTGATAGCCTTTGTTTTCTGTACATGAAAACCTCTTAACTGCTCGAACCCAACAGAATGAATTACCACTCGTGGCTGCAGAGGCTGCTGTTGCTCAGCAAAAGTTACATTTTGTTGCTTTAAAAACAGCTTGAGAAGCTGGAACCAGAGAGTGTGTGATGTGTTTATTTTAATTAACTTTGCGTCAACTGACAAGTCAGTCATTTAAGTAATGGCACCAATACCAGAAAGGATTATACTCTCTCAATATGAGTCTGGTTCTGTCTTCTGTTGAGTAAATAAAGTCCTCCCCAGCAATTTTAGTGATTCAGATTCTGTCTGGGCGGTAAAATTTGCAACATTTGTAACTGATCCAATGACAACAACATGCCACACTGTAACCAGGACCAAACATTTAAAAAAACAAATGCGCGTCATTCCTGCAGCATCTCATATTCACAGGTCCACCAGCTCACTCAGATGGCATGTAAAGGCTTAAGACACTGCGACACACTCACACACACCCTTGTCTGAACCACCAACAAAGGCTGAGAGGCAGTAATTGTCCAGGGTGGAGCAGAGAGACCAAGAAACTGCTGCTGTTCAAATGCTGTAGTTGTATTGTCAGCTCCTGACGACTGAGTTAATTTATCAGTCGTCTCTTATCCTTTTCTATAAATAATCTAAGACCAATGTCAGGGACCTTTCCCGTGGTATTACTTCTACTTACTGTAAGTACAAGTGAAGTCATTGTTTGTGTATGTTGTGTATTGTTACCATTGTTGCTGTGTCTGACACAGTCCTGCAGCACAGCGTGCCACTTCTTCTGCTCCTTCTCTGTCATCACACAGAAGTAGTGGTGACGGGCGTACGGATGCCACAGGATGAGGGGGAACTGGGTCGCACACTTGATGAATGGGTTACTGCCCACTTTGGCCTTGATACCTACAAACAAGTCACATGACAGAACAAGAATGAAAAATTAGAATATTTAGAGAGCAGGTGCACTAGGGTTTGAATGTGAAGAAAATGTCAGCTGATTTAAAAAGAAAAGGGGAATTAAACAATGACAGATTTTGCCCACTTTCAGTTTTGACTTTGGATTGATGATCCATTCATTTTCTTCCCCTTATCTGGGGTTGGTTCACCCAGGCAGCAGGCTGCAATGCACCCAACTCCAATGCCTGTCCTTGCAGGTGGTGGGTCAGTGTGCTCCCCTCCCAGGTTTGGCTTCAGTAGGGGGCCCTGGTTTCTCTTTTGCGGGCGAGGTGCTGCAGCTTTGTTGTTGCCATTTCACTGGGGGTTTTGTCAATTGCCCTTAGTCTGGCCCCTCCCCTGGGGTCAATTTGGCTTGTGAGACCCTATCAGGAGCTATTGTTCCCAACAACACCGCTCCCAGGATCACTGGGACACACAAACCTCTACACCACAACTCTTGTATGATTCTTGTACAACATCACCTCCTAAAACTCTGATTCTGGTGAATATTGAAATTTTTTTTTTTTCCAACAGACTATATCTATGATGAATCCTTTTTTTAGCTGTGTTTTGTCTTTTCTTACCTGGCAGACTGGTATTCATCAGCTCCATGTACTCCTCCATTGAGGTTAGAGCCTTGTACCCAGCACAGTTGATGGTTACCTTTGGGTGCAGTCCCCGGTCATGTGCCTGTTAGAGAGAGAGAGATGGCAAACACACTAAGCTGTTTTAACGAGAGTCAAGAAATCACCAAATTGAACAGAAGTTTAGTGAAGTAAGAGAAAACTCACTGCTTTGCTCTCATAGAGGCTGATGGTGTAGCTGTTTGGCACAGATACAAAACGATTCCTCCACTTCCGGTTCTCCTCCAGGTACTGAAACAGACTCCCTGAGAAAATGGACCGGCCCGCCAGAGGGTCCTAAAAAATAACAGACACTCAGTGCTAAGGCAAAAGTTTATAAATCATTGTATCTTGTGGTGCAAGTCACAATATGAGATCTTTCATAAATTTTGGGATTTCATTACTCTAACATTTTTATAATGTGCCAAGTGAGATCTCCCTTCACTATGCAACAGACTTAAAGCCTAATTGTGTTTCCAAACAATTGAGGTGGAGATTTTTACCCAGAAACACACAAGTGTTTACACATGGATGTACACCACCCACTTTGTTTCTAGATTTCCTGTCTTAGATCAAATAATCCTGTTAGTCAGACTGCACATAGGGGAAGGAAACAAATAAAATGAGGCAGACGGAGGGGTGTAGCTGAACTGAAGCATAAAGAGGTGCTTTGACAGCAGGTTGATTGTTGTTTGTTTGTTTACAAATATATTATTAAAAATGATTTCTGTTTTGGATAATTGAATATTGTGAGTCGGCACTGTGGACAACATCAGCCTTTGTGCAGTCAGCCACTCTAAGTGGATTTGAAGTTGTCCAACACCCGCCCTGTTAACATAATTTGGCCCCTCAGACCTCTACATCTTCCCCAAGATGAAGAAGGAGCTCAGAGGTCGCCATTTTTACAGTGATGATGAGGTCATCTCAGACAGTGCTGACTTGCAATTTTCAATTCCCCGAAACAGAAATACCACAGAAGTTATTAACTTCAAACTTTCTGCAAAGAGTTGAACTGTGCATGCACATAATGACAGCTGTTTAACTCATGTCCGTCTACCTTCATTAGCAGATTAGAAAAAAGATCGCTGTATGCATGTTGTGTGTTTGTATTTGCAGCGTTTGTTCACATAGGCACCATAGTGAAGACAGTAGATGAACTGCCATAATAGAATTCCAAACAGCGTCTCTGTTCATGTGTGAAATGTGCTCCACTTTCCCTCCACTCACTGAAAACATGAACAAAAGTGGGACTTTAAGTCCAAAAACCAGAGAGGTAGAGCAGAGGCCTCGCTCGTTAGGTGATGCACTGGTACATAGACCTAAGAATGAGCTCATTCATGCAGTGTGTGTAACATCAAACACTGCTGCTCAGACAAAGAACATATTGATGCAAGTTTATGTTGTGCACAAATCATTTAGCTACAAACAGCAGTGTGGATTTGTTCATTTCAGAGACCAGAAGCATTTTAAACATGGCAGAAAGGAAGCTGGAGAATTGTGATCATTCGAACCACATTTTAACTGCTCAATCCGCAAATGATATTGGGGTAAACACACAATTCCTGTAGGATTCCTGTATCTTCTTAATGGTAATGATGACACTGTACCCGCCATGTTAAGAGACATGGCAACATCGCTAAACAAAAAATCTGATGGGTCAAGAACGGTCAGACGATTAGACAGGTTAATCACAGGTTATCCAAGCTTACTTGTATCCTAACTGTGTGTAAACAGCTTTAACTTGTATTTATTGTCCCTGTTTTAGTCGTACACACACACACCTCCAAATTAAGTGGTTTAGATAATCACACTAAACTATTGACTTGTTCCAAACCTTCCAGATCATCTGACTGTTTGCGTTGCTGTCTCACTGGACTGAGTTGTAGCGAAGGCGCCGTGTCCCCAGATGTCAGCAATTACTTTGGTGAGTACAATGTAATTATAACTGATATACTGTAAATGACGGCCAGACCTACAAAAATTAGATCCAAGTTGTGATAAACTTGAAATACTCTTTAACTTCCAGTTTCATATGGCGTTCAAGACCTCACAACAAATGTATATATTATTAGAGTCCCGTCACAGATGGAAGCCACATACTTATTCTTGTGTAGTTTATTGATGAGCAGGTTTGAACCTCTCTTTAAAAACAGAGATGGTGAACTTGCCTTTCTGTGAAGCAGCTGTGACTGCGTCCCTCCTCCTCCTTCTATCTCAAAGCGGACGCTGTTGAAGAGAGCGACTGCGTACTGCTGCTCATATACGTCACTGAACTCCTTCATCACATCTCTGGTGCGAGCTGCAGGGAGGGGCGACATAGACATGAGATCAGGAAACATCCCTACTGGAGACACTGACACATTTGTTAAGTTAAAATTGACCCAGGTGTACAGAGAAACACTTCAGATGAGAAAAGCTAAAATGAAAAAAGTACTGTTTAAGGGCTTGTTTTTCAAAATTTATCAGCATTTCAATTTAAATCTCTTTGTTAAACATTAACTGAGTGTAGATGGGGAGCTGCAGTTCTCGTGTGAAGACCTACTGTCTTTCTGACATGGTGACGAGGGCTGTAACCTTCACTGCTCCTATCAGCTCTTTATGAAAAGTGCCATGTAATAAAATTTAAAATGGGCTTTTTAGATAGTGATTCTTGTGCAGTACTCAACCAAGAGATACCTACCTACCATGTATTATAGGCACGAATCACTCGGTCACAAGTTGGTCATTAGTAGAACTTTAGAGCAGTACAGTTGAACTATAACTGCTCTTAAAAGACATTTGAATGTAATTACTGCTTGGCAAACGCTATGAGTAAATATTGATGAAAGACTTGTGAATATTTGCTAGTTTAAAATGTAATTTTCATCTTGTTGAAGCTCCACATTTAATAACTGCACTGTCCATCAAATGGGAGTATTCTAGATGTCTCGTTAATAGTTTTATATTATGCACTACCTGCCAAATGCAGCCTGAGTCTCCAGATATTAACATCATAAATTGAATATTTGTGAGTTTTAGACTGTTGGTTGGACATATGAAGATATTTTCAGATGTTTTATACATTAAATGATTATTCAGTAATGAGAATAATTGTTAGTTGCAGTCCCAGTTTGGAGTGAAAGCAGAATCTCCCCGTGGGGATCAGTTAAATTGAATCATCGTTTCTCACAAATCCTCTCACTGCCTGACTCAGCGTTTCATTCCCACCACTCTGTGCAAGAAGCATTTTAATAAATAGTGTGAGAACATGCAGAGAGGGGGACATCAGCTTTTCCCACATTCCGGTGCTGGAAAGGAAAAGGAGTCATTTTTGTGAGCCGATCAGTGTGTTTGACTCGGTCAGCGGCAGACAGTGTTGACTGTGATCTGTTTATGGAAGGGACAACACAGGAAGGAGGGAGCCGGCCTGCAGTGGGAGAGCAGGAAGGAAAGAGCTGACAGGACAGGACAGACGAGGAGAGAGTGTGGAGGAGACTGAGAACGGGGACACACAGACTTATTAAAAGCATCATGTCAGAGCAGGGGGAGATGAGTGGACAGGTTAGAGGGTTGCAGGAAAATGGTGAGACAGCTGAAACAAAGGCCTCCTGAGTTCAGTGTGTGGCAAGGCTGGGTATCAAACCGTAATATTATCTTGGCACTGACTGAAATGTGCCCATAACGAGTATCAAAAACTTGGCTCTGAGTATCTGGTTTGCCTACACTGAGAGCAGATTGACAGACCCCTATGAGATGGAAAAATTGCTCTGGAGCTCTTAGTGTAGTGTGTAGATCCTTTTAGTTTGATTTCTGGCTTAAATTGTGGATATCTGACAAAAAACCCCTCTCTACCCTGTGCAAATATCCACCATATAAGTGCTGGTTGATGGGGCCTCCATTCCAAACGTGGAAAGAGTTGGTACTTTCCACTGGTCGTCTTGCTCTGCCAAAGTCAGCAGACTGGGAAGCTGTACGTGGACAGCCTTTTAGGCACTTGGAAATTGGAATTTGGGAACAAAGACCACATCATAAAACACACACCCAGTCCTCTGTTTCAACCTGTATAGGCATGCTACAAAGGTTCTGTTATATCCCTCTATCCACCCCATGACCTCATATTTAATTTCTTTTGCTCTGCTGGCGTACAGTAACCTTAGAGGAAACTGTCAATGAGACGGTCCCCTCTACCCTGACTCACAAATAATCAAAAATATCAATCTAATGGTGGTGCTAGAGGAAAAGTCAGGGGATTACTATAGTCAGCAGGATTCATCCTCTGGGAACCATGGATGTCTGTACAAGATTTCATCTGTCTATCACTGAGTGTAGGGCTGTGCATAATTAAACCATTAAACGTTGCTACCCCTGCTAGTCAGCACCAGATGATGTCTGTATCATTCACTCCCTTCTTTGTCTCTTGGTGAAAAGTCTCAGTCCTCTTCTGTGTTTGAGAAACAACTTTGTTTTGGCCAATGATGAGCAGCATTATCCTGTAGAAAAGGGAGCTTATAAGGTTGTCTCCCTAGTGACCACACATTTGTGTGTGTGAGCATATTGTGTCTCTATTGCGTGGGCTCACAAGGGAGGAGGATCACTTTGTGAGAATGTGCTTAGGCAGCGAGGATGAGGAAATCACCTTGCTGGGAGGTAACACACTCCAAACAAGACTCCCAGTGCAGAAATGCTGAGTACACACACACAAAGTGAACACCCACTCTACCAAAGAGGATCTATAACTTGTTTTTTAAAGGACAAACTAACACTAACATGCATGCAAAGGGGACACCAAATGATCTTCAGAGAGACAAGAGAAGACACAGAGGGAGGGCGTGTGAGAACCAGACAGTAGTTTCAACTATTAATCTCATGACATGTTTCTACCTGCTTTACCTCTGCAGCTTCACTCAGTGTCTTCTCCTCTCCCTCTTTTTTTCAACAGACTGATAAGCAGGAAATATTGCACAATTTTAGGTATTCTAGCTGAAAACTTCAGCTGTTCAGAGGTTAATGTTTTATTATTTCAAACATAGTTGTCCACAGTAATAATATAAACCTCCTTCGATGGCATATGTGATGAGGAATGAATGAATACGTTCCGAGACAGATGCGTTTGTGGCAACCGTGCATTGTACCAGAATGCCAAAAAGATGCACAGATTTCCCAAATAGGCCAAAATGTTCTGACAACACCTTCTGTCATTAACAGCACAGGCTACATGATGACACCTGAGCCAGCTCCATTCACTGCTGAGGACTGTGGGATACAGCTGAAAGCTCCAAAAAAGGCTAGTAAGTGGACCTTTTGAGATGCAATTACTTTGTCACACATACATGAATTTACATACTGAACAACTTTCCTGTTTGTTTTCAGCTCATTTTGAGCTGCTGTATTCCTTGATTTTTAGATTATCTATGTTCATTAATTATGAATTAATTCATTATTTGCAAATAATTCATTGATTGTTTAATCTACAAAATGTCAATAAGAAGGGAAAATGACCATCACAAGTTCCCAGAGCCCAATTTGATATCTTCAGATTGCTTGTTTTGTCTAATCAGTCCAATTATAATTAGTCCATAATTAGTCCAAAAGTCAAAGGTATTTAATTTCTAACGATATAAAACAAATCCTCACATGTGAGAAGACAGAACCAGAGAATATTATTTATCCTTTATAAGTGATTTCATAAGCGATTATCAAACTGTTTCAACACTTCTGGGCACAGTCTCTGTAAATACACAATCATAAACACAGCAGATGAAAACAGAGAAACAAACCATCACCACATGAGACAGCTTCCAACAATGTTATTCTTCCTGTTTTCAACTATCTCTGAGAGTATTTCTCTCTCTGATTCACAAAAAGCAACAACAACAAACAAATTGAGTGTCTGGACCTCAAGAACATAATCTTTGGTTTCTGGAAGTAGTTGCTTCATGCAAGTACGCCTGCCAGCATATGCACAAACACAATTGCAATCCTGAGGCCCTCGGAGCGTCCTAACCCAGCCTAAAATGACTCTGAGACAACAGTTTCTGGAAAGCAAGTCTGGAGGATCTCATTGCCAACTCGAGCATAAAAAACAAGCAAGTTGTGTCCCTGTTCGTGAGTTGTTTTGGCACTATGATTCATTGCCAAACTGCTTCTAGCAATGACAGTCTTATAATTTCATTTCAGAAGCATCTACACATGCATGGAAGCGTTTCAGCCACAGTGCTGTTCTCCTGCTTCCCTCTGCTCCCATGCCTTGTTGAAATAATCACACAGACCTGCACAGTGCGCAGTGGGAGGCTGGAGCAATCTGAGACCTAAATAGCAGCCAGTTCCAAACTTATACAAACACGCTTTCCTTTGGGAAACCTACTTATTATCTCTGAGAAATAGGCCTGCAGCGGAGCAGGGATTCAGGGGAGCTCTTTGAGTGGAGCAGAGCAACAATGCACTCTTACAAATGAGAGGAGAACAGGACAAAGGTCACATATACTAAGTAATTTAAAAACCACGTATTGTTGTTAGATTTTATGCACAATTCCTGCACAGACGTTTCAGTGTAACGTTCTCTCCTCAGGTAGGTGTGACAGCTCAGTTTAAAGGAAGTAAAACAGAGCTTACTCCAGTACATAAGCATGTGTTTTTATAGGCTAGCTGTCGGGCAATTCTGACAAATAGAAGAGGAAAATCTGATAAAAACCATTATGCTGATAGTGGGGATATCCCTACTAGAGGATTTAAAGACTTAATAAAGTTGTTACAAACTTTTATAGACAATTCAGAGCCGTTTTGGATATGGAGAAAATAAGTTTCAAGCAACTTCAGTGTGTGAGAAACTGTTTGTATCCTTCACTTAGAGCTCAGGCACTCTTCTCTTACCTGTAATCATCTCCCGCCTGCCCTCATCCAGGTGAGAGGAAACCACGTCCCCCATGGTTACAGCACAACCTAACAGATCCTGCAAGTATCCGAGCTGGTTACAGGTTGTACTCCAGGTGAAAAATAAACTTTGGTGATACTTCCAGCAGTCTCTAACAGCCAATCCGTGCCGGGTCGCAGCTGCTGCTGGGAAAATGCTTCACTTTACTGGTGAAAGGCACGCGACTCTGACTTCTCTCTCTGTCTCTGTTTCCCGCTTTCGAGGCGGACTGAGGCGAGGTAACGACTCCCCTCCGGTGAAGAGGAGGTGAACACTGGTCTGGTTCACAGCGGTAGGACACACCCTCTGGGAGTCATCACTGGTCCAACGTGTTCAGTCTGCCAAGGGTGTGGCCAGAACCAGGAGCTTAATAGATTAACACCATTTTCAATATGTACTGTTCATATCATTATTAGTTTTTGGGTGCAGTTTATTTGGCGTTAAATATAAAACTTAAGAAGGTGACACCAAAATACCAGCACCCATGTGTTGAAATATCCCTTCTTCGTGATGTGGCTTATTTTGAAGTAATTATCTGTTGTGGATTTCATTAATTTTAGTACAACTCAGGGAGGTCGAAATAAGCTGATTTGTTTCAGAGGTCCTGTCCTGTGAGGAAAATTGGTTTTCCATGATCTCCAGTGTTGGTGTTTTCCTACATAAAGACACATGCTGCCCCCGTGTGGACTGTTTCATATTGAAACGGATATATATATATATATATATATATATATATACACCAATACTCACAGAGAAGATAGCTGTGAAATAGTTCAATCTTTAATCGATAATGTGCAGTATGCTCAGAATGTTCGCAGGTCCCTGAAAAACCTTTAAAGCGTCTACTTTCAAATTTAGTGTCAAAGCCTTTAAAAAATAGTCACATAATATTCTTATAAATTATAATCAGAGAGATAGGAGTTTGCTGATTTACTTGCATGCCAATTAGTTTGTTACCTCAGCGACATATTAAGAACAGGAACAATCTCCGCTGAAACAGTCCGTTACCTTCATTAGCTGATGAAAAGAAAATTTACAGTTTAATTGATCGATCCTTTAAGTCATAAAGCAAAAATGTCAAAGCGGCTGTTTGATTTCAGCTTGTCAAACATGAGGCAGTGCTGCTTTTCTGTGTTTTTCATCGTGGTTTCGGACGTTGTTCAGGCAAAATAAGCATTTTAGAGGCTCAATCGTGTGTTCTGGACATTTATCATTGAAAACAATAAGCTCTATCTCCTCCCATTAAAATAACTTCAATATTTACCAAACACAGGAAAAACTAAACGTATGAAATAGAGACAGAAAATGTTTCTTTAAAGCGTTTCTGTAAAGTTGGCTTTTTATGTCAGAATAACATAAGGACAATTTAATTTAGGCTGTAAATGAAGTTTTGTCAGTATCAGAGGAGGCTGCAGTAAATATTTTAAGCTAATAAAACGCAGTTGCAGCCAAACGTCCAGCACCACCAATGAGCGGATGATGCGGAAGGATACGCAGTGACGTTTCCAACTGGAGGCTCCTCCGCAGCGATGTGAGGTGAACGCAGAGAGGAGAGAGAAAGAGAGAAAGAGAGAGAGAGAGGGGGAGGAAGCAGAGGGTGATCATTTGGTCCAGCACTCAGCAGCATCATGGCACCTATCGGATTAAAGGCGGTGGTCGGCGAAAGTAAGATTATTATTTTATTATTTCGTTATAAATTAGGTGAGATGCTCCGCTGCGGCGCTGCGCTGTGCGCGCAAATGCGGCTGTGTGTGTGTGAGTGAGTGTGTGTGTTTCTACAGGATGCGGATGGCTGATAGTGCATCTGGGTGATGATGATGAAGGCGGTGCTGTTGGTGCTTCATTGTATCCCATTGTAAACCACAGCCGTGTAGTGAGGGAGCTGTATGTAGCCTGCAGAGGCTGGTTTGTCTCACCGGGCTCCTGCGGCGCGGATGCGCAATTGTATTTCAAGCGGCAGAGACGTGAAAATGGCTTTAACAAGCAGCGATTAGCCTACTGATAAAACATATAGACATCATTCTCCAGAAAGATGCAGGAAGCCTGGAGGCAAACGCAGCCCATATACGCCCTTTTAGCCCCAATCAGCGTTTATTTCAGGAATAATCCGCGCTGCATTGGAGCTGCATCGTAAACTCTGTTTTTTCCTGAGTATTGTGCTACACGATGCTGTAGACACTTGCTTCACACGCCCCGGCTAGTTAATTTTAGCCACTAATGTAATGCAATGCTATTGATTTTGAGGTGATTGGAGATTAACACTCTCCGTCCGTGGGATTCCCTGATTTCAGCAGTGCCTCACCCCCCTGATGGAGCATGACTCGGTTGCGTAAAACACCCTTCCTCTACCAGAGCGCTTCACTGCTGAAGCAAGCTGCTGTCAGCTGTGTGTCACGTTAATGGCGGCTTGTATCCAAAACGAGAAAGTTGCCTTAAAAAGGCCGCTGCCCGAGAAATTCCGCATTATCTGAACACGAGCTACCGTCCACACACGATCAGTAAATGCCCTTTCATCATCAACACTGTACCCTTCTCTGGCGGTGCGCCAGCGATCAAAACCAGTCTGTGTAGTCCTGCATCGTTAGGACGCTGTAGACCGGACCCTCCTGTGTCTGATTAGTCATTTTCAGGATCGTGTATCTGGGCTGGTGCTCCGGCAGTGTCTGTGTGTGGTGCTGATGCAGGCCTGAACATGGAGGCGCAGCTCGATTCTCCTCAGGAGGGTCAACTGGGTACAAGTGTTGGTGGTCGCGTTAATGTCAGACAGGCATGTACAGTTTAGAGACCACTTAATGTGAAGGTACGTTTCTAATCTGAGTAACGATTTCTGTAATTTCCCCAGCTGCACGTTTTCCTTATTTTTGGTAACGTGCCCTGCCCGTGGTGCAGGATTTGCTTCACTTGATATCTGTTCATCTTATTGATTCGGTCTCACATTTCACTAACTCAAATCCACACGCTCTCTCTGTAGTAATGTGTCCTGCCTGTCTGTAGAGAGCTGAATCTTTACTTCAGAAACCCTATCAGGCTCGCTGGTGTATCATAATTTGTCATGGGTACTGCTGCAAATTTTTTAGGCCCCCACCCCCACGCTGATACACATCCACCTTCCTTTGTCATACACACTTTTTCTACTTTTATATTATAAAGGGTGAAAAGGTTTGAGCTTTGCCAGGGAATCAGACACAGAGCAGAAGTTCAATGATTACAAACCCCAAAATACAAAAGTCTAATGTAATATTATGTCATAAATGTAGTGAAATATTCTCAATTAGTTGTATATAAAGCTGCAACAGTTACTCCTCTGGAGGATATGTCTGAACAAATAATATAATTATATGTGTGTTCCACTGTACCCCTGAAATGTTTGAACTAAAAACTTTATCCACTTATTTAGTCAGTTTTTAGATATTTTCATGTTACGATTCCACTGATAATGTTGAATTATTGACCGGTCCTGCTGTGGAGTTTATAGCAGATCCCTTAATGGATGATTAGGAGACATTGTTTGGCCTTGTTCTGTACTGTATTTGAGGTGAGAATTTGAATTCGTAAGAGCACAGACCAGCATTTTTAGTGGTAGTTGTGCTTATGATGAGATTTCTGTAATATGGAAATGTTTCTGAGGCCACAAGGATGAAATTTGACAGAAATGATATCATCTTTGCACCCACAACATTACACAATACAGCTTCACATGCCAAACGTCCTTTCATCTTCTGCATTATTTAGGCCCTGTAACTGGCAATTACATAACCCAGTTTGTAAAACTAAAGGCAGGCACATGCAGGCTCTCATTGTTGAGTGCATCGTCTTTTCCAGAACAATGTAAACACTCAGTGAATGTTTCCCAGTAGGTAACGGCAGGGACGCAGCAAGGCAACACCTGCGCTCTGTTTGGTTGAGGTGAAGCTGGGATGGGATTGGTGGAAGTGAAGGTGGTGGTGGTGGTGGTGGTGGTGGGGGAAGAGAGGGAGGGCCACACCATCATGGGTCCTCTCTGCAGCAGTGGATGTAGCAGCCAGGATGAAGGAGGAGGAGGAGGGGGGATGGGCAGCGAGCAGAGCCTCACCCTCCCCTTTCATGACTGTATATGAGCATCAGTCCCACAGAGCAACAGAAAGGAAAATAAGGCTGAATGACGAGGCTCTCATCATTCAGCAACAACCTGAGCTGGAAGATGTTTATCTCTAAATGATGCTGCTGCTCAGACTGATGAAGCTGAGGGAGTCAGTCCTGTGATTAAAAAGAAACAATATTATATGGTTGACAGTCTAGAGGCAAACACTTACTACAGTATGATGCATTCAGGTCCAGGACAAGGAATCAAGTGCCAACTTTCAATCATTCATTCACTCATTTAGAGATGGGTTACATGGATAAAAAATTTGTATCATAGCATCTATAATTTTCAGTATATTGTCTGCATTGAGAAATTGTTAATAGATAAAATAACTAGATGGAAATGTCTGTTTCTGGCTAATCAACTCACACAAAGAACGTACAAATCAAAATACTTCATCACATTTCTGCAATACTAAGTATTGTGGGATTTCCCCGACCATAGACAAATCAATATCATCTGCAGTATAAACTGTATCGTCCAGTTGTCTAACCCTACTTTGATTCATTTATTGCCTATAGCTGTTTTTTCCCATTCAGGGTCAAGAGGTTCATGCTGCACATGCAGTGCTGTTTAATCGACACCCAGCATCCAGCATCCATATTAATCACCATCCTGTAGTTGTGTAATAGGTACAAGGAATGTGATTGTTTGCTTCACCATGGTACTACTTGTACCTCCCTTGCTGTGCATTAATCTGTACACAGGGATGAAACTACAGTAAGCCTGAAGGAAAAAAAACATTTATATGAATCCTAATTCATTATCATTCATTCTAATCACCCTGTTCAGCATCAGTGTGACCTTGTTGTGGTTTAAATGGCATGTGGTGGTAGGTTTTCATTCTGGCTTTGACAGCTACACTGTGTACATTAGCTGTCTGTTTGTTTAAGTGTTATTTTGAGCAATTTTGCCTTAATTTGATAGTACACAGTGGAGAGCTGACAGAAAATGAAGGCAGAGAGAGAGAGTGGGATTTAACATGCAACAACAACCGGACTCGATTGTGACATTGATATCTCATCACTGTCTTACACTCACTGGTCCACAGGACAGTCGTCAGGAGCTGTTTATTGAACTTAAATTTAATTTTGAACACACAGGCTGTTACTTTTTCCCTGTGGCATTTTAAGAGTGCTGACATCAGCCAGTCGTAAACCAGAAATTTGCAAAGCATATCACACATGCAGCAATAAGAGTGACTTACGTTGCTGTTCTCATGTGAATGCAGAACTGAACTGGAAAAAAGAGCAAGGTAGATGCTAACAGAGTTTGTGAAACTGTTCCATGGTATATACTGTTAGTATGGCAGATGTGCTGTATATTAAGTAAAAACAGCAACTTTTGTCTTTTCGCTTTCTGATCGAGAACAAGTTTAGTAAATTGGTAGCGCCCTCATGTCTGTGCATTGTGTACAGTGCTGGAGTCAGGACATAACTAGCCTAGCTTAGCATAAAGACTGGAAGCAGGGGTGAAGCAGCTAAACAACATCTTTGTCACAGTGAGGTTCCCAGATTTGGTTTTATCGTTCCTGTACAGAGAACGAAGTCAAAACCGGAGATGCTCTGTAGCCGGAGACACTGCACAGAAGTAATGAGTGGACTGATAAACTAGATAGCTCCAGCATGTAACATTTTGAAAAAGCACAAACTGTTTTTGCATCCTCTTTATGTTCAGATTAAACAAATGAGATATAAGAAATACAAGAGCATTAATTAGCAGCATTTAGAGGTGCTGGTAGGTAGACTACTAAACCTTGTGTAGATGCTTTGTCCAGCTGTTTCTAGTCTTTGTTCTAAGATAAGCTAATCACATCCTGAGTCCAGCTCTGTACTTAACATGTGGATATGATTGACATCAATCTTTTCATCTTGCGCATCGCAGCAAATAAGCAGGTTTCCCAAAATGTTGGACTATTCCTTTAAGTACTGGTAGTGAAGAGTGAGTCCTCTCTTCCTTGGAAGTTTCTGGAAGCATGCTGGTGTATATTTACTCCCTCTCTGTGTAGGGATTTGTGAGTAGAGGGAAGGTGAAACAGAGAAGGACACGTGCATGCACTTAGTTGCGCATACACACACACACACACATATGCATGCACACACATACAAAAGCATTGCTGACCTTGGAAGCATCGCTGAACCAGAGCATCACACACTCGTCTGGGTTCAGTGTCTGACGCAGTGCCTGCAGCCCCTGGGCCTACATAAAACACACACATGCACACCACAAAAACACATGCACACTGCACACACACACACACACTCTCAAATAAATCCATGCCAAAATGTCATGTCGCAGTGGTTATAGAGCATGAAGAACTGGCTGAAATAGAGCTCTCTAATGCAGGGTTACAGTGGCTCATAATCTTAATGAATTTCCTTTCTCTTTCACTGAGGAGGAGTGCTGTGTCAGAGCTGGCAGACGTCCTCTTCCTCCCACTCCTCTCAGCAGCACGTGACCGTTCTCTCCAGCCTCCTCTTACATACATACACACACATACAGTGGAGACAAATTTAACACAGTGTTACAGAAATATCTACTTATAGAGCATCGGTACTGTACGAGAGCCAAGCAGCGTCGGCCAAGATGCTCCCGTCCTCAAGCGACATAAACAAAAAGAGGAAACACGGATTAAAGAGAAGGAGAAACTGAGAGGATAGCATGACCTGGTGGTGATGTGTCAAGTTGTGACGATAACTGCAAGAAGCAAAATATAATTGATATTGATTTTTGGCTTTTATGCTGCACATTAATCTGTACAGCTGCACTGGATGAGACTGCAGAGCACACAGACCATCAGACAGAGCTCCAGCCAGGTCGCTGCAGCCTGTGCTATCACAATGCATCACTTGCTTTCCTACAGTCTGTTATACACTGTCTGCCATTTTCAGCACCATGGATGTGTGGGTGAGTGCTTAAAAACAGGATTAACTCATTGCATTAATTAGCTGATTAATCAGTTCAGTAAAATGATTAACCATTGACCCTTTTGATAAGAATTTAGTCTTTAAAAACACACTGAAACGACATCTTTAGTTTCTGAAATGTGAGTTATTTGAGATTAAAGTGGAATATTTGGGGTATAATTACAAGAGGGACTTGATGAAATTGTTCAGGGGTTTTATTTGATTGCTCATAATGTGTGTGCTGTAGTGAGTGTGTAGTGGTCCCTGCAGAATCACAGTGATTTGGAGCTGTTCAGGACTGTTGGCCTCCACCCACACACCTTCCTCACCTGTGTTGTTAGATCCAGAGTCTCAGAGAACAAGGGAGAAGTGAATAAACTCGACCACATTCACATTCTTGTGGAGATATAAACAGTTATTATCATCTGGTATCTAAACAAACACTATTGCTCCACTAGATACCACGACCCACATGCAGAGTGAAGTAATTTGATGGAAGGGGTTAGCTAGATGCACCAATTACATTTGATTGAATAGATTAATGAAAACATTCATGAGTGCACGATGATTTAATGAAAATATTCAGACATTTTCCAGGAGGAGAAAAGAAAGGGACAGATTTTGTCATATAAATACTTTAGACATACCATGAGATCAGTAGCACAATTATTTCAGGGATTCAGGACGACAATACTAAAGATTTAATGGTTAAACCAAAAATCAATATATCATACTCTGTATTGAACATATTTATAAGCTGTAGTCCCTCACGATATAAGTACTGCTATAATAATTATTTTTAAGGAGTTCCCTTCCCTTACTACTTCTCAATTAATGTGTCTTCAGTTGCACTTTATGTACTCCTGATTTCCTCTGTAGGAAAACAAATTTAGATTTAGTGATATCTACTAAAATTCTTCTAATTGGGGGAGTTGAGTTGGAGTTTTACAACACCATATTACACCACCATATACACCTAATTATGATAAGAAAACATAGAAAGAGAGTCAATCTGTGCAGCACTTTTAATTTGCCATTTCTTCAGTGGTGTTTTGTGTGAAATATGCAGTTGTGTCCTGTTGCTGCAGTAGTGACTTGTGGTGACAGATAATGGTGAGTTCTTGATGTCAAGTGAACAAAGGTGGCTGACAACTCCATGTGTGTTTCAAGCAGTTTGTCCGAAAAATCTAGTGTCCTGTGTGTGTTAACAGAAGATCTTTATGCCTATACACAAATATTTGTGTCTCTGTCAGTAGACAATCTGACATCTTGAGACATTAGAAACATATTCATATGTTGATTCTTGCTGTGTTGTCATGCTGATGTTGATTGATGCTGACTTACTACAGCACTGCTAGGCCCACACCCTGTTTGCTTAGTTTTCAGGCTGTGTTGAGGTACGTCTGTGCAGGCTCCACGAGAAAGAGTCAACATACCGTCAACACAGTCACCAGAGATCAGTCCAATATACAGAATGTGTGGCAGGAGGATTTCTCAGGGTCTCTGCACTCAGGTCTCATGAACGAGCTTTATCTCTGCTCCTGTACATCATCTCCCATCACGTATCGCTGCAGGTCATGGGAAAGGTTTATCATGACTGTTCACCTCGCCTCAGTCTACATGACCTCTGACCTCTGACTGGATATATGTGGGAGTCCAGAGTGTCATGATCCTCCTCTGCTTTTCTTGCAACCCACTTGTGCTGGTTGCAGCTGGTTAGGGTTGTTATGTAACTGCAGGCTGGTCTGGCCAGGCTGTGAATAGCAGACTCTGGCTCGAGGTTTCAGGATCATTTACTCTTATATAGTCATTTATATAGATTACATTTTTGAATCTATTTCATTTTAATTCATTGCTCAGGGTTTACTCAACTGTATCTTATTGTATTTGTTCATCAGTTGATTGAATTTGTCAAACATAGTGACAGATGTCCACGGCAAGTTTGCAGAGCTCAGTGATGTCTTAGGCTGATTGTATTTTTGGATGAATGGTCCGAAAACCTGAATTTAATCACTTTTCAATGACGTAAAACACAAACAAATAAATATAGTTTTCAGTCAAACAACTAATCAACCAAGTGACTAATATCTTGAGCTCTATGTTAAACACAATAAGATCTCCAGGGAGTTTCAGTAAAGAAAATAATGGTCTCCATGGTAAAACACCACCCATGGTCTTTGCCTCCATTTTGTTATTTTCCATGATAATCACTTATTGCTATACTTTTATTGATGGACTATATTAGACACATGGTTTCCTGTGTCCTTTTTTGTTTTTCGAGCAGCTACTTTGGATTTGAGACCCTCCAAGTGAAGCCTGAACTGTTTTTCCGTCAAACAAAATCCAAAAATTCTCTCAGCTGAGCCATGGTGAAGGCTGTCCTTGTATTTTAGTGCAAGCTCTGCTGAAATGTCTGCCTGTCTCTTTAAGATCGGCAGTGTTAGATTCTCTCGGGAGTGATGCTACGGTGAAGTGGAGATCCAGAGAAGAGAAAAAAAATGGGTCATGTACTCATAGGTGAAAGTCCCTGAAGGGGGAGAACCACGAGTCAAAGGGAGAAACTGCCAGCTCTTCACTGCTGCAGAATGTGTAGAGTCAAGGCTGGGAGGAGTGTACATTGACCTAATCAGCAATATTATGTACAGTAACACGTCTCACTGTTCCTTACTGGGGCTAAATGTTGTTGTCATATGGGTTAAATTCTCTGAAGGAGCAAAGATTTCATGAAATTTTAGATTTTAGCCTTTAGATTATGTTAAAGGTTTAAAACAAAATCCTGCTTTGCCTTCGATCTGCCTTCGTTTTCAGCCCTGCTCTGCCATCAGGATGTGTATCCTGTTAAACTGGATGTAAGAGAGCTTATGAGGCTGTGTGTGTCTATGTGTGTGTTTGTGCCACTCTGCCTGTTTGGTTGACACAGCTGTTGCGCTGTGTTTGTTCAGGTCCCTTCCCTTCTGTCTGACTGGTGCGTTCCTGTATTGTGTTGCCTCTATCTGGAGGTCAGAAAGGAAAAATCCACAGTGCTGCCCCCTGATGTGGTTTTGATCTCCATTCACAGCCATCAGTTACAAGTGTGTGATGCTAACTTCACTATTTTATTATCATAGTTTCATTATTTACATGACTTAGACATGTGACTACGACACAGAGCAACATTTGCATTCATTTGGAGCCATGTTTCTGTCCACCTGATAAACTCAGGACCAATATTTGCCCTCCTTTTCACTCTGTTTTTTGGCCTCCACTAACCTCTGGTGAAAATATCTGTCTCTTTAGCTAGCTAGGTGTTAAGTGTGGTCTGTTTTTTGGTGCTGGGCTGGTAGTGTATAGTAGGTTTATCAGAGGTTATTTGCCTCCTGCTGCTGCTGGAAACAAGGTTGATGAGAGTGCAGTTTTGGGGGGCAAAAAACCAAAACAATGAGCTAAAAGATGCTAAAATGCTCTGTAGTGCTGAGGAGAGCTGCAGAGTTGGGTGGTAATATCATTTGTTGATAAAAAATAGTAAGAAGTGGAGCTTTCGCATTGCTTACACAACTTTTGATAGACCACACCAGACTGAATGTGTATCAATAAATGATACTGAATAGAGTATGCTTTCATTTTCCAACATGGCTTGCAAAAGTTGTGTTGTCAGTTCACCTTTAGAGGAGGTGTTAAAACGGGATGTAAGTGAAAGTGAGGTTATGTTAAATTGACATCTATGCGTAAGACACTCTTTCTTGGACATAAAGCAGTGAAGCAGGTTAAAGCAGTTAAATTAAACTAATATACTTGTTCAGTGGCTGGAGATTTTCACAGAACAAAAGGAAACGCATCAGCTGCAGCAGAGGAAAAGGGAACACATGTGACGGATATCCCCACTGCTGCTTTGTTTTGTAGAAGTGTCTCATCCTGTGGCCTGGAGGTGCTGCTGGATGAAAAACAAGTAGATTTTTTTAAAAGAATGAACGTGAACCAGCTTTAATTTTACAACCCTTACTTTAAACATTTAGCACTGACTTGCTCCTAAATAAAATAAAACGGCATTATTTTGGTTTCTTTGGTTTTGTATTTGCTGCTGCTTTGCTGAGACAGCAGCTAAAAGAACAGAATAGGGCACCTAAGATGATGGAAATAGTCAGAGGCTGAGTCAGGGAATCTCTGTCATTTAGTGAGAATAATATTCCTACTATCCCAAGATCATGTGTCCCACAGGAGGTCAGTCACAGTTCCTCTGATTCACAGGAGGTGAGAGCTGTCTGTCTGCCTACCCTTCCTTTTTTGAACCATCCTGGATATCCCTTCTTTTTGTCATGTTTCCTATTCATTCGCCCTTACTTCCTTTCATCCATCCTATCTATCTGTCTGTCCTATTAGTTTCCAACAGCTCCTCCCTCTCAGTGTGAAAAAAGCCAATCAGCGGCTAGCGTCTACATCACCTGCAAGAATTTGTCATTGTTTTTTCATGAGACAGAAGGCACAAGCGTTGACTGAAATGAACACATGCGACATGTGTTCCGTAATCTTTTTTTGTGAGAGTCCGTTTTAATCTGTGATAATCCATCAGTATCTTTGCGGCCTCAGGTTTTAGCCGCGAGCCGGAGGGCTTAGCAGGGTTAGCAGGGCGTGATGTTAAACAGTAATTCACCCTAAATGGATTTGTCCTAATACGGCTGGCAGATTGTTGGCACAGCGATCAGGCCAATATCAGTATGGTGGTATAAACGTGACCATCGTGATGTGACCTCACAGTGGATGAGATTATTTTTCCTGTGTGACACCAAAGTAGAATCACTTCTCAGCAGATTTTATTCACTCCTCATCCAGAGGATTTATTCCACTGGTGTAGATCTGTGTGGTCAGTAACCTTGTTGCAGGCCATATTTGACTTTCGCATGTTGCTGTCCTGCAGTGTAGGCATTGCATTATGGGATTTTGATTCTATACCAGTAGGACAGAATAATGTTGGTTGCATCCATTTGACTTTGGGGTACATGCTTTTATATGTTATTGTAGAGCTAATACAACCTAAACTTGCAACAATAAGCAACTTCGACTGAATTTTCAACTCCATAATACTGCAATCAAAAACATCTCATAGCAGTACTTCATACTAGTTTTAAGTAATGTTTTAAGTGGTACCTATCAAGCAGTTTTGGCAGAAATTAATCAGTTTTTACTTGTTGTGTTTATGAGAAAACAATGTGCTGATGATCACCAGTGTTTTTTGAAGAGTAAATGATTGCATTACATTTTTTCTGACATTTCTAAATACGGTTCATTTTGTTATTTTCTTAATGTGACCATACTCCACTCCCAAAACGTGGTCAGAATTATAATTATATGCAGTTACAACATGGGGATTTTGCTTTGTTGTCATTACTGGATCCTTGTTACAGTATAATAACTATTTATGATTCAATAGTATAAAATAATATTTATGGAAATATCTTGCAGAAGGAAAAATGAGTGTTGGAAGAGCAGAGTGCTCAAATAAATGAAGCACATATGGTGACATAAGACAGAGCCAAATGTGAACCCTGTACACACACACACACACACCAAATCATCCAGTCAAACTGGGCATATTCAGGCCTGCAGGTATTCAAACACACTACAACCAAACAGCTGTTGTTACACACATTATATCTCCCTGAATGTATCTATTTATTTTTGAATATCATCACCTATTCAAATGAATGTGAAGGTGATTTTGGCATCAATCAGCTCTGAAGGGATTAACTTCCTGTGGTGACATAGCACCTGTCCGTCTGTGTATCTCTTCATGAGTATTCCCTGTTTTTACGAAAAGGAATTAAAACATCTCCGCTCATCAGATCATCAAGCATCATCCCTCAGATTCCTGATGTTTATTTTTATTTTCTTTTACAGAGATTATGAATGATGTTATCAAGAAGGTGAAGAAGAAGGGAGAATGGAAGGTAAGATGTAAACCTATACAAGAAAATACCTTGAAATAATAATTTCTGGGTCTAATAGAGAGGGAGCACCAGACAAGTTGATCAGTGGAGTGATCTGTAGAAGATCAGATCAAAATCCTGCAGCTTCTTCTTGCTTCTTTCTTGTTTGTTTTTGCTCAAATCTGTGTCTTGTGTTGCTGAGATTAGAGCTGAAACAATTAGTCGATTATTGGCCAGCTGAGCAACAGGAATTAATATTGCAGTAATAATAAGTGATTATCATTGTAAGAATATTACAATATTAAAATGCCAAACTTTAACTTGTTCCAGCCTCTCAAATGTGAATATTTGTGGTTTCTTCTTGGATAGTAAACTTCATATTTTTGGGAGTTGGACTGCTTGAAAACAAATTAAAATTCCTCAAAATGTGTGTTCTGTAGAGCTTTATTTGAATGAGACAGTTTTATTGTTTGCCACATGTAATGGAAATAATAAAGTGTGTTTGTTTAGTTACTGTCTTCTCCCCTGTTGCCAGGCGCTGATTGTGGACCAGCTGAGCATGAGGATGTTGTCGTCCTGCTGCAAGATGACAGACATCATGACAGAGGGCATCACCAGTAAGAGATGGCGGTCACATCCAGCATTTCTCTGTGCTGTGACACTTTCTCTGGAACTGTTGACATGTAACGTTTGTTTCTGTCCCTGTAGTTGTGGAGGACATCAACAAGCGACGAGAGCCTCTTCCCAGCCTGGAGGCCATTTACCTGATTACACCCACAGAGAAGGTAAGCAAAGACTTTTAAAATGTGTTTTAAAATGATCATTATTTCATCTTATAAAAGCAGTCATCCTGTTAATGTAAATATTTTTGCAACATCACCCTGATTTCCTCCGTTCCTCTTCCTTCAGTCTGTCCACACCCTCATCGGAGACTTCAAAGACCCTCATTCAGCCAAATACAAGGCAGCTCACGTTTTCTTCACCGACTGTGAGTATATACAAGAGGAGCTGCTTCAGCACCGAGTTTTGTTCACAAAGAAGTGTTATTTACTTTGTTGTATGTTCAATTACTGCTCTGTTCTTTTTGCTTTTTTAAAATGCATTTGAAGGGACACTCCTTAATGAATTCCTAATTAATAGTACAAAGATCCTCACATTGTTCCTTTTTGTTTTTAGATTGTTCTTTTGTCTCTCATTTCTTGTAAGAAAAAAGAAATATTCTTAAAGCAGTTGTGTCTTTTACTATTTTGTTATGGAGACAGTAGATGATTTTCATAAATAAAAATATATGGAGCTGTTGTAATGCCACAGTTACCTTTGTACCTAATGTTAGGAATAATACTCTAGTCTGCCACATTGAATGTTTGAGGAATGAGAATCACTCTATAATCCTGTTTTCCTTTATTTCACCTTATTAAGATAGTAGGTTATTATATACTATAATCACCCATAAGCGATATAATTGTTGTTGCTTGTTTCTCTCCTTTCCAGCCTGCCCTGATCCTCTGTTCAACGAGCTGGTGAAGAGCCGCGCTTCCAAAACCATCAAGACTCTGACGGAGATCAACATCGCATTCTTGCCCTACGAGTCTCAGGTATATATCGAGCCGTACACAGTGTCTTGCATGATGACGGCTGTTGGTGCTGTTAGGGAATCTAATCAATGTGATACAACCAGTGAAACTGCACGCCTTCGTTGCTGGCCTTTTCATTGACAAGTGAAGTATTGATTTGTAAACAGGTGGTTCAGTGTGTCTTTCTGTCTATCACTGAAGTTTATGTATCTGACCCTTGGATTGTTCCCCCCTCTTTTCTCCTCTTAAGGCAACAAATGAACGGTTGGCTTTTATTTTGTTTGTTTGTCAGTGGCTGTGAGTGAAAACCAGAGGGAGAGAGAGATCCAGAGATAGAAAGCCTGAGCGAGAGATCGATTAAGGCAGGTGGGAGGAAAGAGATGCTGTGAAGGACACGGACAGGAATAGCAACAGTGAGGTTACGGGTTGTTAGCGTCAGGGATGGATATAAAGAGACGGAAAGAGAGAAACACAAATATACACTCAGGTGGTGGCTCGGCAAAATGCTGCTGACTCACCAGTCACTCTGTTTACTGCCAGACTGTTCCAGAAACACTCACGTTTGTCACATCGCCTTCCTCCTCCCTCCCTTCCTCCTCTCCTTCCCTCCCACCTGCTTCTCCACCCTTTGCTGAATTTCCAAATTCCTGCCTCCATCATGTCTTTTCTCCTCTCTCCCTCCCACTGTCTGCTTTTTTTATCCCGCCATTCCTCCATCCCTGCCTTTGCACGTCGCTTGCACTCTCTCCTCTCGCTGCTTGCATCAGACGTTTTATTTTTTCTTGTCACTCAATTTATTCTCGTATTTATTCGTTCACTCCCCCAACCATATTTTTTCTCCCCACCCACCCCTGTCCTCCCTTCTTTCTATCTCCCACATCTCTCCTTCTATCCATCCTTTACTGTCTCACTATCTGAAGATGTTGTTTGACCCACAATGCCTTGCTCCCCTCCTGTCTACTATAATTAATTCAGACTCAGTGGTTTTCTGCTCCGAGGCGAAGTACTGCTTTGTACACCCACCCCACAGCCCGATGCTCTCACCCCATTGGATAAGTCAAGATCCACAGAGGAGGATGCAGCCAATGGCAGCCATGCTAACACAGGGACCCTTCTGCAGCGCAGAAGTGTGGTCATGTGACGTGGACAGATGGGGTGGGAGGAGGGAGTGGTAGTGAGTGATGCAGGAGAGAGGAGAGGAAGAAATCAGAGGAGTGGAAAGAAGGAAAGGAGAGTATAGGAGAGTATAGGAGAGAAAAATGGGAAAGGGGAGGAAGAGGATTACAAAAGAGAGGATAAAACGAAGGAGAGGAGATGAAAGTAAACAAGAAGAGAAAATATGAAAAGGAGAGGAGGTGAGGAACAAGGATAGAATAAAATATAAGAGCAGCGAGAGAGGAGATGAAACAGGAGGAGATGAAAGTGGACAGGAGAGAAGAGAAGAAGTTTAGAGAGGAGTTAGGATGAGAGAGAGAAAAAGAGAAGAAGGATAAGGACATGAGAGAAGGAAAACAAACAGTGGAATTAAAGGAGAGGCAAAGGGCAGAGAGGAAGGAGGGAAAGGTGACGAGGACAGAGGATAAAAAATTGAGAAAGAAGGAAGTAAAATGAGAGAGGAAGGAGTCAAGGACTGAGGGAGGAGGGGAGGCAGACAAAGAGGAGGTGATTAAATCGTAGTTGAGACAAGTGCATAAAAAACCAAAGAAAGAAGAAGATGGGAAAAGAGGAGAGCGTATATAAATCAACTGATATTATCTCAACACCCTCAGCTCATTTTTTCCAGATAGATAACACACTCTGTCCACGCTGACCTGCTGTATTTCACGCTATGATAGTGTGCATGTTATGTAAGAGAAAAAGATGTAGGAAGGTGAAAAAGCTCAAATCGATTAAAGCAGAAAGACACAAAGCTGCTCCTCTTGAAGTAAAGTTTAAGTTCCTGTATGTTTGTATGTGCAGGTGTACTCTCTGGACAATCCAGATGCCTTCCACAGTTTCTACAGCCCCCACAAGACCCAGCTGAAGAACCCTGTGATGGAGAGGCTGGCTGAGCAGCTGGCCACGCTCTGTGCCACCCTGAAGGAGTACCCCGCTGTCAGATACCGAGGGTGAGCAGCAGGGGGAGCTGACGAGAGGCGGCCTTGGTTTACAGCCTGGTCATCATTAGCATTTCAAGGCACCTCAAGGAAATAGTGTTAAAGCTAACTGTAGGTGTGGGTTCACTTTGACTTTCATCTCAGGAAAACATATTTAAAGGTAAAAAAGGAATATCTCTGCTGGCCAGTAACACAGATTGTTTATTAATTGCAGCATTAATGAAAAAGATGTTTTTTCTTTGTTTTTATCAGTTACATGCTTCTGTAATGTAAAAGGCTTCTGCACAGACTAGTGTGGGAGGTGACAACTGAAGGTGCTGCAGATATTACTGTTCAGTTACAAAGGCTCAAAAGGGGGGATAGATCATTTAATGTTAAATTACAATTCAAATTGTAATTCATCATAATATCTTTTTTGTTTTGTATCATGTGCCTGTTTGACTGGATATCTTGCCTTCCTCTCCTCTCTTCTTCATTATACTCTACCTCCATATGCATCCATTTGTCCATCTGTCTGTCCTTCTGTCAGGGAATACAAGGACAACGCCACCCTGGCCCAGTTGGTTCAGGACAAACTGGATGCCTACAAGGCCGATGACCCCACCATGGGAGAGGTGAGCTCAGGAGAAATCATTTATTCATTCCACTGCTTTTGATACTAAGTGCATGTTTGTCTTCTTGCTTCTTTAATTATTGTATCTGCTTCTCTCTCTCTCTCTCTGTCTTTGTAGGGTCCAGATAAGGCTCGCTCACAGCTGATCATCCTGGACAGGGCGTTTGACCCCGTTTCACCTGTCCTGCACGAGCTCACCTTCCAGGCCATGGGCTACGACCTGCTGCCCATTGAAAATGACGTCTACAAGTACGGGAAAAAAAGACAAAACAGATAAGTTAACGCTTGTAAGGGCTATGTTTTAAATTTTAGGATGTGTGTTTTTTTTTTTCAGGTATGAGACCAGTGGCATCGGAGACTCTCGTGAGAAGGAGGTGCTGCTGCACGAAGACGATGACCTGTGGGTGAGCCTGAGACACAAACACATAGCCGAGGTGTCCCAGTGAGTACATCTGTTTTTCTTTGTTTTTTAAACATCTCTTCAATCAGTCTTTTGATGCTGAACAAAGCAGCATTCAAACTTATTTCTGATGTATCACTTCTCTTCCTTTGCTGTTTGTGTTTTGTCATTCAGGGAAGTGACACGCCAGCTGAAGGACTTTTCTTCCAGCAAGAGGATGAACACCGGAGAGAAGGTACAGACAAAGTTGATTAGTTGATATATACAGTCTGACAATGCAGTATTGGCACAATAACATCATTAAACAAATCTCCAAGTAAAAAGATCGATTTCATATTTTTAAAGTAATAGTTCTACATTCTGGGAAATATGCTTATTTATTTACTTTCTTGCTGAACACTGATATCACTCTTGTATCTGTTGATTAAATATGAAGCTGGAGCCAGCAGGTGATTAGCTTAGCTTAGCATATAGACAACTAGCCTGTTAAAACTCCTTTTTAGGCTTTGGTTTTTGTATGGATTAAGATATAACATGTTAATTACTGAGCTTCAGAGGTGCTGGAAGGTGGATTTTATTAATTTCAAGAATTTATTTATTTTTGTCAGCTGGTAAAGGAAACTAAATGAATCCTGAGGTTTCTGCCTTTACTTTTCATTTTTTGTTTCAGTTTTGTACATGTAGCAAAAGGGCAAACTTGGAAACAGGACTGACTCATCATTCAGTGTTGTTAAGTTAGTTTGTGTTGCTTTTGTCTCGACAGACTACAATGAGGGATCTGTCCCAGATGCTGAAGAAGATGCCTCAGTACCAGAAGGAGCTCAGCAAGGTGTGTGTTTTCAGGCATGTGTGTATGTTTTCCTCAGAGTGTGTGGGAGTGTTAATGCTGATTCTGTGTGCTTTTGTCTTTTTCAGTACTCCACTCACCTGCAGCTGGCTGAGGACTGTATGAAGCATTACCAGGGAACAGTGGACAAGCTGTGCCGTGTGGAGCAGGGTGAGAGGGGAGAAGAGGAAACGATGAGATAGATGCAATACTTTAAATGACAAACATGATATGAGAGCTGAGTTTTCTGCTGCAGGATTTGGCTATGGGAACAGACGCTGAGGGAGAGAAGATCAAAGACCCCATGAGGGCTATTGTGCCCATCTTGCTGGACGCCAACGTCAGCACATATGACAAGATCCGCATCATCCTGCTCTACATTTTCCTCAAGAATGGTGAGTAGGAGACTAAAGGCAACATAAGAAAATCACATTTTAAGTTTGTAAAACTGCTGCTGCTATTTCCTCCCTATAAAATATAAATCTTTTGTTTCATTTTATTACCCTTTTAAATGATTTCTACTCTGCTGTTGCTTCAGCTGTTGTCTGATCGTCTTTATAAATATTAATGCAGACTTGTGAGTATTAGTATTTCTTACAATATATGTAGGACTCTTGAAGTGTTCAGAAATGAAATCAGAGTACAGAAACTTTAACCAAGCAATACAGTCTGTTTTGGAACATCTGTCTGCTGAACATTTTAATAATTTCTAGATTTATCTGTCACTTTTCTTTTTCTAAATTATACATAAGTTTAAATGAACAAACTAACAATCACTCACTCAACAGAATGGCTGCTGGTGCCAGTGTAATTCATCACTTATTAATATTCACTAGCTACGGAAAGAAATGAACCACTACAGCCTGTAACAAGCTTCAGCAAGGCAGCAGTCCACCAAAAGCTTGTGCTAGTGATGTTTCACAGACAGAATAAGACCCTGCCATGCACTGCTGTAATAAGCTGTTGAGGTTAAGCTATATACAGGAAGTGCAGTGATATTAAACTGAGCACATTTAGAGCTTTAATAAAAATTATTTCCTTAGTAGTAGCAAAACATGAATTCCCCTTCCTATCAGAATAGGCTAGAACATATTAAATGTAAACAGGACAGAGTCGCAGAGTTGTTCAGTATGATTTATGTATGTATGTGTGTGTGTGTGTGTATGTTAAGGCATTACGGAGGAGAATCTGAACAAGCTGATCCAACACGCTCAGATCCCACCTGAGGACAGTGAGATCATCACCAACATGGCTCACCTGGGCGTCCCCATCATCACAGATGTAAGTTCTTTTTTCTTTTTTTTTTTTCCCTCTCTGCTCTCCATCATCCTGTTCAGTCTGTCATGTGCTCTCAGTCTGTACTCCTGTTCTTTTTGATTGTATTGAACTCTGGAGCAAATCTCTGTGTCTAAGATTTTATGGTCAGTTGGAAACATTTGAAATCCAAGAAATGACCAAAATCAGACTGTAAACAACCAATCTGCAGTTACCACACAAAGTAACATGACTGACTGAAGAGAAAATGACAAATGTTTACAGTGATTACCTCTAAACCTCTAGGATAAAGCTGGTTTCACAGAACAGTTTGTATTGTTTCCAAATGAAACCAAACCTTAGTAGATGATTATGAGAGACACACAGGTGATTCTGGTGATTAATAATACACTTTTTACTTCCTTGTTTCTTCTGTCCCTCGTCAGTCCACCCTCCGCCGAGGAAAGAAGTTGGACAGGAAGGAGCGTGTGAGCGAGCAGACCTATCAGCTGTCCCGCTGGACACCACTGGTCAAGGACATCATGGAGGTGTGTTTGCAGGGCTTAGATCACTATTCAGCTGATCATATATATGTGTGTGGGTGTGTGTTTTATTTAACCTGCTGTCTCCACTGTAGATGTATTTTTTTCCTCAAGCTGACTCCCACAAAAACCTCAGTCAAACATCTATTTTTTCCAGCCTGGCTGTATTTTTAGCCCCTTATTTGTGCAAAGCCAATTCTTCAATGGGTCTCCATGATGGAACCACACACAGTTGCTAAGAGACATGTCACAACTGTGAAGCCCCTATTCAAGTGTGTGTGTGTTTATATTTAAGGCAGACAATAGTGCTGACAAAGATCTGTTTTGTCTTTTTTGTCGCCCTGCAGGATGCTATTGATGATAAGCTGGACACCAAGCACTACCCCTACATTTCCACCCGTTCCTCTGCCTCCTTCAGTACCACTGCAGTCAGGTATACACACTCCACACATGCACACATGCGCACGAAAACACATAAATACATGTGCATAATACATAGTGTTGCATCTTCATGCATGGTCATCTCCCTTTTTAAATTATGCAAACAGAAATGGTGGTGTAGGATCAATAGTAATTTTGGAAGGGAGATGAGTTTGGTGGATCAATACTTGAGAAAAATTGAGAGCAGGAGGCACTGCTGATGACTGGCAGGATTGTGAGCTGTATACAGATCCCAGTGCAAAAACAGGAGGCACAATGAACTCGAGCTTTCACCAACTTGGACGTACAGATGGGGGGCAAATCAAAGGAAAAGACACAAAAGTGTGTTAGTAACGCGATGTGGAGGAGGTGTGTATTGATTCAGCATCAGATCCTATTACTAATGATCTGCCTCATTTGCTGTCCCACCCCCACATACTGTATACTGACACACCCAGCACTGAGGATCATGTTAGGATACATGAGAAAATTTATACGAATGCAGATAATGCCAGTTGCATCTGCAGGCTACAGAGCTTCCTGCTGGGATGCAAACAGCCTCCAGCAAGCTCCACCAATCAGATGCTTGGGATCAGCCTATACTGCCTGAGAGATGAAATTCAGCTGACAACTTTAGCCAAATCCTTTCTCAGGAGGCTTTTTGCTGTGAATGTGAATGATTTTATTAACTCACAACTCACAAAATCACACACACAAAATCTCAAAAATGAGATTCGGAAAAGTTCTGTCTCCATCCCTAGAAGTTATGCTCTTGAATAACCAAATATGTCACATCTTTGTGTCCATGAAACATAATCTATTTTTTGGAAATCATTCTCAAGTCACAAAAAAATGTTATGGGTGAAGTGAATTAGGATGCCAAGCTAAGAAAACAATTGCTGTAAAACTGCAATAATGTAATCCTGTTTACCTTCCTGCTCTGGCAGTGCTCGGTACGGCCACTGGCACAAGAATAAGACACCTGGAGAGTACCGCACCGGTCCACGTGTCATGGTCTTCATCATTGGCGGTGTGTCCTTCAGTGAGATGCGCTGTGCCTATGAGGTCACACAGGCCAATGGGAAATGGGAAGCCGTCATTGGTGAGTAATGCAACATGGGGGCACCGCCGAGTGCAGGCTGAGAACAAGGGTTTAAGGATTAAAGTGTAGGCTGTGGACATGGCTACTCAGAGATACACTCACCACAACGTTGAACACAGAGTGGACGTGTCTCTGAGTGGACGTGTGGAGCTGATGATGATGATGATTAACTGTGTGCTAATTTAAGAGGCCATGTTTTCTGAGGCATTTTCCGAGGACTGTGTGAGGCTAGACCAGCAGGTCCTCTTAAGGTCACAGAAGGACACGGCTTCTGAACTGGAACACAGCTAAGAAAATAAAGATTGAGGGAAGGAAAATGTGGAGGGAGTCAACCACAGGAAGTGAACTGAATGGACAGTGTAACTCTGAGATAGAGGTGCAAATTCACTGCATAAAAAGAAAGCGGAATCCGTTTTTTTTTTCCCACAAAGCATGGGGTGTAATTAGGTGACTTTTTGACAATACGGAATGAGTTTTTAGTGAATGCTTTTTGGAATTAAGTTGCATTTGGTGAAGAAAGCGGAAGGATGATTATGAGATATTTCACTTTGATTTTTTGAAAATTATAGAAGCAAAGGTGACAAAACCAGTAATATCTGACACCACTGGCACACTAGAAGAACCAATACAAGATTATATACAGTTTGAGTTTACATTTATTTTGGCATCACTACTTTCACTTTTTCAAACACAAAATGTCCAGGTTTTACAATCAGGAGTAATTTCAGCAGCACAACACAGCTCATGTAGAACAGCAGAATTTCCTTTCTGGCTCTCATGCACCCAGACCATGAATCCCACATTACACATCATGGCCACAACAGTCTCACAACAATCACTCTGAAGCAGTTTAACCTTGTGGAAAACATTTAGAAGGTCTAGCTGCAGATAGCTGTTGCAACCTGCCTATTGTGTGCAATGTGTTTTGTTTAAATAGCCCTTTATGTTATGCCCCTCTGTACTGTTTATTTGATGTCTTAAAGCTTTGCCAGCCAGTCTGTGTTATAAATGGGAAAGTGTCTTGTTAGTTTTTGTTGTGCTCTGCTTCAGCTGTTGTCTTTAAAAACAACTGTTGTCTTTAAATTGCAGCCACGCCATGTCTTTTTCTCTGTCTGTACGTCCCAGTTTTTTTGTGTTTGTGCAACATGGCGAGTGTATGTGTGTATATGTGTGTGCGCAGCGTCAGTGGGTTGAGTGTGTCTCTGTGTGTATGTACTGTATGACAGATTGCTTGTTTTTAACCCCTTTGTTTTTCTGGAGAGAGTGGGGGAGGGGGCGTGGCATGTGCTGAGAGACGAGTGGTGAAGCCGCCTCTGTTCCTCCACAGGTTCCACCCACATGCTCACCCCCACCAAATTCTTATCGGACCTGCAGCACCCCGACTTCCGAGAGTCCACTAGGGTGTCCTTTGAGGACGCAGAACCCACAGCCGAGTGAGGCAGAGACAGATTGGGAGGGAGGGAGAGAGAAATCACACTGAAAAAAGTAAAGGCAGCCGCACAAAGAAGCCCTTTCTGAACCTTCACAGCACAAGGGCTTCCTCCTTGCTCCTTTTTCTTCTTTGAACACTCAGTACTGTTTTATGTAACTCCACCCTCCTCCCCGTGTCCCTCAGGGATGGGCACCCCCGACTCTTCCTCAGTGCATGGGCCACTCCATTGGGCTCCGCTCCCTATATACTGACAGTTAGCTAATCAGAGTGGGAGTCTGCTATTCAATCAGGTGTAACGTGTCTACTGAGCCAACAGGAAGGCTGAATCCAAATGCCCAGACTTCATTACATTTGCAGACTCGTGGACTTCATATCTAGATGTGGCACTAAAATCATTTGAATCTCTGACATGAGAACAAAGTAAAACTTAGAAATGTAGAAAACTCACAAGTATGCTGAGAGGTTACTTGCATTATGTAGAAACAATATTTAACCCTGTAATGTAGAAATATGTTGAGAAAAACACTGACACTAATATACTTTGGAAAAATTACATTAAAAAAAGTGATGCATAAAAGCAGTGAAGTCTTATCAGGAGCTTATGTCGCCTTCCAGTCTCACAGCCTCACATACATGATGAACACTGATGTTGGGCATGTCAGAGTACATATGCACGCAAGTCCATGAGGGCCTTTGGATTCAGCCCAGGTGAAGTCTGTGCTGAGGAGTGGCCATGCCTGAGGGGGTTGTGACCCCATCCCTGCTGCCTCCTCCCATCATCTCAACTGGGTGGATTAAATCGCCCCTCGACAGCCACCCAAAGGCCCTTTGAGCCTGTTGAACTCTCACACCAGATTTAATCTACCCCCCGAGATCCATCTTTATCAGTTTTTAACTGTCTGATTATTTTTCGAATTAACCCTTTGCAAAGACAATCCCCCTTGATTTGTCAGTGGTTTCTTTCAGGACAGGTCCTTGAGTTGATGCTGGATTTCAAAGAAGGATTCTCTCCTTTTTGTCTTTGTGTTGTTGTTGTTTTTTTTCCGTTTGAGTCCCAATCCTCTGACTTCATTCACGTCACTCTCTCTGAGCCCACCATCACATGCTCACATGGCTCATGGCTTGTCTGCAGAGGGCGCCGGATATTAATAACATATCATCACCGTAATATTTTAAGGATGCTGACACACAGGCTGGTTTTGGTGGCAACAAAATGGGAAACAGTCAGTTCAGTTGCCCACAAAGCTTCCTCCATAACGTCTCTCTGCTGACACAGTCTGAGAATGTAGCATTGTTCCACCTGATATGCTTTAGCAACCTATCTAAAAATAAAGATGCCACACATGTCAAAGAGCTACTAATCCCTCCCCCCTTAATGTACAACACTCTTCATTCCTACTAGTTTTCAGTATGTTTATACAGGAACACAAAAACAGATACTACATCCATAGGAGCCTGTGTAGAACTAGAAAGCAGTCAGAGAGCGCATACCTCTGCCAAGGCTGAACTGTCATCTGAATTTTTTATTTCAATAATACAAAATATCAGGGCATTTTTAATGAACATCTCATCTTTGAACATATTCAGAGTTGTGCACATGTTGTCTAAATGTATTGGCAACCACACAATGCAGTTAAGAGTTTATTTAAAATATGCCACACCTGCAAAAAATTGGCAACCATATAAAGGAAAATTTTATGGAATACAAAAAAAGAATAGCTTTTTTTGGGTGGAATTATCTAGAATGGTTATCTATTAAATTTGGTTTAGTTTGGATGATGAAAGATTTCATGTGAACCACGGAGTGGAGGGACAATAAAGGTGTGTCTCATGTTACTTGGCTCAGAAGTTGCAAACAAGATTGTTCTAAAAGTGTTTCATTAACAGCCACATGGTGGAGCTATCTGCACCAAAAACTGATGAAAGTCCTCCCCTTTCCACCAGAGTTCATGAATTCTAACATAAGTTTAAAGTCTTGTGTTAGAATTCAGTGGTAGTTTAAAACATCCTTCTGACAAACACACATTTGGGAACATTTGATGAATAATCTCCTCAGTGGATGTAGTAAATAGTCGTAATATCTATTGCCATATCCATGACCACCTCATTGCCGATCTACTTTTACAAACACATTGTCATTTAAAGCTAGATTTACTGCCCCACCCCGTTTGACCACTAGGAGGCGCTCTGCTTTATGTTCCCACTCATGTAGTTGTGAGCACATTTTCCAAAGACTAACATGTCTTTATGAAGCTTCTTTAAGAGCATTTAACTGCTTTTATGTCATTTAAGCAGTTAAATGTTCTT
>BRZM01000091.1:5000-54231 GCA_033238685.1 Lates japonicus
TTATCCTCATTCGTATAAATAGGTGGACAAAATAACAGAAACACCTGTTCATATAATGCAACACAATTTCAACTGAAATAAAATGAAAATTAGCTAAAAAAAAAAAAAAAAAAAAAAAAAGAGAGAGAGAGAGAGAGAAAAGCATATGACACCAAACTGAAGTTTTATATTTTAAAGTGCTTCACACTCAGTTAGACTGCTCAGATTTATAGTCACGCTGGATGAATTATAAAATAAATGCAGTTCATTTTTGGCGCCAGAGGGCAGCATAACGCGTTTTAAAATTTTATTTGAAGTTTGTCCTGTACGGCGTGCTGTAGTCGCCGGGTAGTGGAGGTCGGGCATGTCCATGAAACACCCACTGCGAAAAGATAGGAAAGCGCCAAAAAGAGCTAGATTAACATGAAATTTCAGATACATGCGCCGCAGACGACCTTTTAAATTGCATTTCTGCCGAGCCGATAAGTCGCGAGTTGAGAAAAAAGCGCGTAGAAAGCAGGAAGGAGCACCCGCAAACTGTCCGTCCGTTTTGTCCTACAAAGGCGCCGGGAGTTTGACAGCGGCAGGACGCGAGTGCGCAGGCCCGACGGTTAGGTAAACTGCTGCAGGAGGACTACATGAGACAATAAAGACTGTCCTTTTCTGTTGAGGAAATCAAGCTCCAACATGAGAAAGGACGTGAGGATACTACTCGTAGGGGAACGTAAGTAGCAGGTGTCTTTAATCCTAAACGGTTGAATGGCTCATTGGCTAACATGCTAGGCAGAAAGCTAATGCTACTGCTAGCAGACGAAGTGGGTGAATCTAAGATGAGATTATGTTGAATGTGCACCGAGGGGCCGAGAAATTCAGTGGGACAGTGTTTGAAAGTCACCCACAGTGACTGTAGGTTATCCAAAGTCTGAAGAGAGTAAGAATCTGAGGCACTGGTTTCTGTCTGGTGTTGAGAGCTAGTCAAGTGTCACATGGTGCATGATAGCTAAACGTTATCTCACCAGTGTTTCCATGGGCTGTCATGTCTACATACTCAGCCTGCCTCCCATTATCCAGACATAATCTGAGGATGAGGCTACCACAAACTGCAGTTTAACATTGTACAATATATCAGTTCCCTAAGTGGTTCATAAAAAATCTAAATGTGTAGGGCTGTTGTACTGGACCTGACTAGGTTGTACAAGAACACATTACATAGTAAAAATCAATAGAAAACAATAGACTAGTGCACTAAAACAAGATAATAGGAAAATAAATTTTACTCTACAGTATAAAATGTATTATTGGAACAGGGTTTGCAGAATATTCTTATTTTCATCTTCGATTAATGGAGGGAGTGTTTTCTTGATGAATTGTTTGGTGTATTAAAAGTTAGAAAATTGTGACAAGTCGCAGTCCAAAAGCCCAAAGTGATGCTTTCTCATCTCTTGTTTTGTCTAACCAACATTGATAAACCCCAAAATATCAATTTTGCTACATAAGATACAGAATGCAGTATATCCTCTTCACTCAGAAGCTGGAACAAGAGCATGTATGGCATTTTGTATTGATAGGTGATTATCATAGTAGTTGCTCATTAGATTTTCAGTTGATGGACTAATCGTTTCAGCTCCAGTTGGCACAGAGATGCACTGTATGTGAAGCAGAATTATGGGTTATTAGTTTGCGATTTCGACCTTTTAACTCTGGAGTGAGAGCAGAATTAAGCCATAAAGGCAAAAGATCCCATCCAGTCTAACTGTTTCACCTGGTCTATTTGTTCTCTTTAAAGCACATGTGTTGTCAGGACTATTTATATTTCAGTTGTGGCTATGCAGGATGGCCTACATTGCCACATTAGGCGAGCTGGTACTGACTGTTCCTGACAGAGGTGCAGCCAAAATGCTACATGCCGACTTCAGTGTTGTGAAGTTCAGCAGGGTGCAGTTTGTGGGGTGACACTGAGAGCAAGTGGTAGTGCAAACTAGGGATGCAATTAGCATTTAATCATCATGATTATTTGCATTGTTGAATTAATCTGTTGACTGTAAGATGTCAAACGATTTAAAATCCAAAGATATTCAACTTACACTAATATAAAAGAGGGAAAATCATCAAATTCTTACATTTCCATGAGATGGAAACAACAAAAGTACAGCATTTCTGCTTGATAAGTGAATAGAACGATTAACTGGTCATTAAAATAATTAGGTATTACTCTTCAGACAGACTTATCGAATAATTAATTAATTGTCTAGACCAACAGGCCTCTCAAGATATAGATATATCTCAAGATATAGATATATTGTAGTAGTAGTGGAAGGGGTATTGTTGTTTCTTTAAAATGTGAAAAAAATGTTGTTAGAGCCTAATATGGGGAATTTGAATTTCTTGTTTCAGTTGTACCACTACCACTAGTAGGTACTGAAAAAAGATGTAGGGATAATGCACTTATTGAAATGTTAAGTCAAGTCAAGTCAACTCATTGACCAGTTTATCTATTGTAGGTGTAACTGCACATCATGTTGCTCCTCTTTTTATCGTTGCTTTGTTTTGTGCTGGAATTTACTGGGTGTTTATTTGAGAAATGTAAAACTTGGCCGCTGCTCTTAACCCCTTTCAGCTGCTCTGTTCCCTGTCACTGAACACATTACCCAGACCACTCAATTAAGAAATGGTAGAGAGGTCACATGTTAATGACCCGTGGTCTTTAAAAGATGTGTGATATACCAGATTGTAATAAAGATGTTTTGTCCTTGTCCTGTGTACAGCCAAAGTGGGGAAGACGTCACTGATTATGTCTCTGGTCAGTGAAGAGTTTCCTGATGAGGTATGTATCAGCAGACCATCAGGCTGATGGATACAATAGAACTCATCCTGGTATCTGTTCAGTGTACACACACATCCTGAACATATATTTAGCTTGGACCATTAATACCGCAAATTTGTCTGACTGCTTGACTCTTGCTTGTTGTCAGCATTTAGGATCATTGTCCTCTGTCTTACAGGTTCCCCTTCGAGCCGAGGAGATCACCATCCCAGCTGACGTCACCCCAGAGAGGGTGCCCACACACATTGTGGACTACTCAGGTACTTTCCCCCAACCCCCAAAGCCACCCCTTCTTCTCTACTCATCTCTCATCTCTCCTCCATATTAATAGTAATCAATCAATTTGGTAACAGTAAGGCTTGATAACATGTCAAACACTATAATTATGAGCATTTTTGGTCTCATTTTAGAAGCAGAACAGTCAGTTGAGCAGCTGTATCAAGAAATATCCAAGGTTTGACTTAATTCTTACTCTCATTTGGTCACATAATGTCTCTACCCCCTTTATTTCTTAGGGCATCACAAGCTAATGTTACTATTTGTCTTTATAGGCAAATGTTATCTGCATAGTTTACTCAGTCAACAACAAGAAGTCCATTGAAAAGGTGAGCATGATTTCTCTCTGTGCTTGTTACAGTTAATCAAATATGTAACTGCAGTATGTCCAGAATTTGAAACAGGACACTCCATATGCCTCTCATCTTAATCAGTGTGATGAATGTTTGGCTGGGTACAGTGTTTGATGTTGTGCCTCTCTCCTCTAGGTGACAAGCCACTGGATTCCCCTTATAAATGACAGAACGGACAAAGATAGCAGGTGTGTTCATGTCACTTCAATAGATGTGTGTTTATGTATACGTCTGTGTCTTCCCTGAAAGTCACGTTAGCTAGGCTGCTGGTGCTGCATCTGCATTCTTGTGATAACGTGCAGCTGCTGATCTGACTTATACTTGCTCTTGGAAGTCTGTTCCATATTAGACTCACTTGCTTTTTGGTGCGTCCTGATTGTAATTCTGATTGGTTGACTTAAAAAAAACATATTACTGTGTTATCTTCTTATTGATGGTATTTCTGTGGCATACTAGCTGAAGTTTAAGATCACTGAATGAATATAATGTAGTAGGGCTGAAACTAACCATTATTGTCTATTGTATTATCAATTCACTTGTAGACCATTTTCTCAGTTAATCGATTAATTGATTGGCCTGTAAAATGTCAGGAAACAGTGATAAATGCCTATCACATTTACCCAGAGTCTTTGTTGATGGCATCAGATGTTTTGTTTTGTCCAACCAGCAGTCCATAACCTTGTTTTCTATTGATTCTGTTTAGTAATATAAAACACTGGAGAGGCTGCAACCAGATAATTTTGTAATTTCTTTCTTAAAAAAAGGCTAAATCTGATCAGATTAGTTGCAGATCAAAGATTTTTGTCAATCAACTAATCGTTGCAGCTCTTAAATGTATTAATAAATGGTTTTACTGAATGGTAGGGTACCATTGATCCTCGTGGGGAACAAGTCGGACCTGGTGGAACACAGCAGCATGGAGACCATCCTGCCAATCATGAATCAATACCAGGATATTGAGACCTGTGTAGAGGTAAGAGATCACTGCAGTGCACATACACACTCATGCACATATACGACTTATGGATCCACTGAGGCAGAGCTGTTAAATATCAGAGTGATGAAGCACTTCACAGCGATGAAGTGGCAAATGAAATATGAAAATCCAATACTAGCAGTGACTGTCAGCGTGAGGCTGGCTGTGTTCAAGACGGATCTGCCCCCAGCTGCTCTTGGACTGCAGTCCAGCTCCTGACTCCACTTACACTCTGGCTGAGTTGTTAATAGATTTATATTACTGAGCCCCGCGCTCTGAGGCCAGGGCCTGCTGACTGATAGACTGTGAGTATGCTGAGAGGCATGGCTGTCATAGAAGACGCTGGCCTCTGCATTACCATTCAATTCCAATTTCCCTCTGTCGCATGAGACGGCTCAGTCATGCCCTCCGCGGTTGGATTAGTTACAGGTTTAAAAGAAGCAGGTGAGGAGGACGTGAGGGAAGGCACATACACAGTGGATACAGTTTGGAACAGACACACAGCTGGTGGGAGTCGGTCTCTTATGGAAAAAATAGGTCAACAAAGGCTCAGTGCTCAGGGTCAGTTGTATGACCTGCTTCTTCAAGTTATTTACATTTCTGGTTTGATCTTTTACTCTTTATCAGTGGAGAGATAAGTATTAAGATCTTTGACTTATTTTGCACTCAAAATCATACTGAAGTAAAATATGGAAAAATGTACGAAAATGCATTGTATTTTACATGAACATTAGAGATGGTAACCAGTAACTACTGCCAGTCACACTTACTGGAGTAAATAGTACAGTATCTCCCTCTGAAATGAAGTGGAGCATAAGTATAAAGTAGCATAACATTAAAACACTGAAGCCAAGTACATATAACTTAGAATTATCCTTAAGTACTGTACTTGAGTAAATGCATTTACTAGTAGAAGCACCTGTGAATCATTCAGGTCTGTATAGATGAGAGTTGCTCTCGCTCAGGGCATTTACACACACATGTTCCCTCTGTTCCCTCAGTGCTCTGCCAAAAACCTGAAGAACATCTCTGAGCTATTTTATTATGCCCAGAAGGCCGTTCTTCACCCGACAGGACCCCTGTACTGTCCAGAGGAGAAGGAGGTGAGATTTATACAGGAACTACACATACAGCATTTTAACTAGTCATCGACTACAATGACTTGGAAATGGCTCTTGATGAGTTTTCAGGATGCAGTCACTCTCTTAATGTAAAGTGAGTGTGTGTGTGTGTGTGTGAGTGAGTGAGAGTGAGAGAGAGAGGGAGAGAGAGAGAGAGAGAGAAAGAAAGAAAGAAAGAACACTAATGACTAGTAATGTGGAGTGTAGTCGGCTTAACAGTTCTCAGCAAAACACACAGAAACCACCTCATGTCACTTATCCAGTGAGTGACATGTACATATTTTATACTGGGGTCAAAGAACACTGGTATCAGAGCTAGTGGGAGAGAAAAAGCTGAATCAGTGTTTCTGTAAAGCTGGCTGCCGCATTTTAAAGCTGTGTGCATTGCAGAATTACGTCACCACTTTAATGAATGTATTTCTTCTGTTTTACAGCTGAAGCCTTCTTGCATTAAGGCTTTAACTAGAATCTTTAAAGTGTCTGACCTGGACAACGATGGCGTCCTTAATGACAATGAGCTCAACTTCTTCCAGGTAATGTTTTCCACTTTTTTAGTGTCACAGTGAACATGGTTTTTTGTGATGTTCAGACTGAGGCTGTGTTGTATGATATAAGGAGAAATGGAGAGGCAGGTGTAGACATGAAGCAAATCTTTCCTGTGGCAATTGTCTGTGAGCCTTTTTTTTTTTTGGGGGGGTCAATCATGTATTACTTATTGTGTGTGTATACAGAGAACGTGTTTCAATACACCACTGGCACCCCAGGCCTTAGAGGATGTAAAGAACGTGGTCAAGAGGAACATGACAGATGGAGTCAAGGACAACGGACTCACACTCAAAGGTCAGACACTCCCCCGTCTTCTCTTTTCCATATTCCTCTTTCCTCCCTCCTCCTCTTCATTACTCATGTTCCCATTTTTGCTCGTTTTTTTCTGTCATTGTCATGTATTATCAATATTATAGTATATCAATTTAGTTGTACTTAACTGTACAGTGACAGTAAAGCCTATTCTATTCTATTCTATTCTTTATCGCAGGCTTCCTGTTCCTGCACACCCTCTTCATACAGCGGGGTCGACATGAGACCACCTGGACTGTGCTGAGGAGGTTTGGTTATGATGACGACCTGGAGCTCACACAGGAATACCTGTTCCCCATGTAAGTCCAGATTTAAAGGTTATTATGTTGAATTTTAAGGTAGAGTGGGGACAGGGAAGAATAGAAAGAACAGGGTGTCCTAATTAATGATTATTTTCCTTTGACTTGTTTTATATCTGTTTCTGTCTGTTCATTCCAGGATAAAGATCCCCCCAGACTGCACCACAGAGCTTAATCACAACGCTTACCTCTTCCTTCAGAGTGTGTTTGATAAGCATGACAAAGTGAGTGGACAGACTTCTCATGTTTCCCTGTTGTTGAACATACATGTGTAGCATTTTGAAGTTTGACTAAGAAATGAATTTTGTTACTTTATGTCTTTATGATTATTACCATTATTAAATTTGAAATACAGTTTATATTTTTCCGGAATGACTACTTTTATGCTCAGTTATTTGATATATTGTATCTCTGTGTGCCCAAAGAGATTCCAGACTTGGTTAAATTTATGTGTCGATTGCACTTTGCTTGTTCCAGGACAGAGATTGCGCGCTGTCACCAGAGGAGGTGAAGGACTTGTTCAAAGTATTTCCCTACATGCCTTGGGGTCCGGATGTGAACAACACAGTTTGCACTAACGATCAGGGATGGATCACATACCAGGGATACCTCTCGCAGTGGACGTGAGTGTGGAACATATCTATTAATACACACATACACACACCTTTTAGTTGAATGCAACCTAAATACTTTCACTGTGGACTCATCATGAATTATGTCATTTCATGGTGATTATGACATATCTATCATACCTAATGCACTCAGTAGATGAGGACTTTGGTTTCACTTCTCTACCTTTAACACACAAAACAAATTAACACACTTTGGCAAGACTTCTCTGGTTTGTGTTTAAGTCCCAATTTGAAAGTCAGCATCTAAGGCCATGTCTTGTAGGAAGGAGTTACATACATCATAATACTGACTCAAGTTATTACAAGGACATTTTGATAGGAAGATTCAGTGAAGAGTTTAACAGCGTGTAATATGTATAAAAGGAAAATATTTAAAAATATGTGGCCTTTAATGTGCAAGGCTCAGTGCCTCTAGTAACTCATCAGTCAAGCTTAGGATACTCGCAAAATGAAAGTGATCACAATATCCCTCACTGCTGAATTTATGTATACAACCGATTGCTGGCTTGTCTCTAAAAACTCTTGCATTATTTTCTCCACATCATTCATCACTGAACACAAATTATGAGCCACACTTTTTTCTGAAGCTACTGGCTGGCAGGGTGTCACTGGCTGATTGTTTACGGTTAGTAAGGAAAACTAAGACTGCCTAACATTACAGACCTTTGCATAAATCTGATGCTTTATGTTCAAACCAGTAATGTAGTTAATGTAGTGGAAAATTCATCGCTAGACAGAAAACTTGAGTGTTTTTATGTATTGTTCTGACCACCACCCTCAAAAATATTTTGCTGGTGATTGACCTTCGTTTATGGTTTTCTCTCCTTTGTTTCCTGATGTTTTTGCCCTTTAAGCTTTAGACTTGTAAGTTCATCACAGATGTTTGGTTGTTCAGCGAAGATTAAAGTAAGAGCTGGGGAGGTGGAGGTAAAGGCAGCGGTACAGGTTTCAGCTCAGAGAAGTAGGTCCTGCTTTCATCTAGTCTAGTGGTTAATCATGGCCTAGATGTTTATCCTTCTGGCTCCGGCCTTCTCCTCCCTCTGTGTCTGTTGTGTGGTGGTCGTGGTTGTCTTTGTATGGTGGTGAACAGCACATTTTTGTGTGTCTTTCCTCGCGAGCCACTTCGCCTCCGCTGCATGTGTGTCTCCAACAGGTGCACCATTGCCTGTGTCAGGAACCTCTCGTTGAGTTGCTGCGCAGTATTAAGGCCCAACTCAAGAGGGTCGCCAACAGGTCATTCCAGAATAAACTTAGTGTTTTAACATAGACTCATTCCTCCTTTCTGTGTCTCCACCCTCGGGTTGGACCACCAGGATGGGCCACAGAGGGCCTCCTTTTTCACCAAGTTTTCCCAACACCAGTGATGGTGACAGTCCTTTGCTTTCCTTCAGTGCTCAGCTCTCTGGTCAGATTTACACAACACATTCACTGCAGGAAAAGGCTAGTCAAATGTAGTGGTGTGATAGCCTGTGCCAAACGGTCTCCATTTGTGGTGTTGAATTACGCTTTGTTTTGGAGGAAATTCTTTTTGTTTACTGTCGCTGCTTTCCACCTGTAGGACACCCCACGCCTGGAAAGATGCTTGCTGACAAATCTAAACAATGAAACGATCTTTTGATTGTATAGTCTTAATCAAACAACCAGCATCTAAAGCAGTCATATTTAGCTGGCAAAGAGTAATTAAACAAAGTATTTTAGTGTTAAAAGTAGGTCCTGAGAGATCCTAGAGGCAGCCCAGATGACCTAATCACTCAGGACTGCCCACAGTTAAATGCTGCAGGTAATGAGCCTCATCACGCCGGGCTCACCAACATATCAAACCATCCAATAAGTTTGTTTATTGCTTTCTCCAGCTGTGTGCTTGGTACACACATTATAAATTGAAACTCTTTGCTCTAAAGATATTTTATGCCTAACAGCATATTTATGGGTGCATTTTGCCCTTTATGTTAATAACCTAATAAACTCTTATTCGCTCCTTGTTCTCCATATATGGGTTAATGTTTTGTTTTATCATGGTCATTGCATTAATTGTTTATTATTGTAAGAGAGACCCTTGTGAATATGGCCTCATATTTACATATTGCTTCCCATCCAAATCAAAAGTGAAATCCACTTCCTTTTGTCATTCACCCTCGTCCAAGAATATGTCAGATATCTTGGTCCTGCTCCAGCTCCAACCAGCCCACCTGCTCTCTGTACAGTCTCACACAGCGAGTGTGACCAGAAAGCAAAGAAGCTAACACACAGGCTGCTAGCCAGGAGGCAATAGTGTGTTAGTGAACAATGCATGAAGTTGGCTGCTTGTGTTGTGCAAACTTAACACCAAGATTGACCCCTAACAATACATAAATAATAAATAATTAGATTGAGAGGATGTAAGGAAAAAATAATTTCAGAGGAATAGGTTGTCCTCTTTGTATTTTGATAGTCTGTATATATATTTAATATTTAATTTGTTGTTTTATAGAATATTATACGCTTACATAAATACACCATGTTCCATGTTGGTCAGCTGTTTAATGCTGACCAAATATCTAGTCCAACAAGAAGCCACCTGAAAGTTTTTTTTTTTTTTTTTTTTTTTTTTTTTTTAAGTAGGTACTTTTTGCGTGATCCCGAGTGTGAAACCGAAATATGACCTAGTGATGTTTTTTCCCGTCCTGCAGTGGATAAGAAACTGTAAATCTTGACTCACAAGCATATTATTTTGCATAGAAATGAGAGAACACAACCACTTTTGGTTTGTGTGTGTTCAAACTGAAAAAAACGCTATTGAAGTCTGCATGTCTGCATGTTTGACATGTGATTTAATTATTAAAATTTCTTCTTCTGTCTGTTCATGTCTTCATGGTACCAACCTTCATCAATTACCAAAAAAGTGCTTGATTGATTATTCATGATGTCTTCAGTCTTACTTTGTCTTCATTCCCATTCTGTCTTCATTCACTGAAGTCTGCACCCACAGGAGACGCTTTATTTTGTAAAGCACTTTAATTGTATCAGTCGCTCTGCACATACACAAAATTAAAAACTCCTTTTCACTGGTTCTCCTGTGGGTTAAGATTTCATGCATTTAATAGTCTGATTTTTTAAATCAAAATGTGTTTCTTTGATGTTTAAATTGATTGTATTTCACTGTACCAATCACCCTGTCATTTCACTCTGTTTTTCCTATTTTGTATTTTTTGTCTTCTGTTTTTCCTTCCACTCTATAGGTGTTCACACACATGTTTTTGGCTGCCCCTTTTTCTCTTCCTCTTGCATGTGTTCACCCTCTGCTAACCTGCCTGCTGTTTATGTTGCATGGCTCACCTGTTCTCCACCTCTCTCTGGGTAACCAGTGGCATGTCTCAGTCCTCTGCAAAATATTGGCAACTACTGGCAGCTGGGAATTTTTTTTTTTTTTTCATCTGTCCATCTCTACTGTAAGGAGAGCTTGGTGTTTGGAATAAGATGGGGGAGGTTTATTGAACGGAAACACTGGGTTTGAATGGCTGTTTATGGCTTATGGCTGTTTTTTGGACGGGTGGTAGTTTGTCATATGTTTGTTGTGTTTTTAAGCCTTGAAATGGCCTGGACCTGTGGGCGGGTGTTCATGGACTCAGGCAGAGCAACATATTCTAGTGTTGCATCCAGCACTAACCCTCTGTTTTGATGCCTTTTTAATCTCTGATGCTATTAATAGCATGATATTAACAGGCCAGCCCTGGCGGTGCAGGGGGCTGACACACCACATTGAATGCCCATTGTGTGTTTTGAAAAGTGGGTTGGTTGTCTGGGATTGTTATTTTAATTCTACTTGTGAATTTAGGTGACATTGTTATCCAGGTCATCATGCACAGTGTGAAATACTGAAATTACCTCTCAAGAAAATTACAAGCAGCATTAGCACAAAGTCTACAGAGCCACTGTGTTCAACAAGATGAGAAGACCCTGGTGACGTATATGGGTTTATACTTAACAATCAAAAAATTTACAGCATGACAGCTGCCAAACTGTGTCTGTAAAATATGTAAAAGAGAAGGTAGGGGAGAGGACTGTGAAACTGTCAAAGTTGTGCTATATTAGAAAAAAATTGAAGATGATGACAATAACTTATTTTTAAATTTAGTTTACCCGGTGACAAAGAGAACCACAGCATTTCCAGTCTGGCCGCCATGTGGTGTGTACAGTTTGTATTGTAGGTATGTGTGTGTCTGTGTAGCTTTTCATTGTTTGAAGTGTGCAGTGACATTTGACCAGGTATGGTTGTGCTCAGTGTTGTGTTTGTGCTTCAACAGTTTGGGTGGTGATTGAAATTGTCTTTTTGGGATGGGTAGAGCTGGGTGATACTGATGAAATTCATATTTGATTGTTAACTAACAGTATGACTATTTTTAAATTATGTTATAATGTCATGACCACTAAATCCCACATGATTTTTAGAGTCAGTATTTGAGCTGATCAATTTAGTCAGTCAGCAGAAAAAATCTGCAGTAATTCTGATAACTGATCAATCATTTAAACTATTTTTTTAAGACAAACATGCTCACAATATCTGGTTTCAGCCTCTCAAATGAGAATATTTGCCTTTTCATAGTTTATTGTAATAATAAACTGAGTATCTCTGAGGTTTGGACTGTTGGTCAGAAAAAATACATTTTAAGACACAAGGCTCTAAAAACTATATGGACATTTTTGTTTTCAATATTTTCTAGACCAAACAAATAAATGATTAATAGTAAAAAAAGACAAGAAAAGCCTCACCATGGTAATTGCTAATGGAGAAAATCTTTAGTTCCAGCCCCAGTTAACATTATTTTGAGGTGTCACCCAGCTCTACCTACTGTATTTGAGAGAATATGTACGAGCACACCCAGGGCCACTATGTGACTGGTGTGTGTGTGTGAGGAAGGCTGCTGGGCTGGGTGGAGGCTGTGGGGGGCTGCCTGCTGTCAGAGGAGGATTTCAGCCTGACGCAGCAGGTTTCAGCCGTCTACAACGTGGAGGGGTCCATCTTTATGGAGGCCTCTACTGGGCAGCTAATTCCCTCAGACAGGTAAAGGTGGAAACCACATCCACAGAGAAGGATGTTATACTGTGTTATTATACATGTGGATGGACAGACGAGTACGCTTCATTACAGGTCTGATGATTGTTGGAAAAATCCAGTTATGTCCTCTTTGGCAACAGGTTGTCAGAGCATCATTTAAATTAATGTTGACATTTATGTCCTGAAAGGTTGGAGTTGGACTGGGATCTTTAAAGGCTGCTCAATGGAGCACAAATGACCTGTGTTAGAGTACATTGTCGTGTGTGTGTGTTGCAAATTTAACCCTGATCAGATGCTGGAAGGTTTTCTGTTGAAACCATATGCCAACATATACCACTGGGATTTCTCTTTATCTGCTTTGCTGTCTCCTTCATTGCTTTGTTCATAAGCTTTCCTTGATTGCAGTCTGCATAGGTCCCCAGTGTTTGATCACTTGGAGTTAATATGGGTTTATTTTGAAGTTGGACTGGGAGATGTGGATATACAGTACTTCACATTTTGGCTGTTAAACACAACATTTTGTCATCCGTGAGAGCTCTTAAATGTAAGGATATGTAATGTAATGTACAGGATAATGGACTCTCAATTTGTAAATGTATATTGCTGCGGCAGAGGCGTTTACTGCCTTATACAATAATAATGTAATATTAAATCAAGAGCAAAATCACTGCTTTTTTTTGTTTGTTTTTGTTTTTGTCTTTGACACTCCAGGGCTCCATACATTTGCAATAAAAACCATTAGTTACATTTTTTTCTGCTTCCTTGTGTGATTTAGAGCAGCTGCTTCTCATTGTCCAACACCTTTTCTTCTTTTCTCCCAACTGCTTTATTGTCTGGTGCTGTTCCCCAAACCAAAACCAAACCAAATGTCAAAAGCAAGCATGTGTTCCCGTTTTCAAGCTGGTATCACAGGACACTGGTATTGGTCATTTACAGTCCTGATTGAAAAACTTTCCACTAGAACAGAGCACATGTCCTGGTTTTGTCATTTGGCAACTCATCTCGCTGTGCCTTTACAAATGGGAAAAAAATCATTATTGGAACCACCGTCTTTTATGCTGCTTCCTGTTTTTCTCGCCGTGTTTTTCCCCTCACCTGCTTTCTGTCTTGGTTTTCCTCCCTTTAGGCACATGGCTCAGGCAGACCTGAAGAACTCCACCTTCTGGCTGAGAGCGAGCGTCGGTGCCACCGTCTTTGCCGTGCTGGGCTTCGCCATGTACAGAGCGCTGCTCAAACAGCGGTGATGAGTCCGTGCGACACAGCTACTTCCTGCTTCCCCAGGTCCCTCTGTTGACTCTGCCCCCTCCCCCCCTCTACCTGAAAGACTCTCAAAGACTGGCTAACCAACCAACCAACCAGGCCCATTGCCTCAGACCCACCTCATCCCCTTCCCACAATGCAACAAGGGCAAGAAACAAATAAGGAAGATCATAGGTACATTTTATATGCATTTAAAAATAAAGAGTGTGATTTAGTTTTTTGTTTATGTTGTGGGGGAAAACGGCTGGGGGACTATTACATTTGAAATACTACTTGTCTATTGCTCAGTTTGTAAATGCATTCTGTGATCTGTTCATCTAGTCCAGATCAGCCCCCAGTAGTCACTGGATGCTTTCAGCTGATCCAGTCCTCCCCTTTTTTTTTCTTCTCAGGTCAGTATTATTAGTTAGATGGTTGGAGACCAGAGAGAGGCAGCCATATACAGAATCACCACAAAGGGACTTGAATCTGTTTATAGATGTGTATATGCAGTATATCATGTATGTATTCCTCAACGATTTTAGAATCTGACTGACAAGCATCACAAACCAGAAGCAACGCCTAACACAGCCAGGTGTTGGGACAAAACAGCGCTACGTCTAACACTAGAAAGGTCATGCACTTGTTTATTTTGTGTGTTAATTTATTAACCTGTTTCTTTGTTTTCTTGTCTGTTTTGAGTGCACCGCATGAAACGGATGGAGGGATTTACATTTTCCATGTATTTTTGTACTTAGTATTATGGAAACTGTCCTCGTGGTGTACAATTTACAACTACCTGCTTCTGTTTTTATTTTTCTGGTTTTCAAATAGAGCTTTGACCCTCATATTATATTTTTATGACATTAGAGGCACCATAGAGCAGGGGATTATGCTATTAACAGCCATTCAGCGCACCTCTCCCACCTTAAAACTATGAAAGTGTTTCTTCTCATTCTTCTCTTTTCCAGCATTTTCATCTGCAGTATGCGTGTTACTGGATGAAATGACAGCTAATTTCACAGCAAAGAGGAAAATAAAATGGTTTTAAAAATCTGTAATAAATGACATTTACATCCACTGATGCCTCTGTGTTTGTGTGTGTGTACTTGAAGAGTAGAACAACTGTTTTTTGGAACCGCTGGGACTTTTGAGAAGCAGAATAGAGAAGTGGGTTAGTGATGGGCTTGTGAACGATACTGTTCTCAGCTAGTGAGAGGAGGAAGTCGCACCCTTTACACAGGTAGATAGAAATAAAGCAACCAGTAGCCACATTGTGAAAGTACTCTCTACCGTGAGCTACCATGTCTGTAGATGGGACAAAGTTACTGTTTGAAGGCTTCCTGCAGAAAAGAAAAGATACGTTGGTAAGTCACAACATTTCTTGGTATTTCATGCGAGGAAAATGGAGTCTAAAAACTGATAGTTGCTGTTTGTTTATTCTTTTATGTCTTTAGAAAATGAGGTGGACAACATATTGGTTCAGGCTTCAGAATACAACCTTGTTCTTCTATACCAAGAAGAATGGCAGCGCTGTAAGTAGACATTCGCTCTGGCGTAAAGTCCTTTGAATTCTACTGAAATGAGTCAGACTCAACCTATGAAATCACTTGTAAAGATCCTGTTTCGTACCTCTTATTTCTAAAACCAAAAAAACCCATTTAACTAAAGGATGATTACAGTGTTTGAAGAAATGTTTTTTTTTTTTAAGTTCTAACTTTTTCAAACATTATCATGTTGACATTATTGTCTTTACAGTCACACTTGCGAGGCTATTACTACATTTACACGGTAAGTCCTCCGCCAGTTACTACAGTGATATGTGGGAAATTGCTTTTCAGTTAAAGTAACTAAAGAACATTTACTTATGTAATTTAATTCCATACTATGTTACACCTTTGCTTCAGTACATGTCAGAGGAAAATATTGTACTTTTTACTCCATTGTATGTATTTGACAGCTTTAGTCACTAGCTAGTCTGCAGATTGGGATAATTAACACAAAATATAATGAATTTAGATAGATTAAGCTACCCAACAGTATATAAAGTTGTTGCATTTAACCCCTCCTTTACCGGCTGCAACACTGAAATACTGCTTACAAATTAAATCCTCAATACATACAATCAAACAATATATCATATCCAGAAATGGGTTAATCTGTATAATTAGCATTTTTACTTTTTGTATGTATGTATGTAAGTATATTTTGATGCTTAAATAATATAATGATGTTTCTCTTCTGTGGTATTACTAAATTTACCTCCACTGTTGCTTTGTCTGTAGTCAAGACACATAGGTTTTAGTTGCTCAAGAATGTATCTGTCCACCTCTTGGTCCAGGTGCAGTCGGTACGAGAGGTCCAGAGAACTGACAGCAAGCGCTTCATGTTCGAGATCACCATGACAAACGGAAAGAGAAAAATGTTGGTGAGTCACTCCTGAGGTCTGATAGAGTTCTAGTTTCATGTAAGCTGGTGAATGCGAGAGCTGTGAGGGTGGCAGGACTGGTCTCAGGGTGGCCACTTTAACCCAAATCCTGTTGAATTTGCCTCCAAATCTGCATGTGTGTGTGTGTAGGCAGCGGAGACAGCTGCTCTCAGGAAGGAGTGGGTAGGACACCTGTGGCAAGCCATGAACCTCTCTACCTCTAGGGTCTCAGAGTCCAGCAGCATACGGTAAGTAGGAGGAGGACTTACCCTCCCTTAACGTGCATTTGGGTGACTTTCCTTGTTGTTTTTGCTGTTAACACAATAGCTGCACCTGCTGCAGTCTCCCCTCTCATGCCAGGCACTGACCTTACACTCTCTTTTCCCCTCAGCATTGAAGAGCGTGAGACAGAGAGAGAGAGAGACAGATTTAACAGCAGCGCACCCATCTGCTCACACAGCGACCGCGTGATGGAGTCTCTGCCTGCTCGGCCACTCTCTGCCCCTGCTCCTCCGGTCCAAGCTCACTGTGAGGCCGAGAGCGTCACGCTACCTGTGTCCCTGTCTGAGGAGCTGAGCAGTGAGGAGCCCACGTACCAAAACACACTGTTAGCCTGTAACTACCAGCAACAAATTGGTAATCTTTAAATTGGTTTGCAACTTCACACGTCTTTTATTTCTTCGATTTATGGTGAACTAAGTGCCAAACTCCTCTGTTTTCAGATGACACTCTAAACGATCATCAGTGGTCCAGTGGGTTGAGCAATGCAGAGGACACACAAGAAGGACACTATGATGTTTTACCACTTAGAAACAGTATGGTCTTAAAAATACCTAAGTCTACATACCATTCAAAATAACATAACATGCAGTGAAACTGACCCTATCATGTATGATGTTACGTCTCCTCAGAGATATGTGAGATCGTTTCAGCAGAGGTGGACGAGGGCGTGTATGACGTTCCTCTCTCATACAGGAGGTCTGCAGAACACCAGGGTGAGAAGTTTATTTCAACAGCAGCTTTGCTTTAAAATACTTGGTTATATAATAACATATAGTGAACATTTATTTGATGTTGTTTGATGGAAATTTCCTTTTAATCCATTTCAGATCTAACAGAAAGCATATATGATGTACCGAGCTCTCTTCTGAGGGAGACGTCTCATCACACAATAGGTAAATCCTGCTTCCTGCAACTGCCACTGTTCAGCTTAAGAACACGTCTCTGTTAATTCTCTTCTCGCTCGTTCTTGTAAGAGTCACAGTTTCTGCTGTTTCTCTTTGGTTGCAGAGGAACAGCCTGAGGAGGGAGTCTACTGGAGGATATAAAGAGGACTACCAGCGATGGACTGGAGGGTACAATTCTTTGTACAGAAGGCAGCTTAATATCTCCATGTTTCAATCTTAAGCGAAAACAAACGGTATTTATGCAACACATACAACAAATGTAAATAATGCCTGCCTCTCTGTTTAAGTTTTGCATGTGAGACAACATGGACAACCACAACCAAGAGGTTTAACTGTGGTATTTATTTGAGCTCTGTCCATACAAGGCCGAGATACGCACAGTCATTTATAACTATAGACGACACGCTGTACAGAAATGTCTACACATATGCACTGTGGGTCAGCCACACTGTGGTTAATGAGTAAAATGACTCATCTACACGTCACTGGGTTCACAGTTTAAAAGTATACACCACCAACAATAATATTGCTGTATTCCACACTTTGGACTGGTTTTAATGGGAATGGTTTGAGTTAAACCCTTTATGGGTTTAATGGAATATAAAAATGTGTCTTGTCGCAGATACACGATGAGAGGAAAATAAAATGTAGGCATGCTAATATTATTGTGAGCACTTTAATAAATCATCTGTTATTTGTTTATTTAATAATTATCTTTAGAGCATTTTTCTTCTCATGAACTCTTGAGCTGGTGAAGGCTGTGAAGATGTTTGTAAACAGAAAATAATTTGTCCTAATGTACACATTATATCCAAAAATTACACTATATCTACAACACTGCATTCCCAGAGAAGAATTAATCAGATATCTAATATCACCTGATAGACATACAGTATGTACATACAGTAGCAGTATTCTTCTGACAAAAATAATATAGTAGTGCAAGTACTGGGTTGAAATATAAGCAAAAACAAGGCCTATGTAACAAGCGATGCGTAAAAGTGATTTGTGCACTTTCAATATGTTTCTTCACAAAAGAAAAGCTGTGCAATCAAATTAAATACAAAACAATTCTAAAAGAATATTTGGACCTCAAATTAGCAATAGATAAATCCACTCCACTGAGCAGAAGCTTAAGTTTGGATCAGGATTTGTGTTGTGATCATTGTCAGTTAGCAAAACACTAGTACTAATATTTGGTTCATAGTATAGTTACACACACTCACACGGCACATTTGCAAAAAGGAAAAGATTGGGAAAATGCCACTCTACAAGTGGATCTGAACTGATCTTCACATTGATTTTTTTTTTTTCTTTTCAAATTTGAACTAACCTTAATTGTTAAGATCACTGCATAATTTTTACTGAGTCAATAAACTTTGGTTAGCTCAAACAAAAGACACATTTGTTGAGAGAAGCTGAGTGTAAGTTGTCAGTCTTTTACAGTACATTTTCCAGATCTGACCAACCACTATTCTAGTTAAGAGGAGGCAGTGGCGCCAAAAGAGGAAACTTACGTTTTATAAGTATTATTTAAATTCTGAATCCGCCATAACAGCTGGCAAATTAAAAATGTCCCCTCTGCCAAATTTTATTTGGCATTCTGATGTTTAAAATTGGGATATAGTGCTAGGTTTAGAATATTTATCTACTTAATCTACTTTGTGGCTGGTAGAGCTGTCTGTCTTACCACCAACAGATTATATATTACAGAGTATTCAGGCGCCACAACCTGGGAGTAATGAGTTGTACTGGAATCAGGCCTGGGCCTGGGACTGTTCCCTGAGGAACTCCTCCAGGACAGTGATGATGCTGCAGGCTTCAGGCAGGTCGCTGTGTTCTGCCCTGGCATTCTGCAGCAACACATCCCCATTCCCGCAGCCCTGCAGGAACTGGCAGCAGCGAAACAGGGCGTAGTGACTCATCTCTGCTTGCCGTACGAAGCGCTTAAGGCTGTTCATATCCTGTATGGCCTGAAGAGGGGAAAAGTAACGAGGTGAAAAAGGGGAAGAGATAAGGATGAAAGAAAGAGACAGAAGAGGAAAAAAAACCCTGCATATCTGCCAAGAGGAAGCGAGAACTGTAGTCCCAAGATTTCTCAATCCTGTGGGCTAGTGGGAGAATTATTTTTGGCATTTTGCCTTTAACTGTCTACAGAGAGACAGGAAACAAGGGCAGAGAGACATGGGTACGACATGCAACAAAGGTCGCCCAGCCGCGAATCAAACCATGGATGTTGCAGTTATGCCCCAAAAAGTAGATCTGGGATAAAACAAGACATCACTGTGGGCTCAGGAAAATTACAATGGCCATTTTTGACTCATTTCTATACAATTTTAGAGATAAAATAATTAATCGAGAAAATAATCAGCAGATTAATCAGTTATGAAATAGCTGTTAGATGCAGCTCTTCAAAAAAGCTTAAAAACTCTGCTATAATCTGTCTATGTGTTTGTTTTCCCACCTTAAGTTTGAAGTTCTCCAGAATCTGTCTGAGCAGGAAAGGATTACAACGCTCTGCAGCGTTTAGAAAGGCCTGAATCCAGTCATCACAGAAACGATTACTGACTGGGGAGAGAGAACATCTTTATTAGACACTTATGGCTTAGACAGTATAGAGAAGCTAATATTTTTTTCTTCGTCAAAAGCATGTCATGGAGGATGACTTACTGGTGTTAGAGAGAGTGGGTGGGATGGTGGAACAGTCTATAACCAGGTCAGACTGTGTGTCCTCTGAGATAGCCTTACACAGAGAAGCTGTTGTGGTGTCCTGCTGGGACAGACCCTGCAAACTGGCTGCTTTAATGAACCTGGTGCAGAGTACAAGAAACATTTAAAAGCTAACAAGCAACTTGGCTATTAAACTGTGTACACGGAAATACACTACAGGCAGGCACACTTGGTTGATCTAAGGATATGGCAGTGTGGATGCGGGCCCTATCACCTGACTCACCTGGACACATCAGCCTTTGTCCTCTCATCTGAATTGATGACCTCCACGTGTGTATGACTCAGAGCCTGTATACAGAAACAAAATTTACATTTGCAGTAATAACAAGGTAAATCAATTAGATTGCAGTATTTTAATGCACAGGGTAAATAACAATATCAAGACACAGTTCACTCAAATAAAAAAAAAATAAAAAAAAATACATTTCCCGTTACCCAGGATGCTATCTATGCATCAACATAGATTCTGTGTCATTTACTGTGGGTGCAGCTCAAACCAGTTCAATGGTATTCCAAACATGACATTTACTATCAATACCTCAGACATTGTAAACTTTTGGTGACACAGCACTTAGAGGAGGAGGAAACAGTCCACTGTTCACCATGAGCACAAGTACCGGGTTATACTATGTAGAACAACAAAATGGTGTCGCATGCATTAAATCAGGTTGCGTATGACAAACCAAATACCAGTGAACTCTAACACCCTGTAAGTCCAATGTTTTGCTTTTTTTTTTTTTTTTAATCACAGAAGATTTTACTAAGCAAGATCCCTCAACAGAATGATTATTTCAATGCAGAGCAATCAACATTAATTCACAGTCAACAATGACAATGTACACAATTGTCTTGACAGGGTCTTTAAATGAGCTGCCATAAGAAAGGGGTTTGTGGTCATGGTTATGAGCTCTTGAGGTGAAATTATATGAGAAACACTTAAGATCAGAATGTTTCCCAACCATTATTTAATATCTTATCTCCATTATCTCCATCAAGCCTTTTTGGTGAGCAGGTTTTTATTTTTTTTTTTTAACATTCTCTAATAGTGAAAATGACTCACAGCATGCAGCAAGAAGCTGATGTTGCTCTGGACCAGCTGCACCACTCGATGAATGTGCATCACAGACTCTTCGTACCACCGACTCAGATAGGGACGCACCTCAGTTTCAAGGTTTTGCAGCTGATAAGAAGGTAAAATCAATCCTGCATTAATAATGTAATGATAAATAGACAATTTCATTACTATGTTATTATATTCTCATACCTCAGGGGTTTGCAGGCTGCTATGCAGGCCTTGGACGTATTTGTCAAGCTCTAATCTAAATGTGCGCTGAGTCAAGGAAGTAGAACTATTACTTGCTGCTCTGTGCAAAGATACAATGATGCGGAAGCACTATAACAATATAACAAAAAGGATATAAATTCAGTCCTTTTTCAGAGCCACCCATAAAGCAGATGACATATCCGTTGCCATCAGCATCAGGCTGTTCAGGAGACCTCTCCTGCTCCAGGAGACAACAGTAGCAGCCGACCGCCTCTTCTGGGATACTGGGAAGGGTAAATTATCAACACATTTGTGTTAACCAACTCACTTATGAAGTATTACTGATGCAAAAAATGTCAAATAATAACCTGAGCTCCACAGTGGCGATGTTGCCCATGCCCCCGAGCAGGGCTCCTTTGCTCAGCCTCCTTGAAATGTAGGTCCGCAGCTCAGGCTCAGCCTCCGATGGCAGGCTGCTGTCAATCAGTGTCAGGCTGTGGGCAAGGCAGAGAGTCAGTGTGGATACAAGCAACAAGCAAAGGGGATGAGAAATTTGGAAGCCACTCAAGTCAATGGAGAGGAGATGGAGAAAGCTGATGACCAGAAGCCACATCCAGCACAACACACAACTGAGTCACATAGCTGTAACTGTGCCTTTCCCCCCTGGGTGTCAAAAACACACAGTCACTGAGAGAACGCATTTAGCCATTGTTCTACAACGCTGTACCCAGACATTCAAAGGAATCTCATTCACTTTTTGTCAACTCCATTTGATTGAGATTGGGAGAGACCTAAATGCAATGTAACTCAGCAGCAAGGCAATGACCAATCAGAACAAAATCACAAATGACAACAGAACTGATTCCATGTTGATTGGATTTCCGGTGGCAGCCCGTGGATACACCAATGCACAACAGGGAAAGCCAAAGAGAAACGACCAGTGAAAGCAAAGAGAAGGTGGATGGATGGCTCCTTTGTTACCTAAAGTCATCCTGACTGGTTGTGGAGTCTGCTCTTCTCTGGTTCCAAGGCACATTTTCCCCAGAAGCCTCAGATCTAAGACAGTTGACAGTTTACTCATCATCTGGTTAGTTTGATGGACAAATCTGGTTTTAGCGGCAAGAGCATCACTGTCACAAGATTCAGGAACAGGTGACTACAACAACTTAAGAGTGCCTTTGGGTAAGAATCATAGACAGCATAATAATTCATACAGTGGTACAGAAAAAAAACACTCATTACACACCAGGAATTTTTTCCTGGATGCATTCAGGAAAAACAAAATAATCGTGTGTAAGGGTCAGCCACTGTGAAAAACATTTTAGTAACAAGTAATCCAACAATAAATAACAATAATTATAAAGTAAAGTAAAATAAAGTACAATACGCAGGTCCAACTGAGAAAATAACGCTTTGATGTTATCTTATGGCAACACCAACTGTCCAAAACAGAAACGGGGATGAGTAATATGGACCATTACCTTGTGCCTTGATAAAGATAGATGGTGTAGTAGCAGTTCAGCTGAATTTTCTGGCTGTATCCAGCAATTTCTTCGCTGTCAAAGTCATCTCTCTCTTCCACGTCAATTGAATCCTGGAAGGACGAGGTTTGGGAAGTAAACATGATCCCACTGCTGCACGGAGGAAGCTAGCAGCCGGCTAAAACGGCAGATAACACGGGTGTGTTTTTACAGTTTAGCTATGCAATGTTGGTAAATGAGTGTTATTGAGCTTGGGATCTATATTTGATGTGATACAAGCAAAGGCGCTTTAACAACCGCAGTACTCGTAGAAAAGATATCTCTCCTCTCGTTCAATGCCTACTGCGCATGTCCGTTGTGACCCTTTTAAAATATGTCCGACTATGATATGAATTCCTTACGTCGGTTCCGGGGCCAAACGTCACATCACGTAAGGTAAATTATCTGACTGTAAAAATAGTACCAACAAAATTAAAACTTTGAATCAGAAATAAACTGTTACTAAATCATGTGCAATGTCCCACTGGAATGGATTCATGCAAGGAATACCTGTGTGAAAGTGTGAACGTATCAAATAAGGCGAGAGGATATTCTTACAAGTTATTAGCTTCATTTTATTTCATTTTTTATTTAACTAACTGTAGTAAGTGAATGGCTCAATAAAAGATGCTTTTGTTGTAACAGTAGTTTTGAACCACTAGAGGACGCACTGGAGCGGCAGTGTCTTGGCTGTTGGTGATCGAGGGTCGACGCCATCTTCGTTTCCGTCAGTCCTGATTGTTACCTCAGCTGGCGTTAACTGTTGTGTTACAGGATTAGCAGGCGTTGAGCTAATAGCACAGAGACCATGGGAAGAAAGAAGAAAAAGCAAATGAAACCTTGGTGCTGGTATCCTTTTACACATGTTACATTTAATGTCATAACGTTACCGTGTTCTTATCAAGACCTGTTTGTGTGTTTGACAGCGTCATCCTCTGTTTAGGTTAGGTTGTTACTAGGCTAACGTTGACTGTAAGCTAACCTGGGTCTCTAACAGTAATAATAATGCCTAGTAGGTTATAACCAACATGACAGATTTTGAACTTGCTGTCGGTTGCTTTACTGAAGTTGAATGATCAGCTCTGCAGAAAATACGCTGGTCTTTGATTTCCTGTGATGTATTGTTCTTTTTATTAGCAAGGTGTTGTTGAGTAAATCAAATTGCAGTGATCAGGTTTATCAAGGACTTAAATAGTTTCCTAAACCGTGATCTCAGGTACTGTAACAGAGACTTTGATGATGAAAAGATTCTCATTCAGCATCAGAAAGCAAAACATTTCAAGTGCCACATCTGTCATAAAAAGCTGTACACTGGCCCTGGGCTCGCAATCCACTGCATGCAGGTGAGAACACAATAATAATGCAAAACATTTTAATAAATTCAGACGAAATAGTGTTTTATAAACTAAAATTCCATCACTGTATCACTTGTTTTTGTAGGTACATAAAGAGACCATTGATGGAGTTCCTAATGCAATACCTGGAAGAACCGATATTGAACTGGAAATATATGGCATGGAGGGTATCCCGGAGAAAGACATGGAGGAGAGAAGAAGAGTGCTAGAACAAAAGAACCAAGGTATCAGCACCAAAATATCTTAATGTACTGTCTTGCTATGATCTGCTCGAGACACTGACTGTGCTGCTCCTTACTTTCAGAGACTCAGAAGAAAAAGCAGAACCAGGATGACTCTGATGAGTATGATGAGGATGATGAGCCCGGTCCCTCCTTCCAGCAGCCTGCTGCAGGCCAGCCCCAGACGAGCTACATCCCCCCTATCACCCAGCCTGGCATGCTTCCTGGCTCTGGTGCTCCAGGCATACCACCAGGCAGCTACTCAGGTAGAAAACAGTGACTTAACTTGAACCATTAAGGCAATTCTAAATAACACTATACTGGTATCATGGTATTTACCAAGAGTGATTATACAAGTATTCTCCTCATACTCTTGTTTACATGGTACTGAATCAGTCCAGCATGTCTTTACAACATCAGAATATTTGCCCAGTATGTACTCTAAAACACACTCATTATGTTGCTGACATGGTTTTATCCCAGTGCCAGTATCTTCTTGCCGTGTTTCCCAACTTTTGCCCTAAATGCTGTCCTTCTCACTGCAATTCATGAGAGTAGATTCATGTAGTAGATGTTGTCAAGCATATTGATTTCAGTATGTGTCTTAAATGCTGCAATTTAATTAGGAATACTCCCTTTTATAATAAAGGTTTGTTCCCCTGTTGTATTTTGCCTGAAATAATAACAATAAGCTATTTAAACTTTGTTTGTCTCAAGTTAAAATAGGAATACTGATGTCCACGAACACAAAACGTGATATAAACTATATAACCTACAGTCAGTACTTATTATTGAGTTTGTAGTTTGCAGTGATGTTGTACTGTTATATTGAGGGACATTTCTGTTATTTTGCTCACACTATTTCCAAACGTGAGATTAACCAGAAGAAACATGTTTCAATAAAACACAGTCCAGAACTGTGGTACCACACTTCAGTTGGTAAAAATCTCCTTCTTTTAGGAATTCCCCCAATGATGCCTGGTGTGCCACCAATGATGCCAGGGATGCCTCCTGTAATGCCAGGAATGCCTCCCGGGTAAATGTTTGTTATTAGTAATCAAGACTGATTTTTTTTATCAATCCCATCTCCACTTTACTGTGTATTTTAAACAGTTTTTGCCCCCTGTGTATTTAGGATGATACCAATGGGTGGGATGATGCCTCCAGGTCCAGGGATGCCCCCAATGATGCCAGGCGTGCCACCAGGTAACCAATGCCATTATACACCCCCAGAAGCACTCATTGCTCCATGTTATTTCCTCGATGTGATTGACAGTTTTTATATTTAAGTTTGTAAATATGTTGGAACACTGCTGTGGTGAGGCTTGAGGTTTCCCCTTTTATAGTGAATTTGTGTTGTTTGTGTCAGGCATGCCACCTCCAGTGGGCCACCGTCCAGGCATCACACACATGGCTCAGGTCCCCCCTTCTGCAAACATGCTGACCAGACCTGCGATTCCTGCTGCCGCTGTCCCCTCAGCACAGCCTGATGTCACCAAGCCTCTGTTCCCCAGTGCTGGACAGGTAAAATCTTTATGACACCATTTACCTCTGAGCAATTTCCATCTCCCTCAACACTTTGATACAGCAGAACATTATTTGTCCTGTTGAATAAGGGATGTTTGACAAGCTGTCTCAGCTGACACAGGCTGATATACAGGAGACTATACCCAGAACTTCCTTAAACTGAAGGATTATTTTATTTATGTTTCCTATTCTTTACTTTTTTCCTGTGCTACAGATGGGCAGTCGGGTTGCAAGTACAAGTGCAGGGTCGTCAAGCGCAGACTCAGAGTCCGCCTCCCCTAAAGCTCTGTTTCCTATCACATCACAAGTACGCAGCTGTCTGCCTGCTCTACTCTGACAACCTGCAGCTTTACAATTGGCATGCACACAGTTGTGTATAGTTTGCCTGTGGTGTCCTTGGGCAGAATCATTCTATTTTATTTGCCAAAGCTGTTTTAGTAAGAGATGATAAAGTTGAACCATTCATGTGGGTAGAAAATACTTAGCAACACACATTTATTTGCTTTTTCTTTTGCTACAAATCTGCATTTATAAGATACTATTTGAAAAAATAGATTTGCTAACTCAGCAAAATCAGAAACTTGCAACTTATGCAGATTTGTAAAATGGGCTTCTCATTTCTGAACTGCTGTAGGGCATTGTAGCACAGCATGCTCTTTTGGATTTGTTTTCTTGCAGGCTTGAAGAAAATGGTTCTACTTTGGTCATATATTACAGAGTTACTCTCCCATGTGTGCAACAACAGTAGTTTTAATATGTTCTGGTAATAACTACAAACCCCCTTTATAGACTTGGCATTAGCCTGGAAAGACATGCTGCAGTTTGATTTTTAAAATGTACTTTAACTTCCACAAATGAAGAGACCTACTGAATAATGTTGTTAAGTCTCAGCTCATAAAAGCCTGTCTGTTTTTCTGATTTGGGTGAACTGACCCTGTAAAGAAAGTGAAAGAGAAGATGCAAGCATCAAGGGAAATCCAAAGAAATCCATTGACAGTCCAGGCACATCCATCTTAATCCTGTGTTCCAACAATACTATTAATGCCAAGCCTAAAATGAACCACATATCAACTTCAATCATGGGAGTAACCTCAAAGTATGACTGAAAGTGTATCCCATGTGGAATTGAAATACCTTTTAGCAGAGTCTCTCTAATGTGTTTTCCTCTCCCACCCCCCAGAGTCAGCAGACAGTGTCAGGGTCCCCCCACCCTCCCCCTTCTACCTCCTCTGACCTCTCAAAGCCCACATTCCCGGCCTACACTCAGGCCTCCGCAGCTGTGGCCAGCCCCAATGCTGGCAGCAGCACGGTCTCCAAACCTCCCTCTACTGTGACCAGTAAGCCCGCCACCCTCACCACCTCCAGTGCAACCAGTAAGTTGATCCACCCTGATGAGGATATCTCACTGGTAAGTAGTCTAGCTGGAACTGTCTCTCTTTATACTTTTTACAGTAAGTAGCGACACAGTTTGAGAGTCAGTTAGTCATAGAAAATGTTTCTGTCAGTATCACAGTGTCAAAAATATAATTCTCTCTTTAATTACTTTTACTTAATTACTTTTTAATTCATTTTACTTTATTGTTATTTATTACTCCTGGTTGAGCTACAGAATTTCAGTGTCAAATTGTTCCTCCTTGTTTTTGCTTTATGTGTCCTATTAGGAAGAGTTACGGGCTCAGTTGCCCAGGTACCAGCGCTGTATTCCCCGCCAAGGCCAGGCCACCACTGCTGCCCCGTCAGTGGGTCCTGTGGGTGGCATGATGGCTCCTCAGCAGCCCGGCATGAGGCATCCCATACCAGGTATATATACCTCTGCCTTTAGTTCAGAAAAAACTTTACATTTTAGGCATTTAGTTGGTTTGTTAAGAACAGAATTGTTTATTTTTTGCTGTTGTTGGGTATAACTCTCTGCTATAGGATGAAATCTCTCTAAAGCGTTGTTACTGTATAAATCACTCTCTAAACTTTTCTTCCTAAGTGCCATGACTGACATTATAATACTGAATGACACAAGATTTTTAGCCATGCTAGCAGCCTAGTCTTAGTCAACAAGTAAAAGCCATTTATCTATTGCTACTAATTTTTGATTTTTGATTTTCTTGTAGGCCAGTATGGTGGTCCACCACAGGGCATGCCAGGCTACATACCAGGAGGGATGCCTCCATACGGACAGGCGCCTCCTGTGGTTCCCCCAGGGTACCAGGGAGCCCCTCCACGGCAGCCAATGGGTATGAGACCCCCAGTCATGTCTCCTGGAGGCCGCTTCTGAAGCCTGCCTTCCTCTCTTCTATAGGTTTGGACACTCAACCCTTTTCTAATGCCCTCAGCTGCTAGTAGACAATCCAGTATTGGTATTGGTATAGTACCACGACGTACTGTTTATTCTACTACTGAGCTATGAGGAAGAGACACTGAATAAACAGCAAACAACAGAGCTATAAAATCATCACAGAGCGCATGGAAAATATTTACACTGTACCTAACCAAGACTATGAACTGTTGTTTCAAACCATATCTGTTCTGTGGCTTTTTTTCCTTCTCATGTTTCATTTAGGTGTATAGAAGTGTAATAGATTTGGTTCGTAGTGTTGTGAAGGCGCTGGAGTTACATGGGCAGTTCCCACCCTTTATCAAGGCAAGTTTTATGTAAATACATTTCTGTTCTAAGCTAAACAGTGAGGCCTTCACAGCACATAGTGCTGTTGGACTTTGTGTCCCCAACTTTGTTTGGTGAGGGCTTCAAGTAACTGTTATGCATTCATACAGTTCTGTGTTAATAATTTAATGAGCAGATACCCCCTTAACCGTAAATAGATGAAATGGTATATGTATTGTTGTAAAACTGTATTGTAATAAAATGTGGCAAAAATGTAAGACTCTTCATTGCGGGACGTTAGTGGGAAAAGAGACGTCACAGCAGGTTTGTACTCCAGTAATAAACTACATGGTGACTGTGCTTTTGTTGCCTTGAAGATCAACAGTAAAAACCAATGACAGAACAAGCTTTGTTGTTGAAATGAAAAATGTTGTTAAATGTTTTGTTGACTATAAGCAGCATACTGAATTTGTGCACTGATGCTCTGTACAGCGGCACTGTAGACTGTCTTGATGCCAATCTGAGGCCTGTACAGCCAGCAACTTCCGGGGTCGCCAGGCCGTAGTGCTAAAACCCAGATTTCTCTTCTCCCTGTAGCAATGCTATGGGGGACTGGCTGAGGCCCCGTCTCTGCGTAGCCCTGTTTCAGCCTGAGGCAAGTCTCACCATTTTTTTAGTTCTTCATTCATTAGGCCTCGCGCTATAATGCTGTTGATTCTATGTCCCAACCAGGCAAGTTTGTAAGGCCTTGTTTTGTGTTGTTGCATTTAGTACCATTTCTTTCAGGCATGTTAGTCATGTGGACATAGTCTTTCTTAAGCTCTAATTGTCATTGAACCTGTATCTTCCATTATTTACAGGTGAGAGCATCAGGAGTTTGTTACTTATTAGTTTTTACTGAAAGTATAGAGCTAAATGAAACTCATTCCTTTAGATGCTTTAATATTAATCTGAAGTCCTGCAGTCCACTGCAGTTTATTGTGTCATTGACGCTTGGTCAAAAGTAAATATTTTTTAGATTGTCGCGATGACAGTAGTAGTCTGTCACCGTAAGCCATAAATACATGTGTGTTGGGAGTGATTGTGATGAACAAATGACTCTTTATATGTTAATATGCTTGTAATATGAATATGAATACTAATCCTGTTTGTTTCATCAGCTTTCTCACTTGATCATTTGAATTAAACTACTTACATGAAGGAGAATCTCTGCCAGTAACAGGTTAGTTAAAGTTGTAAGTACCACTGCTATACTTTTTAATTGGCTAACCTGTGTTGCAGTACATGACAATATGAAATCTAATCTTCATTTTTGAGAAATACAGAATGTTTAACACAACAGTTCTTAAACAGTTCACACTATTACAGCCAATCATTCACTACAAGGACTAAATGCCTAATAAATCATGAAGTTATACTTATGTGTGCAAATACATTTTTGCTTCTTCTGCCGCATCATGAATGGCATCTTAACATAATTTTTCGTAATTAACATTAAACCAGTGTTTTTAATATTTTACATGTCATTCATCAATCTTCATTGGTATGGGCCTCAGATTTTATATCAGAACGCTTAACGGTTATTGAAGAATAGAGTTTTATGAAAAGATGATTTTCTTTTTTTTAAATTACTCATTCTATAGATTTAATGAGACTGGACTGGCTTGAGTTTGGAGGAGTTAAGTAAAATCTGAAACTTAATCACATTATTTGTTTTGATCTGTCCTTGAAGGCCATAGTTTTATTTGTGATTTCTGTACCAAAGTCTGAATGTTTACCCTTTTGAATAACCAATCTTCCTAAACTCTAATCAATTTTGTTATGTATTCCTCCACACTGTTATTTTTACATATTTGAAAAATACAGAACTGTAGAGCGATATTATATTATATTTTACCAAGAAAGGGCTTTATTTTATTAAATATCTATATATATATATATATGTATATATATATATAGTGGGAAATACATAAATGAGAATATTTCAGCCTGTGCAAACACAATAACATTTTCACAAAGGAGTGAGTTACCTGACTGATCGTCGAAACAATCAAGATCCAGAAGTCTTAATTTTGAGCGGACCTAGGTAATGTCACTGATGCGTCCTCTTCTCGTTTGACATCACATACAGAAAAGTGGATATTTAAGCCGTCTAATAGTTAACGCTTTTAATTATAGATGATACAAATAGTTCAAAAAGATGTTATCAAAAAAAAGAGTAAATACAAAATTTAGATCCATATGATATATAATATATAAAGATTAATATATATTCTGCAACCACTTCTATTGCCTCAAATGACTGAGAGTCACAAACCATACACATTTACAATCTTGTGCATCAAGACTTAGTCTGTCATTATACACAACATAGGCAGACATTCTAGACTGATATAACACTTGTCAGATTATTCAAAAGAAGTAATAAAACAAATACTAATGTCAAATTATTCCAAATGGAAATACTAGTAAAAAAAAAAAAAGAAGAAAAGAGTAGAAAGATAAATGAACAAGATCATTTAATATATCTCTAGATCTACAGGTTGTGTTTTACCCTAGATAAAAGCTGTGTCTCTGGATGTATCCTTGCATATATAGAACAGTTTGTAAAGATGTGGATATTTAAAGCTGTTTAATGGTCCATGAACATCTTGTAAGGCAGGCTGCAGACCCACCACTTGAGCAACAAAGGATCAAAGAGTCTTATCATATTTAGCTAGCCAGAAAATAAATATCAAAGATTAAATTATTCACATCTGTTCTAAATTTATTTACTTCAACCCTTCTTACTTACAAAATGGAAAGAAGGATCAACGGGTTAAATTTTTGTGTTTATCCAAATGGAGAGACTAATTTTAAGTAGATGTCCGGAGAAATATGAAAAGGTCTTTTGGTGTCTTTGTATCTACAATCTCATCGTGTATGTCTGTTGCAGTTAAGCATTGATATTTGCAGACATTAAGAGGTGTATTGTACACTGAAAATTAGTCCATTACTTGATGTCAAAGGCAAGTCCACTCCATCAAACAAAAGTCAAGGTAACATTTTCATTTCATTGGGCAGGGAGGAAACATCGAGGAAAGACCCTTAATCTTACTGTCTCTGGTTCCACCTTTGACAAATAAGTCGCATTTTCTGTCCAGCCTTCAACACGCTTTGAGTAACTGCACAACTTTGGTTTTCCATACTCTCCCGAGCCATTTCAGTTTTCTTTCACCCAGAGTGCCTTTAATCTGCTTTTCAACACTTGTGGACAATCTTGTTAAGACCTCGCCTTGCCAGAAAGAAAGGGCTGCAATTTGCTTTTCCTTGAGACACATGTTGGATTTTGCCCACATAGTCTCTGAAGCATCAAGCAATACAAAAGGATCTACTGCCAGTAGAACTGAGTTCACTTGTCTCAGGCCAAAACAGCGGGAGAAGGAAGAGATACCCACATGACATGTTTTTCCCTTGTAGTAAACTTTGCTGAGATCTTGCCTGAAGTATGGAGCTGAGGAACCAGGCTCGAGTACAAAGTTAGAGCTATCTGACAAAAAAGATGAAGCTTGTAAGTTCTGTCTGTCAAGGCCAGCTCCCATTGAATGATACTGCCCCACCAAGCTTGTAGGTCTTCATCTGTCTTTGGAACGGAGAAAGTTTAACTGACTTACAGCTAGCACTGGGGGTTAAGCTTTCAGCTGCTTGTCACTTTCATCAGGGATAACACAAAAACCACATGGGTAATTCTTCCTTGTCGTTTTCATTCTCTGATTGTATACTTGTTCTGATCTCTTGCATCAAGTTCTTCATCCTCTTCACTCTATGTCAGTTTGAAAGTAGCTGAGGTCTTCGGTCGCATTCAAGTGCATGGTACAAGCTCTTTTGTAACCCTTTCAACTGCTGGTGAAATCCTGCCAAGGGCTTTTACCTCTGTTGATGTAGTGTTAACAACACGGCATCAACTCTGATTTTCCAGTATCATTTGAAAAACATTTACCCTTACAGAAAAGTTTAGCAGCCTGCAGCCAACATCCACTTCCCCGTAGTATGAGCTGTTGGGCTGACAGTCTCTTTCTTTGGTGTTTTCAGATGCCCGAAAGCAGAAATTTTATGTGCAGTGCTTATGATTTCAATTCCCTTCAGGAGTTGGCTCTTTTTCCTGATAGTCATATGCAAAACCACTTGTAAACTTGTCCCAATGTGTCGAGGACAAAATGTATCAGCTGAGACGGCTTCCTCTCAACATTCTAGGGCCACTTTCAACTTAAATGTGTGTGTAAAGCAGCCGGGCGTTGTTGTGCCAATATATGCATCTTTTCCAAAAGCCATGTGTTGCTTATGAGATCAACAGCTTTCTGAACACCACCTCTTTCTGCAGTTGACATGCTCGATAAGGTGAGAAAGCTGTGTCTTTAGGATCTCCTCTGCTCTTTTGTGCCGCTCTAATGAAAAGAGCTCTGATGAACTTATGAACTCATCTCTGTCAAATCTATGATTGATGAGTACCTTGTCAGTGATTAGATCCATGTAGTATCAATTTGAAAACCACAGACAACTGACTCCAACTCTCGCCAAAAAGAATAACTGGGACGCCGAGATGTGTGTGTTGAACCTTCCAGGATGGAAAGAAGCTTCTGCGCTCACTGAGATGATCTACAAATGCATGGTACTGGAGTTTTATCCACGCATTTAGTTATGCCAAGAGATGCTTCACAGTGTGACACAGATATGTATGAGTCCTCAACATAGCAATTCAAGAGAGCCAGCAAATCTGATGAGGCGAAAGTGAAGTGATGAATGATCAATTATCTAGAAGATTTTTCAAAGCCTCAATGTAACTTTGACTAAACCCTTCACTCATCAGAACAAATGTTAGGATGAAGTCTGCTCAAAGTGTTCAAACTGCAGCTTGTTGCTCAAGCTTCTGAGAACAAAGGTTTCTCTGCATCTGACAGCCTATGTGTGACTGCTACTGTTTGAGATGCAGGATGCTCTGCACCTACTTCCCTGGATCATTTGACCTGTTGCAGATGGCAGGATAAAGCACAAATATGTGAGGGACGTATCTTTTTGGCTGCGTATGACATTTCCAAGCTTCCTCGCCTTAGACTCCGTCATGTAATCTGCATTTCGGTCCTCCAAGAGCAAGAGCACTGCAGACATTTGTTTTTGTCTTCGTCATGTTCTCTCAGTTTCACTGCATGTTCACACAGTTGTGATTTCCTTTACACGTTTAACAACTGCACATCGCATTTTGTCCTCCACCCAGAGGATCTGCTTCTTGCCACTGTACTTCTCCACCACTGCCAGGTTGATGGTATATGTTTACGCCTCAATGGAACGTGATAGTATTGCTACATAAAAGAGTCTTGTCCAGGATTGTGCTGTTTTTTTTGTAGGCATCCCTCTGTGGTATGATAACCTACACTTGTGTTTGCTGCAAGCCAGAAGTTTTTTCCAGTCTATCTTCCACCGATAGAAGTAGGTCTCAATTTGTTGGATTTCATCCTTGCTCATGATCTCCAGTTTTGTGTCATCACACACGACACTGATGATTTCCCAAAGAATCCAGCATAGCCTTCAACTGACTTAAGAAGCACAGTCCTCCATTTAAGACTGGTAATGTCCTTGTGGGTTTATTCCTTGACAGCTGAGTGCCGGAACTGTGGCATCACTACGACTTAGCGGGCATTTCAACAATGCTGATTTCTTTTGAGGTAGACATGTGACAAGACACCTGGAGTGAAGACTTGACCACTTTTGTAGTTTTCTCGACTCAGAGATGACTGCCAAAAATCATGTCCATTCAACTCTGCATAGAATTCACATGGAAAGTTCTCAACAAGGCCGCCCAACTTCAGACATGAGCAGGAAGAGGACTACAAATGATCTTCTGGGAAGGATATCATTGCAGATGAGTGATATTGCTTTTTTCTTGGCTTCTTTTCTTGTTTTGATCCAGGTTTTTTCATCACAGGTTTGTTCCCACCAGGGAAGTCATTTCTTCCATTGGAAGAAGATCCAACTTGTTCTCTCAAAAGCTAAAAGAGTTTATGTCAGTAGTTCCCTAATCCACTGTCATTTGCATAGTCATCAAGAAAGTGAAGGTTTACAGCCTTTCTCTTTATATCGACTACAAAGACCAGATGTTTTTGAATCAGGTCAAATCAAACACAGAATAGATTCAAGGGAACCAAGAAGCTTATGCTATTGAGATGCTCTGTTTGAAATTTGTCGGTCACAACAATGTAAAACAGAGAGTTGTCCATGTGTGTTTTTCCACATGTTAAGAGGATGGCGAAGCCTTTTTTTGATCCTCTTCAAGTCCACAGTTGTTTGATTGTTTGAAGATTCCGCCTCCTCTCTCTGCTGGTCTTTCTCTCAGTCCTTGAATGAAAAAGAACAAAGTCATCATCAGGTATGCGTGCGGGTGTGTTAGGCTCCACCCAGTAAGGCACTTTCTTCACATTTGACTTGTTGTCCTTCTCAGAAAATTTGGGACACCAACATAGTAAAGCTTATCTTTTACAGTGCTTGCTTTTTGGGACACAATATCATATTCAATGACCCAGGCTTTCTGTAGTTTCCTGTCCAGCACCTTCATGAAATCGGGATTCCTTATGCAACTCCTGCATCACTGTTGATTTGATCCTTGAAGCATCTTCAATGCCCAATGCATCCACAAAGTCTTCACGATTTTGCACAGGTATCCTTATGATTTCCCCATGCTTGTGAGTGCCTCTGACTTTATCCATGATGCCAAATGAATCATTCCCATTGGCTCATATTCATGCATGCACATGTAAATCTTAACATCACTTGCTACTTTTGTTTTTAGCCTTGTGATTCTAGTTTGTGTGCATTCTCCATGACTTATATTCATGACATGGAACAATCATGTTTTCAATTCCTGTTTCGAGGAAGCACATTTTGCTTTATACCTGAAGTCCTTTTCATCCTGATCAAATTCTCCGATAGTCACAGAAAGACAAAGCTACTTCTGCAGAAGTTGAATTGTCACTGCATGTTAAAGGAATCGTCTCTGTCTCCACTCTGTCACAAGGTTCTTGTGAAGTAAGTTTTGGTTCTTGGTCCTAAAAGGAACACTTTTCGTCACCTCTACTTTACTTTTTGCTTTTTGCTGTTCTGTCTTAGAAGCTCATCTCTTTTATTCAGCAGATGCTGTATTTGGCCACCTTTTCATTCCAGTAGTGGTGCCAAGGAATCTCTCCAGAGTTGGGGTGGAGAACTGGTCCTGCTGAAATTTCCTCCTCCTCCAGTTTTTATGTAATACTTTTAATCTCAATGTATCCAAACCAGGAGCTCATGAGATTCTGTCCAGCCTCAGAGGGCAGTTCATGCCATTCTGTGGAACAAATGTCAATTAATAGTTAATGATTGCACATTTGCAGGAGGACTAGGCCACTTGCCATATTCCACTGTTGCCAGACTCCACGTGTTTTAATAAACTATATTTTTTAAAAAGATAGATAAAGATGTATTTTGGGCTGACTTTCAGACTTTGGAAGTCGATGTATGATTTTGCTAGAGATTTGTAACACTTGTAAGTGCTTTTATTGTATCATATGTGCTAGAACTCACCCGTTGCCCTCCTTGTGTATGAGAGGGTCTACACGCACACTGAGCAGAGGTGTATGTAATAGGATGCAAGGGAGAAACGTGACTGTAAAATGACAAAACGCATTAGACTTCTCACACTGAGTTGAAATTAAACAGTGCACATAAATCAGGTAACTACAAATAAAACATTTTTCTTAATTTTTTAAATTACTTTTTTTTTTTATGAAGTGCTAGAGTGGGTGGTGGTCATGTTGGCGGGGGTAGCTGTACTGTGGTGTAGGCTATAAGTTACATTGTCATTACCTACACTTCACAATGGTCAGTGAATTAGTAAGATATGTAGAATTTTTAACACTAATATAAAGCAGGTACACAGCACAATTTATACCTCAGTTTCAATATCTATGTGGTTTACACCAACTATATGTCTGTGATGCACCTGAAAAACAGCCATCTAGGGTCACAAGTGTGAAATAACAATACGAAAATGGAGGATACCAGTAAAACCTGTGCAACTAAAGCAATGAAAAAATGTCCTGTATGTCTGATCTTGAATAATATTATATTATTGAAATATCATATGAAACATTTATTAGCTCTGTAAATCTAAGTTAAATCAACATTATTTGACAGCTCTACAAGAATTAATACTGACAGACTAACTGCTGATAAAGGATTTTATTTTAATTGCAAACTCTATACTTTGCCCTTATTTCTGCTACATGCTAGATGTATAGCAATATTTCATACTCACCTATCTCTGAGGATCCACTTTCCATTTTTACGGATATTCCTATGGACAGTAAAGGACTAAACTTAATATTTGTTTAGCAACTTGTTTTGTGAGTCATTGACATGGAGATGCATACTATTAAAAAAAAAAAAAATCACCACAGGCAGTACAAGACTAGAGCACTTATGTCATCGCTGATCATGTGTATCAGGTTTGCTATGTCTCGTTGGTGACAAAGCTGTATTAGCACTATTTCCTTTCTAACATTATGTGTTTGAGTTACTTGCATTCACAATCACAATGAAAATTTAGGCTGTTGATTGTTTAGTGGATGCCTAATGTCTGGAGGTCAATTTAGTTTTATTACTAACATCTATCTGACTGTGTACCTAGACTGTTATGATTTGGTACATTCTCTTTGACTCGAATGAATGATGGTGACTAAAAATGTCAGGGTCAAGGTCACTGTGACTCACTGTGGTTTATATCTCAGGAACGCCTTTTGAAGGCATTCCCTTCAGATTTTCAGCCTGCTTTTTTCCATACTGGCAACCAGTCTTATAATTGAGCTTCACATCTTCTACAAGACAATTTTTTCTTTTAATTCATTGTAAACATGCTAAGTGAATTTTTGACAATTACTTCATACTAAATGTAGTAATATATATAAACAGATAAATTTAAAGTCTGTCACATTTACATGAAAAATAAAGGCATTCCTATTCATCATTGATACTGGTATAAAATGTGGGAATGAGAGCCAGATTATAAATTTTACCTATATACTTTAAAAGGCAAGTTAAGCCGTCTTTACCAGATAATGAAGAGAAAAATGTACTGAATCAAATGTAGAAAACGGTCTGTAGGAAGTCTGGCAAACAACCAGGAATTTATTTTATGCTTTTTACAACCAGGACAGAGACTTTGATCTTTAAACAGTAAAGGTAGGTGGCAGTTCATATTTAATAAATCTGTTGCATTTCTTTGTGCTGGCTATTTTGTAGGCAGACACAAATATCACAGACATCAGCAGCAGTGTTTAACAACAACTCCAAAACATATCCACAGGATTAATTGACTAAACTAATGTCCATGTATCAGCATTACTATCACAGTACTACTACCAGAGTAACCTGTACCACTTCACAATGTAAAATCTTTAGTTTACCTTTAACATCATCTGATGTGTACAAAGTTTGGTAATCTATGAATTGGTAAAATATGATATGTCTATCAAATTAGTGTGAGCCTGAACACCAGAGTAAAATTAAACTATACTCACTGTGAATTTCTGGACACTAACCGTGATTCTGTCTTTTCTTCAACTTGTTATTCATTCAATGAAATTACACCCTGCAGTGGTATGCAGCTTTACCCCATTTAGCCAAACCCATCTCCTCTGGAGGTTCTCTGGGCCTATATGAAATTTTCCTAAATCCTCTGGTTCACTGTTTATAAATCTTATTTTAACTCTGGATGTGTCTAAACTAGTATGCTTATCTAGGTTCACATTAAATAGCCCTAATTTGACAGAGGTTAGATACTTAGTACTGCATCTAAACTACAGACTTGAAAAAGCAGAGGTTTCAGCTGTTGGCACAGACTAGATGAAAAAAGAAAAAATCTTGACCTTAGTGTGAACTTCCAGGAATCAAATTTGATAGGAATTTGGTTTTTCCAGATTTATTATGTCTCCACTTAAACTGTTCTCATTTGGTTCTCAGCTTTTATTTATTTGAATGATTAGGATACGTCTCTGTGGAGCTGTGTAGTTTGTTGTTTCTACATCTAAGGCCATTGTACTGCAGTTTGAAAATTTTCAGGTTCTTCTATTTTGATTATTCTAACCCATTGCACTTTAATGAAAAGGGCCCTTGTAGGCAGAATGTGACTGGCACATAACTTCCTGACTTGTTTACGCAGTTCTGCTTCTTGCTCCAAGTACTGCTTCTCTTCTTCTTCTTCCTCCTTCTCTCTTCCTCTTCTCTCCTTTTCTCCTCTGTGTTTTTACCTCCGCGGTGTGTCTCCGCTGGATTCTGAACTAAACTGAAATTATTTTGTCGCTGATAATTCCTCCCTAATCTTTTCAAGGTCCTGGATCTGTCCCAACAGTGATCTCATGTCATGCGCAAACGTTCCTCTGCACTGGAGTTACAAACGCAGAATGCAGAAACCAAGAGAACGAATGTGGTGGAACAGAAACTGAACAGGAAATTGAACTTAAAGAAAGTGTTGCAACCTCACTAAGACAGAGAATACATAGCAGAGGACAAAAACATTTTGAAACAATAATTTATATGGGCAATTTTAGACATTTGTACCATATTGGACAAGATATTTTCTTTGCTAAATCAAATTTTCTTTATCTGTGAGAGTGTACAGAACATTACATATCATTATATCACTATTATGCTAGCCCTTAAAAAGACCACAGGTCGCAGTAAATGACAGAAAGCTCAGTACCGTAGATAGTTTGCATTAAGTTTACTCTCCTTTCTGCCTCTTTAAAAGCAACACACATCCTTATCAGAAAATCCAGACATGTTGTCACTGCTGATGCTTAGCCACAAACACATTTAATAAGGGCATCCCTTGTGTTACCTTTTGTAGTTGTTATATAAATATGAAATAAATACAGTACTATGTATGAATGAATACGGTTCTTTAATGGAGCAGTCATGACAAGATAAGTTTTGTACTAAAGGAACTTTGTAGTGTTGTAGTGTGTATACTTTAGATATCAGGCCTTTGCTCATGGTGGTGACAACTTATTGGATAGCGAACAAGACTCGTGATAATATTATTATCTCTTGATCATTCTTTAATTATCGTAAGGATACTTTTACTCTGATTGAAATCCTGCCTGTAATGACAGCTGCTTTTATGAAAGTATGCAAAATTGATTTCCTGACTATTGGGCCCATTATCTTTAGCTTTCTCTGTGCTTAAAATAATTCTGGAGGCTGTAATCAGATTGCTACCATTAACTGAAAATGCACATCATTTCTACTCTGCACTTGAACAAGTTTACCTTCAATTATTTCCTTATTCACTGTGTTCCCTGTGATCTTACTGTATCTTCAGTATGAAGTTTGATATATTTTCTAGAATCCTAGCTATGGAAATTAGTTTGAATTACAGTTTTGTAGACTCTATGTGCTGTAAATCTTTTCTCTAGTTTTGTCACCAATCATAGAGTTATTGTCTGACTGATCATATTAAATAGACTCTCACACACCTTCCACAACAACCAAACTTAAACTGAAATAAGGCAAGGAGGCTTTTTGTATTCAAAGTTTTAATGTCACCTCGCCAAGTGAAATAATGCAAATAAAGTTAGTTTTTTGGTCTGGATATTGTTCTTGTTTACTTGCTGGGTAAATCATCAAGGCCAAGAGTCACAGTGCCACAAACCATCATATCTGAAACAGTCAAATATTTTTTTTTATAAGAGCATTGCTGGACCTTGCACATAAACCAAAACAGGTGATTTAAAACAAGGTAAACCAACATTACTAATGAAACACTTGATCTCATCTGCATGCTTTAAAACCCAGAGCATACTTACTTTTGATTGGTCTTTTTTTGTGGCAGGTACTGTCACAACACTGACACACCCCATCGCCCCATCCACATCTTTCCATCTGAAGAGAGAGAATACTTTAGAGAAACATAGGTTGGTTTCAGGGCTGCACATGTTGCCCACAGTAAATCACATTGCCATGTAAACATGTACGATAGTTTTCTGTCCTCTAAAGTTGTAGTGACTTACAGTACAGACCAATGGATTAAACTGAATTTGCTGTTGTTAGAAATATTTATGGCTAAAGAGAATTAATACATGTTTTGAAGATGCACCTTGTAAATGGTCATCTAAAAACTATGAGAGTATAAGTTCTACCAAACCTGTACAAGGCTTTGTTTATTCATGAAAGGAGGTGTGTCTCCCCATAATGTACATAAGGAAACAATGTACTAGAAATCACCTTTAATGTATGTAATTGCAGGCCTTGTTGATAGGGTTGGTCTTCCATTTCAGACGAGCTTTCATTTGGCAAGTGATAAATATCTAACAGGAGGAGAGCACAGAGATGTTGGCTATACAAATTCTCACAGCATTTCCAATCATTTTAAATCATGTATGGGTGGCTCACTTGAGTTTCTTGGATCATGGTGAAAGAGAGCATCAAGCTGGAGTTGAAGTGAATCAGTCCTTGTCCTGGGTTTGAACAGTGTGTTTGACCTCCTCTTTAAGGCCAGTGACACCTGACAGAGGCAATTTCTAGATATGACAAAGGCTAATGGCAGACTCTCTCATGAGTTAACTAAAAAGACAATTTGAAGTTTGATAAAAGATATTGAGCTGCTCACCATGGTTTTCAATGAGTAGTATCTGGGGACCAAGGCGTTGTGTCAGGGTGGCAACAGCAGCTGTCAATGAAAGTCGTCTTGTCCTGCATCAGGACCAGTATAAGCTACCCGAGGTGCAGGATATCGCCATGTAGAAGACACTGAGGACATCTCATTTGTCCAGTCATCTACATATAGACAACAACATCAGTCCATTTATATTTATCAAGACAAAACATCAGAGCTGGGCTGTTATGAGTCCACACATACCGGCCAGCAGTGAGCTTTCTCATGATAGCAGAGAGCCCTGAGTGTTGAGAGGAGAGGATCAGGGCTGCAGCTGGGTATTACTGCTCACAAAGTGTCTCCTGTTCCAAAAAATTAACAAGGCAGCCATTATGGAATAATCATAAAACAGCGAAAAAGTCCTCACTGTACAAGACAATGACGCTTACTTTTTATAGAGACAGGAAACAGGGACTACAGCATGGGTCATCCTTGTAATGCCATGGTAAGAGGCAGCTGGTGAGAATGTCAGCTTGTTTGAGTAGATCACAGAGTCCTCAGATATCTATAGGTGAATATAAAGACAGTGTTTAAAAAAAAAAAACTGTGAGCCTTCAGAAAAGCAGCTAAACAACCACAGACAAACGACATTGTGGTACTCACATGCATTAAGGACTCACTGTTAATTTGGTGCTACAGTCTTGCAGTCCAGCTTCAATGATATACTCAGTGTCGCTGACAGAAACAACTCGACACCGACCGCTCTCTGAATGCTCGGCCTCCCCCAGAAAAAGGTCTCCAGGAGACACAAGACGGCCGTCTTTATACAGGTCAGCATTTACCACGACTATCATGGACACCTCCGTGCACTGTACACGAACAGAGGAGCCGTCATTAGGTTGTGGCTCATTGATATTTTCTGCATCAGCTCTCACTACAGCAGACTTATATTCCCTTCCCTCAGCATCAATCACGGGTCCATCTTTTAAAGCTCGAATGGCATCTGCAACACCGAAAGCAAATGATAACAGCAGCGCCACAGAGGCTGAATGTCCTGTGATCACCATTTTGCTCTTCTCTCATAACAACAGGAGACTTTTTGGAAATGTGAAACAGCAAAAACCTCTTGCTCAACCCAGTCAGTGAGATGGGTACGATGAATGATTTAGCATTTCAGATAAGATGCAGAAGATTCAAACTTCCAGATAATCCTCCTAGTATCTCAAACACTTCCCAGCTCAGACCAATCAGGATCACTCAGAGCATGCTTGGAAGCAATCACCATTAACTGATGGAAACAGGCAGACACTGGGAATCCTAGTTACTGGATCATCGTTGGTTTATCTTATTGTCAGCAATATCATAGCTAATATGTTTTTTTTATATTTAAGTGTTTGTTGAAAGGTTGGTACAGCAAGGAAAGCTGTATATTATTTTAGATTATAGGCACAGGAAAAAAATAACATACTGCAAATGGCAACTGTGATAGCATCAAGCAGAGACTCATAGATATGATATGACTCCTGACTATTGCATTTACCCATTATCTTTAGCTTCTCTGTGCTTTTAAAATACCCTGAGACTGTAATCAGATCATACCATGAAATGAAATGCACATCACTCGCCCTGCACCTCTAAAAAGTGTTTTAATTTCACGACTTATTTTATTCATTGTGTTTCCTTATCTTACTGTATCCTCCGTGTCAATTTTAGAATCCTAGCTATGGAAATTAGTTAGAATTACAGCTTTGTACACCCCATAGCTGTGCAGTAAATCATTTCATTTGTTACTGCCAATCATAGAGTTTTATTGACTGATCATATTAGACAGACCTCCATATACACCTCCCGACCACCAACCAAAATTTAAAATCCAGAATCAGTCATGAACAACACGATCAGCACCAGTGGGGACTGTGGCACGACAAGTAACGATCTCCTGCAGGAATCTTGTTCCCTCCCATTGTTTAGACAACAGTAAATTCTATATAGACTCAAATGATCTAACTCAACCATGTTTGTTGTCTAAAGATTTGACAGGTTTGTAAGCAGTTTTAAGCTCTGTGTACTTTCAGATTTGGTGTGGTACAATTAACGCAAATGCACCCTTCAGTAAAAAGCAGTGGTTGTTTTTGCAACCTTCATATTCTGATGGTAGATAGTTACATCCTAAGTACATGCTACATACCAAGTCATTTTATACGGTTTTTGCAGAAGAATTAAAACATTCTAGCAGGAATGATACACTGCTGACATCAGATGTCAAGTGACTTGGAAGGTCACTAACAATTATTAAACTTTGGAAAACACCACATTTTAATGCTTTAATACTAGTTGACCAAGTTTTATTTGGAGATGAAAAGAAAATAGGGTGCAACAGCAAACTCAAATGCATTTATACTACTACACATGCCATCTAGTGTTCATTGTCACTTTTCCAGTGTGAATGACACACACAACTAAAAAAGCTGAAATCATTATGTACTTGTGCATTCTGAGACAGTGACTATCGCTTAGTATAAAGGTTTAATTGTGCACACATTCTGCAACTTTACCTGCCAGAGAAGCAGCAAGTCAGACTGCACACTTGTACTCACTCAGACCTTTAAAAGTCTGAAGAAAACAGTTTGGTTTTAAATTGTTTATTTTCACGGTCATCTTTATCTGAAAGATCAGGTTCTGTAGCTGTGCATTTGCCACTAAAGTCACATCCAGCTTAACCTGAGCAGGTGTGGCACCACTGTGCTGGGGCTGCTGTGGTGTTACCGTCTAGTGCTGAAGCCTTGGTTTTCAATGGGACCTCTGGGGCCACTCTTTCTAGAGGTGCAGCAATGATTCTGTATCTTCTACCTTCGTAATTAGGAGGAAAGAAGTTTTCATGTCAGAAGTAAAAATTATGAAAAGATGGACAATCTTTTCATGCTTACCTTTAGATCTGCTCCACTTTTGTCATCTCCTTCTCCTCCACCACATCTGAGGGTAGATGGTGGATCAGAAGCAGTCCCTTCTCCAGATCTAGGATGGGGGGAGAAAAAAAAAAAAAAAAAAAAAGAAAAAAAAAAAAGGGGTGGGGGTGGGGGGTCCCTACTTAGAGTAAAGACTAAGATTAGCAAAGATGATTGTCTGTTGACAGTTACTTAACAACTCTTCTGTTGTCCCATCCACTTCTCCACTGGCTGCCGTGGAAGGGCAGCAGGTCTGCTGATTCACTGAGAACAGGAGGAGGTCTTCTGACAGGTAGAGGCCCACTGTTTAGCTGGCAACACCAACAGGGGCCCACTTTCTTGCCTCTTGTTCTAAAGCACTAAAAATAGCTGACAAATGACAGTTACACAAGTCAAAACCAAGTGTAAAGCCTGACATCTAGTGGGAAAACTACTGGATCGGGCCATTGTAAAATTGGCTGGTTGAGGCCCAGGTGTTGTCGCGTAGGACATGATCTTGAACTAAGACCAGACAATCACCCATTTTTTCATCACGAAGATGTAGGATTTCTAAAAATCTAACCTTTTATTGGTCCTCAACCCACTTCCATAAGGATTCAGGCTCATCTGGCTCCCAAACCCACGAGGACCAAACTTGCCATGGCTGTTGGGCTTACTGGTTTGGCCAACTTCATTTTGGCTTTTGACAGTATCCATAGGTAGTCATTACCATCAGCTGACCTCCATCTGATAGGATTGATATCTTCAGCTCATATGCTGTTTGATTGCAATTTGACATCTTGACACTGGATAAAACTCACCTTCCATTTATTAAAAGTGCAGGCCTTATTTGGTGCCTCTAAGACTTACTGGCACAGCATTCAGGTGACATGATGTAGAGCCGTAAGAAAGGGAAAAAGTGAAAAACAAAAATAAAACACACTCTATACACCTTTGATTATGGCTGCTTAATTTTAAAGTCAATCCTACCTCTCTCTGTCCTCATTATGAAACCTAGCAGACCATAACTAAGTGGAGCTTGTCATCCCATCCTGGGTAAAAAGTGAGACTTAATCCAGGAAGCTGCGAGTCAACCAAGCACCTGTGAGAGAGAGAGAAAAGAGAAAAACAAAAAGAAAAGGGGGGAAATCACGTATACACAATTATCACACATTACCCACACCACCACTTCTGACTGCCACTTCATTTCAATTTCAGGTGGAACATTATCTTGCATTATGTTAGGTAGCAGCTAAGTGCACGAATAGTACAAGTGTGTAAGTTTTGGGAGGAAAATAAGCTTAACATTTGATATACGCCAGTCTTGATAAAATTTAGTCTAGGTAGAAAATTTGTAGTCTAGCTTGCAACAGTAACATTAGTTTATCATCTTGTTTTGATGTGGTACAATTAACATATGCCTTGTAAGGTGTTAGCCTCAAACAGATGAGCTGGGCTATGGAGGATCTGTTAGCCTACTTATTGAACTCTGCATTTTAAACTTTTAGTCTGACAGACCTAATAGACACTTCCTCAAGTACATGTCAGACTTCAGCTCTCTGAAACAGAAAAAGATCTATACAATATCTCACACGCAGTCATAGACCTGTAAACAAACGATGAGTTCAGCGCAGTTTCGCGCTTACCCATTCTCGACAAAGATGTATTTGGGAACGGAGATATGTCTGGGTCGAGTAGCCAATGAAAGCTGCTCACAAACACTTTCAGTCCATGTGATGTCCGTTAACCTGACAGAGGCCTCATGCTGATGGACTCACCGAGGTAAAACACGTTAGAGCTTCTTTCATAAAGCCAGTCATCTGCACAAGATCACCACCTAGGAATAGATAAAACACAAATACACATCATGAGAAGGATGAAACACACTTGTCATAAGTCTCAGGTCAAAACTCCAAGGTTTCCACTGCAGCTTGGGTGGACATGAAGGGGATCCAGGTGGGCGTGATTGAAGAACTGACAAACTGTACTTCCTGAGAAACAGAAACAAGTAATTTTACAGCAAGGCACTGCTCATGAGCTTTTTAGAGATGTGTTAAAAGCAGACAGATCCTTTCTATGAATGGAGACTCTAATTGGAACTACAGCCTCATCCATTCGAATCAGCCCATCTTGGAGAGGCCACAGGAGAGTATATGAGAAGGTTTGTGTAGACCAGAGAGCCTTCAGTCATCTGTAGGTCGAGATATGTTTTAGAAGTACAAGTTTTAGCTGTTTATATGGTTTAGTATAATGGAATAGATTCCACCAGTACCCAGTGTTTAGTGCCGCAGTCTGCAAGTCCAACAACAATTCTGTATTCGCTCTGAAGACGCTGTGGCTCTACAGAAATCATTGTGTCTAACGTCGAATCCCTCACTGTTAACAGGAGCTCCAACTCTAAACAGGCTGGGCTTTGATCACGACCTCCAGCGAGTCTGGGTGGCAGGTCACTGACAGGCTCCACTTGCTCCCTGCCTCACCCGGAACCTTGTGCAGTGTGTTTGAGTTGTGGTTTCAAGCAGCTGGAGGTCTTGAAACAAAGCATGTTGTGTGTGTGATGCAGGCGAAAAGCCAAAGACGATCGAATGCAGAGTCCTGACAAAAGAGTCCAATGAGGTTAACCCCTCAAAAACAAGGTCTCCATCACTGTCACTCTAAATAGCAACAGTTGGCTCAGAATGCAGAAGCTCCTCTCTGACCCACAAGGCAAAGCAGCTCTGAGCAGTGGAGCATTTAAACCTCAGGCAAAACAATCATTCTCAAGTAGAGCAGCACTGCACACACCTGAGTCCAGTTATCTACCACCAGCTCACAACTGTACAGAGTCTCTATTCAGTTAAAAAGCTGAGACAAAAGGCTGATTTGAATGTAGTTGGATAGGATTCTCACTGAGCATACACATTTAAAAAATCTGCACAAAAGTCTAAATGTCATTGATTGTTTCCCAGGAAGTATATTCAGTGTAAAACCTATGCCAGTGCACACCAATATACAGAAAAAAAAAACTGTAAGAATGCATTACAGAAATTCAGCTGTTCAGTTCAAAGAAAGAGAAAGTAGAAAAGGCTTCTACAATATATATCAGTAATTTTTGACTGTATACATTATTATAGCTAGTTTGTGTCTTAATTTTAAAAAATCATAATTTGTGTATGTTGGGGTATTGTCGATTATAACATTTTTGAGACATAATTACATTTTGATAGTGTCTCTACCATTAAAAGGCTTTATTTTCTGTGTTTTCAGTTTGTTTGAAGCATAATAAAAATTGTGTAGTGAAAAAAAAAAGTATTTTATCTACCAATATACATGTTCTTCAGACCACTTCCGCTGGAAAGTTCCCGCCAGGTGTTGTGGTTTGTAATACCACCATAATAACCAACCAACAACCTCTCTTCTGTTAATGACTGTCCACCTGACTGTCTGTTAACTATACTATCAGACAGATCTTACACGCTCCAGACATATCCGGTGATACAGACTGAAAGTGATATTTCTTGTCTCTCTTTCTGTTCTTACTTCCATAATAAAATCATAACCTGATTGTTTAAAGCAGTCAGAGGAATCATAGCCCAAATCTTTTTCACAGTCTGTTCACTATGAAACAAAGCCCTCATACAAAAAATAGAATTATATTCTGGAACATGCACCGAGTAGCTTTATGTTTAATTCTATACTCAATGGTGTGTTTTCAGTACAATATGTTGAAGTTCGACACGTGACATCCTGATTATGACAAATATTTAGAGGTACAGGACGAACCACAGTATTTTAAATGTAGTTGTGGCGTTGAGGTCCTCTTCCTGCTTTGAGGTGAAGAAACAATAAATAATTGAGGCTGAAGGAATCAGGGGAGTACATGACTTTAGTTTCTATGTGACTATAGTGTTTTTAATAAAAAAAAAAGCCATGAAGATGAAATATGACATGCATTCTCATTTTATTCAGCTTTCCTTGAAGGTAAGACAATTCACATTTTACCTACAAAAGTAGAATTGTCATTGATTAGCTTGGATTTATTGCAACACTTAAACAAATAGTTTTTTGCAATAAGAACAGAATTCTGACATTCTTGTGTTTAAATTAAATTTGAACTTTTGAGGTCGTGTTTATATTTGTACTTGACAACATATGATTTCTGAGTATTTAGAGGAGAAATCAGAACGTGTTCCCAATTCTGGATCAGTCATCAGGTAGATGTTGAGATATTTGACAGAACAAGGGAAAAACTTTGACTCATGATTGAAGTTGATCACTAAAATGAGTGGGTGGATACTGAGGCTGAAGTTCAACTATTAAACTGTCAAAACATTTGACTGAGAGACCAAACCATCAGCCTGCTAGGACCAACAAAGAAGAACTGTAACTGACTGGTCCTAAACTGTCATTAACTTTCACCAGAACTTGACACTTGATTTTTTCCTCTCCAGCCAATGCAGAGTTAATCTTCAGGCTGCCTTGAACGCGCCAGTCACTGAGCCTCCTGCCCCTTAATGCTTGCCTGAGGGGCTCCACCTGTACCACCGCGTGGTGCCCAGAGTCTGTATCTCACCCTGCTGTCCATGGTCAAGGTGGTGAGATCAAAGTCAACCCAGACCACAGGGGCGCCTGAGCCAGCGGGGCTGGACCTCTCAGGTCAATGTGACCATCCCACTTGCAGCACAGTGACACGGGATTGCAAGGCGGGAGCTGAGCCACAGAGAGGAGAACTGCTTTGACCTCATCCTCAGCGTGAAAGGTTTTCGGTTACCAAGGGGCAGGTAAGTGGTTAAAACATCTCACTATGCTTATGCTCTGCTGCCGCTTATTTAATCAAACCACCTCTGTTCAGATTTTAATGTGTGTGTTGTGTGTGTGTTTGTGGTGGTGCAGGGAGTGTCGTGCCAGTGCTCTCCCAGGTACCCCTCTGCTCTTGACCATCTTCGCAGCAGCAGGCTGATTGGTGCTCACACTTGCTGGCTGGCCACAGAAAAATGTGAGTATCTCCTCTCACTTAATATTTCATGTGCTCGAGGTTAGTTATATTGTGAAGTCACACTTGCTTTCAGTGAATGTTAATGAAGTGCTTTGTCACACTTTTTCTGTGTTTAACCACATCTTCTAACCGTGTAGAGACTACTATTCACTGTACTTTCACATCTTCTATCAGTTAGAGAGAGGTCTTTATCTGCCGTCCCAGCTACTAGACGCAGTTTAAAAATGTTTTCACGCCCAGCCCACAAAGATCGTATTTTT
>BRZM01000091.1:59505-75099 GCA_033238685.1 Lates japonicus
AACTGGGAAGATGTGTGTCTTTTTTTACCAATCCAGCAGACAGATGCACGAAACCTTAACAGTCAGGTCAAGAGTTAAGCATCAAACTGTCAAGTCTTCCATGAATTTGATGGGTGTGTTCAATACACAGATGAAATGCACTTGAATTGAATGAAAAAAAGAAAACTTAAAGTTCTCCAAAAGCCCATTGGGTTAATCATATTCTCAATCCTGTAATGTCTAAACATTTTCAAAGCTTTTTATCCTCAGGTCTAACCACATTACCTTGTGGACCCAAAGCATAAGCGAACACAAAGGTATGAGCAGCTGGTTGTTTAGATACATTAGAGCATGAATATTTGGATTTTCAAAGGGCTGAGCAATTGCCCCTGCTAAATGCAGCCATCCACATTCACGTTGCTGGGAGAGGTCTTTCAATTCAGAGCAAACAAAACAAAAAGCCGCTTACAGTGCCTTTGTTTGGAAGCTTCAGACATGTAGTTTTCTGGGCCATGTGCCTCTAGGTATTTGATGAGCATAACTATCACAGTTCAATGACACTTCAGGCGAGGTCAACACACATAAGTGAACAATATAAAGAAGGGTTGGAAGCATGCGAGATAAATTGAGTGAGTGTAAAGGAAATTTGTTTATATTACAGCTGCATCATATACCTTCAATTCTGCACAAGCCATTAAATTTTAAAATGATGGTTATGAAGTTGCAGTATGATAAACAGACTGTTGATAATTATGTTTGCACTGAATGAGCTTGCTGTCAGTTTTGGTTTGGTTGTTAGCAACGAAGCAGCTCAAATGTACTCAACATTACAAGCTTCAAAGAGTAGTTTTACTGCAGGTTTATCATTTTTTTGAACTGTGTAACATTGTTATGTTTTTCAGTTATATTTTTTTTTTTTTTTTTTTTTTTTTTTTTTTTTTCAAATCATTGGTTCTCTGGCATTGGTGGTACAACTGTGCATGCTCACTGTTGTTACCTGTCTGTTATTCAGATTTTTGCATGGCCAGGTTGCCCTGTCCCAGACCCTGCCCAGAGGCTACTGTTGGCCAGGGGAGCTTCAGGCTGGGGAAGGCAGCGGTGATGAGGCGATCATCGACAGAACACCATCTGGATCAAACAAACAAAATGTTTGAGTGGGGGAATACAGATAAGAAGATAAAGCATTAACAATTGTTCACACATTACAAACATAAATATATAGAAATTATATGAAGACCAGATTTTACCTAGATTTGTACTGACCAGAGAAATAACAACTCATTTCAACCTTTATTTGAAACAAGCGTCAAAATAATTACAATGTAAAAGAAAAAAAAACAATAGCGCTCTCAAATGATCAGTTGCTCTTTTTCTTGCAACATCAAGAAAGGTAAAATTACGCGGTCAGAGGTCTGGAAGTGCAGAGAAGGCCGACACCGAGAAACTTATTCATGCCGTTGCTGTAGTCAGACATGCCCATGCCGCTTGTCCCAGGTCGTCTTCTTCTCCAACAGGGGTAGCCTGGGAGCAAGGAGGATGGTTATTATGGAATCTAGACATGGAAATATACTGCCTTATTTACTCTACAAATATGATGAGTGAACTTTATAACTGGCCTGGTCAAGGTTCATTGTTGCTCTTCAGAGCCTCCTCAGCAGGGTCTCTCTGTAACACATAGGTATAGGTGCTTCTCAGTGATCATGATTTAGTGGAAGAAGGTTACATTTTCCCCACAACTGAGCAGTTCTCTCAAGTTAGGATGGCCTGCATTCCTTATTTGATGTTTATTTCTCTCTTAAATTATTTTCTCTGTAAAAACTTAAAAGAAAGTTCTTCTTCTTGAGAGAGCTGGTCAGTGCTATGTTGTCAATGTCATAACTTTTATTATATAGTATGTAGTATATTATATAGTATATTTGCCCCCATACCCGGAGGAAAGCCCTTGTCAGTGAGCTGTTTGATGGGGCGGTTGCAGGTCAGGCCTCTGGCTTGTGGCCCATCTTCCCCACAATAACAAACAAAGCAAGTTAAAAACTCATTTTGCCAACAATATAGTTTCCTTCAATGACAAAAACCATGTATCTATCAGTATATTTATGACTACAGTCAAGTGTGTTTCTGACCTTGCTTGGGCCTTTCTTGGGTCCATTGCCCCAAGAGTTGCAGGAGCTATATCACCAGGAGGTGGGCTGTTCACATGTCCCCATCCTCCTGTCCCATTGGCCCAGTAGACATGCCAATCTCCTCTCCTCCACTTCCCCAGCTATCTTGCATGGGTTTGGGGCCTGAAGGACATCAAATACTGTGGCTGTGTGCTTATATTTGATTGATCATCTGTCAGTGTTTTTAGTATGCGTGGGTATCCTAAATACAGAATACCTAGCCATTTAGGATGAGCAGGTATTTTCAAGATGACCACTTGTTACCCACTGTTGCCATTGACCTCTACTTTTAACCTCCCTCTGCCATTTCAAACCAACAGCACAAATAACCAAGACTTACTGAGCGTGGAATTGCTTTAATCCCAGCAACAGACCTTTTCTCCAATATAGAACTAAAGAACAAACATACTCAGAGTTACTATATCAGTTTAGGCTTTTACAGGGTGTATATTCCTGGACAATCTTGTCTACTATAGCATTCAAGCTGACACAAGACAGATGCAGAAAAGCTACTTTACAAATGCAATAATCTTCCAAATGCCATGCAACAATCATACCATAATAAATTATTATGAGACATTTGTACGGCTTACAGTGTGGTATTGTATAGACTTTCTAATGGAATTGTCATACACCACCACATATAAAGCATAATAATCTGTTATGTATGGCTCTGTATGGTTATGTAATGAGTTTAGCAGTCAGAAGGTTGTGGCCTTGGGGTGTCATCAACAACCCGATGGCACTGAACATATTGCCGCCATCATGCATCACTAGGTAGCGATATATTATCTGCGGGCATCACCACAGCTTGCAGGTACAGAACCCTGGGGTCCGTTGGCCTGCCATAGGGTCCAGAGGGCTGGCGCCATCTCCCCACCCTCCTACTCCCCTGAGTGCCCCCAGGCAAGAGGTGCCATTGTCCACAGTTGATGTTGGAGCTGCGGCTCTCCCCAAGCAGGCTCCGACTTGGGCTGAACACTGGGAAGCTCTCCCCAACCTGGAGAAAGGTATAAATAAGAAAAAATTATTATAAGTAACTCCTGCAATAAGATTCTCATCTACTTGCAGGTTTCTCTTTGCAGTTACAAGATCATGTGACTGCAAAGACAAAAGTTGATTTTAAGATCTAAAAACTCCCTAGTTTTCAAAAGCGGCTGGAAATCTGCTTTATATCCATGTTCAAGTCAGATCTTTAACTGCCTTTTGCACTCAAATTATAGTATGATAATCAAGCAGCTGAAAACTACTGCAGTACTAGAGACTGAAATATTTTTCTCATGCACCATCTTTTCAGGCCATCATGATGAGCTATTGTGACATATTAATGAGAAAGACTAACAGTGAGCTTGTCAGTTGAGACAGTGCATATTGTCTATATAGGGGCCTTCCATGTAGCCTCCTCCTGACAGCAGCAGGTCGCCCGGCTTCCAGCTCAGTCTGGCTCATCAAATTAGTGCATGTGTGTATGAATCTGTCAGAGATGGATGAAAGCAGCAGCTCAGGCCAGCTGGTGCAAGCTCTTCCACATATCTCTTCTCCCTTTATCTATACTAGCTTCAGTAAAGATGCTTAAGCATAAATGTGGGTCTTAAGATGAATGTGATGCTCTTTGATAGAATTGTAATATACAGGGAAAACGGCGAGGCAATGGTCTCATTCACAATCAAAGGAGAGGAGAGTGTTAAGTATTAGCTTTTCCATGTCTGTATGCATGGCTTTTGTCTTTACAAAGACCTTTTGAACTGGCTGCAATTGCAAATTTGAGCTTAGTGTACAAAGTCTTACATTGCATGCATGATCATTAAGAGGCCAGCAGTACTGCCTCTGGGACTACCTGTAGCAAATACAGAGAATTCTTCAGCCATAATTTTTAGATAGAACAACCATCGTTGCCAACAATGGCACCTCCAGTTATTTAGTTACTTTATGCTTGACAATGGTAGAAAACAACTCCCTATCTACACATATTTAAATTGGTTTCATTAATAAGACCATGCCCGTATTGTATTACCATCTAAACATACTTATGAAACATCAGATTTTTTTATTTTTTTTTTTTTTACATATGCTTGATACATGTTGTACTAGTTTCTACATATTCTAGTCTTCATGCTTTCTCAGAATATTAAATATTATTACCTGGGTTGGCGAGGGGTCTACCTGGGGACCAGCACCTGGATGTGTGGCGGCATTGCTGGGTGACCCATTGTTGAACTCCATGGTCTTTGCAGGTGAGTTTGGGCTGGCCTTGATGGGGATGGTATGGCGTGCATGTGAGTGAGCATGATGGTGATTGTTCCCAGGGGCCGACAGAGTGATTGTTATTGTTATTGTTGGGTATAATCGTTACCATTCTTGCAGGTGGGCCGCTGCCTGGGTTACTACTGGGATTGTTGCGATCCCATGTTGACAGTCTTGTTATGGCGGCTGGGATGCGCCCCCGCCGATGTTCCATAAATCAATCTCCATTTTCCTTGAATGGAGGAGGGCTCTTCCCAGCCAGTGGGCTCCATGCCTGGTCTGTTTGTTGCAGCCAAGGCTGTGTTTACAGAATAGGACCGCAGGAACCAATACTGCCACCTCCTCACTGCCAGTGCTGCTGCTGCTGCTTTCTTGGGGCTTGGAAGAGCCCCAGCCTCCTGGGCCATTGGCATGAGGTCTCCCCCAGCTACTATTATTCACAGCAGGCTTACCCAGCCTCCTCCTCTATTTCCGCCTCTGGGGCTTTCCTTCCATCCACCACTTCCTATTCCTCTTCTCCTTCCCATACTGGGACCCATTGTTCTTGACCTCTGCTTCTCCCAGTCTCCTGTGTAGACCATTGGAGCCCCATTGCTGCCCCAGCCATGGCACAGAGACCTTCTCCCAGCTAGTGGGCTGGCACCGTTAGGCCCATCATCCCAGCTGGGTGACTTGTCCTCAGAACCCCCCAGGATGGTGTGCCCCACTTACTAGGACCATTGGTAGGCAAAGGGTCTCCACAGCCTGGTAGTGCCATTCGAGAGGCACAGGTGACTGTTGGGTGTCTCCCACCCTGATCCAGTCTGATTGGCTGAGGGTGGAGGCTCCCAAGCAGGGATGATCTCTGTCACTTTTTCCTCCAGACCCAGGTGATTGGAGCCAATGTTAGGGTTGATGGTACCTCCATTGGTGGATGAGGTCCACCATTAGGCTGGGCCCTATAGTGTCTGGCTGCGCCTCCCATCATCAGAGCTGCTTCTTCCATCTCTCCCATACAGTGTGCTGCAGATGAGTCTGTCCCCAACCAGAGTTACTCAGCACCCTAGGGTCCAGTCCTGGCCCAGGGGTGAGAGGAGCAAATTCCATGCTGGAGGACCTGTCTCTGCGATGGATCGACCCTCACTGCTGTCCCCACTGCCTCACTTGCTGGGGCTGCTGGGCTGCTATTTACATGAGCTAAGTTGCTGGCCTTGGCCTGAACCAGAACACCAGCATCTACTGAATCAGCCTTGGGAGGTCCATCTCACCCCCAGAGGATTTTCCCAATCTGCCCCAGCCACCACTTCCCTGCTCCCTCCACCTGCCTTGGCGGCCCCAAGCAGAAGGCCTCAGGAGTTGAGTCCCAGCCTGAGTCAGCAGAGTCAGCCTTTATTTCCCACCACCATACAGAGCCTTGCCTTCCCCCATTGAGCTAGAAGGGATGATTCAGTGGGTGATTGGCCTCCCCAGCCAGTTAACCCATGGATAGGGCTCATAGGCTCCTGAGCTTGCTGCTGTTGCTCAGTGTGGTTTGGTCCATCAGTGTTAAGGTTAGCAGGTTCCATATTGAAGGACAAGCTTGTGTTGGTTGAAGGGTGTTGTTGATCATTTTCGTTAGCACTTATCATGCCAACCCAACCTCCTCCACCATTATCTGTACCTCCCAGCTTCCCATTTCCCATGTTTCCATTGCCATTAATTCCTGGTGGGAGAGATGAGGAGTTGGACACCCCATTTGGGCCAATACCACCACCTCCACCACCTTCATGGCCAAGAACAGGCCAGGCTGATGTGGGTTGGCATTGGGATTGAGGTTCAAGTTAAAATTGGGAGAGCCCCAGTTATTGGGCGCTCCTACTAGACCACCATTTATACCATCTTGTTTTCCATCTGAGCCCCAGCCTCTATTACCAGCTAGTGTGTTGGCTGACCCAGGTCCCGTCATCATGTTATTGTTAGCTTTGAGAGAGGGGTAGTGGGCCTGCTGGCCTGCGGCACCTGTGGCCATACTCAAACTACTACTACTGGTGGTGAGCGCCTTTTCTAGTGTCCGGGTTAGAGCTAGCTGAACCCAAGGGGCATTCTGGTGCTGCAGGGTGGCTGGGGTCACTACTGCGGCTGATGGAGGGCCAAGCTTCTGTGTCACTTCCGTCAATAATCACTTTGTCCCAGCACTGGAGGAGCTGTCAACTGGCAAAAGCTCCCCAATGGAGGTCTCTACTGGGCACAGGGCCACTCTGGAGGGATGTGTCTACAGAGAGAAGGGAGAGGAAGTGAGGGTTGGAACAAGGGGAACAGAGGTATATAACACAGAGGTAGATGGAGATGATGAGTGAGTCAAAAAAGAAACAAAAGAAGTTTCAGTGACAGATGGTGAAATGCAAGAAATAAAGAAAAGATTAATGAAGTAGAGACAAAGGGTAAAAAAGAGAAAACAAAACAGGGTAGAAAACAAGGGTGTGGGGAGGAGAAAGGAAAAAATACTTAAGGTTAGACTACATCATGTAATACAGCCCGTTAGTCCCATAGACCAATTTTATCCTCTTGGTTGGTTAATACTAGCTATCAGACTTGGCAGGATGAGATGGTCACACTTGCACGTTCCACAATTCAACACATAATCAGAATGCACAGCCAAGCGTACTACATGTCATTTCAGCTATGGCATATCCATATATCCTTGCCCTGGTGCAGTCAGCCAAACAGGAACAGGGAGAGGGAGTCATCGTGTTCTTTCCTTTACCATTTCTCTTTCCAACTCATTTCCTTTACTTTCACTGTCTTGTTTTGCCCCCTACTTCCTTGTCACTCTCTAGCTGCCCTTATCTATTATTATAACTATCTCCTGCCTCCTCCCCCATCTCTCTCTCTGTTCATGTCTCCTCTCTCCCTATCTGCCCCCACCTCTTTCCTCACCCTTTAATTTTTCCCTCTCTCCCCTTTGCTCTCCTCTAACTCCCAGCAGTGAGAGGCCCATCCGTCTCCATCGCGGCTTCACTGGCTGGGGCTGTGAAGGGAAGCCCAAGTGGAACGCCGCTCATTTATTGGAATGAAACCAGGACGGCTTCTCATCTATCACTCCCTACGCTCCACCAGGCCTACCCCTCCTTCAACTGCACTGCACTAAGAAACCACAAAACATTTCCTCCATGCTTATGTGAATATGTGTGTGTCTACTGGATTCTCTCTACGTGCGTATATTTAATACTGTATGTGTGTGTATATTTGATTGTGTATACTACATCAGCTTTTATCTCAATCTAGAAAACTAAGGACTGCGTGAAAATATTGTTCTACTACTTGCAGACTTTAAGTATGATCCACAAATTCAGTACCATTCTGCAAAAAACAAGGCTTTTCCAACAATTCTCTAATCAACATTGTATCGCACACAAGCAATTTCATTAGGCACAAAAGCATCCCATCAGAGGGGGAACTAATAATAGACTGAGTCGATGCTGTAAAGGGGTAATCAATCAGTGGGAGGCAGCTAATCAATGATCTTATTAATGCTAGTGGGTGAGAGCAGCGAGGCTATCGATTGAGCATGCAAACATCCTAACCACTAGGCAGGCCACATGTAATGGGCCAAAAAACCAAAGAGAACTACTGCTACAAATATCACCAGCACATAGGGCCAACCAAGCATATGAAGAAGAAATTCATTCAGTTACTTCTGGAGAGGAAAGGAAAATTAAAGTGAATATGAAACAGTCAAAATGTGTACAAGCTTGGTTGTTTTCCAACATTAAGGAAAAGTAGTTGTTTCAGTGGTAAAACAGTAGACATGTTACTGCATGTACAGTACTGTGTATTCTAATGCAAACATAATTTTATGAAAATATAAACACCAATAAGTTTTCAAGGAGGCTACAACATTAACTACATTAAATATAAACAAAGTGTCATTCCAGACCATATACATCACAAACAGCCATGTTCAACAAGCATTAGAAGCCTAATAGACAATAAATGTTTTTGGCTACCCTCCTGAGCAGCTACAGTAAGCGTGGCTCACTAACCTTTAATTATAAAGACCCAGGCTGTGTTCGTAAAATATTTGCCTTGTTTAGCAATTAAGCTACCGTACCTTCTATTACTCTGCCATTAGTTTCCATCAGATTGTTTCAGTGATTTCAATAATAGCTAGAAGTTATCCATCATGAGATAAAGACCCAGTGGTCAAAACAGTCTAGTCACATGAGGGAAAAGTCCATTTGTTTGAGGTGTGTGAGGACACACACACACCACAAATACTAGCAGATATGTGGCTTTAAGATACTGCGCAACACACCACAGAGTGGCTGTGAATGCAATTTTCACCTCAGAACACTTATCTCCTCTCCCCAGGCAGCCTTATCGCACAGGGTTGTCAGACTGATGGCACACACACACAAACACCAACACTAGTTTGCAGTCAGTTTGCAATCAGTTGCACACATATAAAAATAAACTACTAAAACACCACAACAAAAACAATCCCTCATAACAGCTTTACCAAATCTTTTTGACAAAAGGTAGAAGTTGTTCAAACTTAAAAACAAGCCATGAGTGAACCTTTGATTAGAAAGTCTTTAACTGGATATTAAGGAAGATATTCAAAAGACATAGAAGTTAACCCCAGTATATCTGTGTCTTAACATACTTAAGGATGAGATACATATGTTTGTATATAGGACAGTAGTGAATGCTAGAGATGTTACAATAATCAATCAACTGTATTCGTTGAACAAATGGGTCATCTGTTCCAGTTTGATTAATTCCTCTTTTGTGTTCTGACATGGGAGAATAGTGCTCCTGTTTTTACATTTATCGTAATTACAAAAACATCTTAAATTTATCCAAATTGAGGTGTTAAGGTATCAATCATCCCTACTTGAAACACTGAATGAGGTTTGAATTCCACTACAGTTGAATGTGTGAAGTGGTTCATGAAAGGCTGATTTGGCACCTTTTCAGATCTATTGATTTGGAATATGCCTGCTTGCCACCCAGTCAAATTGTAAACAAGAGTGAAAAAAACCCAGACAGCTGATCTTTTTAGTTATCAATTCAAGCTTTGAGTGACTTGTCGGTGTTTTGTATTTTAAACGCAGGGAGGAAAAACAATGACGGCATCATAAAAAGCCAATGATGATACTTTCTTTCTGCCTTGTTCCAGCTCTGTCAATGCTCTCAAAGCAAAGGGGAGGGCCATTTTATAAGACCTGAACCACAGCCGAGAAGCTCAGGAAAATTTTGTTCGGCCGACCCCTCACCCACCTGGTATATCTGTCTCAGTCACATTTACACATTCTGCTACTTAAGAACATAAAAACTGGTTACATGGTAAAGTTAATAAATGCCTGGAAGGCAGTCATCTTTTTTTATCACTCCTGTTACAGACACCATGAACAAACCAAATTTCAAGTCAAAAAACCCTTGCTAAAACAAAAGGGAAAGAAAACAGAGTGTGCATTGCCTTCAGTAGAAAAAAGGGGTCAGTCAAAGAGAGAGGAACAGAGTGCCATTCTCAGAGTGCTTACACAGATACATGCAAGGAAGGGAAAACAGCACACATCCTCTTAGTGTGTCTGCAACAAACTACCTGGTCAAACCACAAAATCTTCACAGCGCCAACGCATCACTGCCACTGGGTTACTGAGCTGTATCTGAGAACTGCACTGTGCACAGTGTGTGCAGGCATTTGTGTAAATGTGTGCAATATAAATAGCAAATGTAGGTATCTGCCTCGACAAAAATGAAAGATTGTAAGCTCCACAAAAGGAGCATTTATCACAGGGCTATTGTACTGAATTACATTCTACTATACAGGTGTTAATCCTATTGTGTCTATCCAGGTAAATATGTACGTGTGCAAGTGTAGACTAATGCAGAACAGAGACTCTTTTCCTTTCACTTTGACATGCCTTGATTGTTCCCCTTTCAACTACCTCTACAGACATTCCAACAGAAAGGTCTTGCTGATTCTTGGCAAAGCAGTGATTTGGCAGGAGTGGGGGGATGAAAGCAGGCTGAACATGAAAAACAAAGAAAAGGGGACAATTATTTCCATCTACCGTTTGCATTCATGTGTCAGTAATGCGTTGTTGCTTTCATTCTGGTCGCAATTAGGAGGGCAGTCTCTGATTATGCTTTGTGAATAAAAAGGGTCAAAAATAAAAAAAAGGGGGGGGGGGGGGCTCCGATGGCTCCCCTGATGAACAGGGAACGAGGCAGCCTTTTTGTGTGCATGTATGTGCAAGCCAGCGCAAGCAGTTTTCTGCACAGAACCTGCACTACGACTAAATAGTACTAAGCATTTCCAAATAATGAGTGCACCAACAGTGCTTATGCTGAAGAATTTAAATTAAAGCATCAACATGCCAGTACAGAGCTAGCTTGCAGCCAAGCAAGAGATCCGCTGATAATGAGGAGAGCCGCCATCATAGAAATGGGCAGAAGAAATAAGAATTAAATACCCTCCTTGAAATAAAAGCTCTCACTGGGAGGTAGGGGAGCAGAAAGAGAAGGAGAGGGTGGTACAGAGATGGATGAAAGTCTGGGAGGGGCCACCTGTAAAACAGACAAGGAAAAGAAAGGGAGACGGTGAGAGACGACCAGAGAGATGGTGGCAATAAATGGATTTCAGTTTGACTGTAATACTTAATCTCAGCTTTCTCAGAGCAACTGTGGGGTATATAATACTAGAACCAGAGCAGAGGCATGCTTAGTCTTTTGTCCTAAATAGACCCTTCCATCGCCTTTGAGGAGCTTATGCCCACTGCATCAAAGACAGCATGACTGTTTTCCGAAGCAGGGAAAGAAAGACTGAGGGAATGGTCAGGAGGGTCGCATGCTCACTACTCATCTGCCTACCCCTGCTGAGGGGCAAGAGAAGCCAAAGATCAGCTGGTGACTTCTCTGCTTCCTGACAGAGCCTGGGATTAACAGCCACTCAGGGGTTCTCTCACCCAGCGCTGAGTGTGTGTGTCACTGCCTGAGCGCATGGGGCACCTACACCTCGCCTCTAATAGTTACAACTTTGATTATCCGATGATTTTAACCACAACCAACCAAGATCTAAGTGTAGTTTCATTTGTATCCAAAGATACTGTAATAGATGTATGACCTGCATTCCTCAAAACAAGCATTTAAGAACATAATGTTTAAAAAAAAAACAACCACCCCATATTTCAAACGCCATAGTTTCTGCCTCACTCAACAGAACAATTTCTTACTGAAAGCCACACCTCCACACCAACCATTTAACATTAATAAGATATGCTCAAAAACCCAACTGCTTTACCTGCACATCAAAAGAGCTCAAATGAAAGGGCCAAGCATTTTAACAGCACCCAGCAGAGTGCCTTCTGGCTACATGCTCTGTCTGGGTGACCAGCAAACAGCTGTTGGGCTGCAGTTCCCACAGTCTTAAGAGACCCCCACTCCAGCACCTGCTACTGGGGAGTCTGTCTGGACGGCTGCTGGCTGCTCTGGACTACTTAATGGTCCCCAGTCAGCTGGAGAGACGGGGATGGTGGGTGCAATAGAGGGAGGGGAGAGGAGACAGGGGGGTCTCTGTCTGGTGTTTGGGACAATTAAATGGGGTTGGGAGAGCAGAGGATATGTCGGAGTGGTGTGAATGCCCTTGAATCTAGAGGAGATTGCCTTTTAGACTTTGAGGATGGGGTGGCGTGCGGGTATGGCTTGCTGGAATGTTAAACATCAAACACACTTTGCACAAATTGAATATGGCTTCTAAATGAAATCAAAGTTTTTTGAGCCAAATGTGTGCAAGGTAGCCAAAAATGGGTCAAAAGAAAATGCATTCAACCACCTTAGGACATCTACCCAATAATACTGCAGTGCTTCTGCCTTATAAACTAACATGTATGTGCTTTGTGTGTGTGTGTGTGTGTGTGCGCATGCATACATTCTCCTTTGAACTATGAGCCAGCTGGCCTCCAAGGCAGACACAGATCTGAGAGGACACAACTAGGTCAGTGTTCTTACTGCTGCACAGCCACTACATCTATGTACATGTGTTTGTGTTTGCATGTGCCGAAGTGCAAAAGTGCTTGAGTATCTAAGCAAAGGAACAATCACATCATCACATCCCTCTAGGCCACAGTAACCTCACCAGAGAGGTCAGAAATGTGTCCTCAAAACGGAGTTCATCCTATACTTACTTACACTGAGAGGGAAACTTATCTAACGTATATGCAGATGGACATAACGTGACATATGAACATGTTACAGCGTTTTTCTGACTTTTTCTGATTAACTTAACTCATGTCCTTTGTTTCCACAGTTGAGTAAGTTCAAAAACTGAGTTTTAAATGTGTAGCCTTGCAAAAATAGAAGTCATGCATAAACTTGTTTACTTCATGTTCTACTTCATTTCCATTTTAGGTCCTTACTGTTGCTACAAACACAACTACTACTCCTAGAATGGGTACTTTTAAGATACAACTACAGTTCATTTTAAAATAAGTTATTTCTCAAGGTCTTTCACTACAAAAAATACAATATTAAGATTAAACAACGCAAGAGGGCTTAGGCTTAAATCTCCAACTGCAGAGCAGTGAGTTTAACTACAGTGTCCACTCTCTAAATTATGTATGCCAGAATCATTGCAACAGCAGGGCCACTAGCTTGAGGCTCTTAGCTGAGCAGACAGGAAAGAACAGTCTGTAGATGAGAGGCCCTCGGGACAAAACGAGAGGGGAAGGAGGTGGAAACCCAGCCAATGGCTACTCTGCCACAGGCTGTGTTGTACTGAGAGGCCCCTGGGAAAACCAGGGCAAGGTAAAGGCTAAACAGGACAACAACTGCCCGACTAGGACAATAATAAGGACATTATAGGTTAATACACTCAACCAGGGGATCCTAACTTGTCTTGGGCCCAAAGGAGAAACATATTTGTTTGAATCTTAAGGCGCTCTCTCTCTTGAGCAAGTTAAGCCTGAAGCCAAATTTAGATTCTGACCCACAGATGAGGAAACCCTGCACAACACAGCTGAGCATTGAGAGGAAATTGGTTAGTTTCTGTTTCTGAGCAAATAATGAGAAATAAAAAATCAGAATAACAGAAATCACCTCAAATCTCAATGGTTACATCACATCAAATTCAGTTTCTGAAATCCTGAAAGAAAAGGCTAATTCACAGCATTTTCACTGAATAATAAACTGCAAAAGAACAAACTTTAAAAAGCCCCATAAAACTGTTAATATATGGACCAGTTAATAAGACACAACTTGCATAAAACAGGCATTCACTGACAGGTGACACAGGCTTTAAGCTTTTGTTTGATTCTGCAATTAGTGGCATGTGAATTGAAATACAAGAGCAAGAATATCAATGAGCTGCAGGATCAGCGCGTTTCTGGTGATTCAGAGGGCGGTGTCACTGATCAGCGCAATGCACGCATGCTGCAGATTTGTTTACTGAGCGCCCCGGTTTCCAACATCAGCCTGGAGTCAGTACGAAAGGCACAGAGCAGCAAGGAGCATTGACAGCATGAAAAGAAAATGAAAGATATTATACGTTCATGCTAGTCTTGCCCAAAGCCCAAATGAAAACATTGTGCCAAGAGATATCCTGATCTCAGTTACAGTGCCAAGAGGATGAGGCATCTGCATCACCAGGCAGGATTGCTTTAGACAGAAACAGAACCCTATGAGACGTGATATTCCAGGACATGATGAAAACAACAAAATCTTGATAAAGAAAAATGAAACAAACAGAAATAATAATTATATAAATGAATCATAATAATTTTATCAAATATTACTTGTATAATAAATAGAATAATGTATATGTTCTACAGGGTCTATTAGAGGATATAAATACCAAGAGTTTACGAAATGTTATCACCACTATGGAGGTCTATGCAGCGCGATGGCCCAGAGTCAAGAAAAGAACATGAGCTAAACAGATGATGATGTTTCTGGCACTTGCATAAAAAATACCACCAGGTCAGTCAGAAAAAGAATTTGGCAACATCACGATGGCGCAGGCGCACCAGAATCCACAATTAACCAAGAACTGACCGCGGCATCTATCAGAATCCTCATACCGTATAAGCGAAGGAAAGACAGGTAGCAAAGAGCTGAGAATTGCCCATATTAATTTCAATGTCAGATCCAGAGTTAATTATGAGCTGTCATTATTTTATGCTAATAAGAAGTTAAGATACAATGATCAACCATTATAATTTATTGTTTACAATGCATAAATTCAGTGCTGCTTTAGATTAATGGTATTCAAAGCAACTGAACAGCAACCCTGAAACAGTCAAGTGATTTGGATTGGATCTAATAACTCTGCATGTTATATCTGAATTATAAACTTAGTAACCACACAATAATGGTGGGCGAGACATCAGATGATTGGCCTGAATGAAATCTTCACTATAAATGTTGTTTCAAATATGCACTGGAAGTGAAAGAGAAAATCAACGAACAAAGTTTCGGGAGATTAACACTTTATACACAGCCACCAATCAAAAGGTTCACAAAACAATTTTTACTATGCTGACACAAACTCAGTGGCGCTGCCCAGAGACGTGGCAGACCTTTGGGGGTGCTGCTGGTACTGGAAGGTGTGGAAGAGGCATTGCAGGAGGAAGAGGAGAGAGAGGGTGAGCCAGGCCCGCATGCAGTGGCTGGCCCTCTTCAGTAGCGCCAGCCTGCCATGGAAGCGTGAAGGCACCCTCTGCGGTGAAGCAGAGATAACAGTATCACATGAGGGGAGCCCAGCCTGAGCCACAACAGGAGCCACAAGAGGAGAGGAGGAGGAGGGAGGGCTGGATCAGCAGGCCCAGGCACACACACAGCACATTTGGTAGTATGATAACTATATTGAAAGTAGTCATGGAACTTATTTTTAATAGTCTGATGTCTGTCAGCCTGTCTATAGGAACACAGAGAGAGCCAATGGTGTTGTGTTCAGATAGAACAGAGTACAATTAATAATCCACAATAAGATCCTTCAAATGAGCCACAGACATGTTTTTTTGTCAACAAGTATTCACTTAAAGGACTGTTTCAGTAACTTTAAAATTTATTCTTTACGATACTAATCAGCAAAAACATTTAATTGAATTATTTGTCCTTTGCACTGTATTTTAGATCGTCCCAGAAAACTGTCATGAACAAGAAATATGTTACTGGGCCCATACGCCTGTATGAAAAGGTCGTATTTTTTCATGAATTGTCATAAGATATATATAAACATATAAAGACA
>BRZM01000091.1:75199-262219 GCA_033238685.1 Lates japonicus
CACAGGATGTGAGGCGGGAGCATAATAAACTCATCTGGCGGTGAAGGTTCTCTGCCCGCTGTGTTGACTGGTTTCAGGTAATTAAAGCAGCAGCCACAACTGTGCTCTCCAGTCCACCTCGCAGGAGTCTTGCCATTATCCCATCAGTGCTTAACTAAACCTCGGCCCAGGCACATTCAGTTTGACAAACACCAAAAGAGAGAGCCTGTACCTAATCAACATGTTGAGTCTGGTGGGGGAACCAACATGTGGGTATTTATCTGAACATGTCCAAGGGAGGGATGAAAAGAGATGGTGTATAACAAGGGAATCTCCTCGGAATCACCTTGATAGAGCAGATCATGAGAGAAAATGCAAAGAACACAATAACCCGAACTGTCTATCTGCATATTACCCTGTCTGTTGAAGTAAAACACTACAATTCCTCATCCACCCTGTTTTGTTAAGCGAATCCTTAAGATGAACAATAAAGGGAATCTTTGGGAGTAACATTAAAGCATTTACTCATATTGATAAACTCCATTATTGGGTCTGCAACTCTATGGGTTGATGTTTATATGTTTATTGAGTTTATAATAATATTGAACTTACATTCACTAGGTTGCAAACTGGAGTCAAATGGATGATAATGATAAGCAACTGTTTATCAACTTAAGACAATGTCAACTTAAAGGTGATGATATATCCGTTATGTGTTTACAGCTTGTTTCGGCATGCATAAGTGGCAAAAGTCAGTTATTGCAGGTTTAATAATATACAATTGAAGAACACAATGATATCTCACGGTATTTTCATGGATATACAAGTAAATCTCTGATGGTAGAATACCTCCAAAAAGGTGTGTTGTTTAATATTATCAGTTCTAACTTCAGCTACAATTCCAGCCATAATTTTAATGAAGCAAATTCTGGTTTGATTTAATTTTAAATGTGTTTTGTTTGTTTTGTTTTGTTTATAGCATTGTATAGTCAGGTTTTCTTGTTTACGACTGCAGTGTGCCAATAAACCGATGCAAATATATCACATTGTCAACCAGAATCACAGAAGTTTTCCTTTTTCCATATAGATTAATCAAAGAAACCATAGGCCATCTCAAATGTTTGAAAACCTGAACATATTATGTTTCTATGTATCTCTATTGTTGTGATGCATGTATATATGGTCCAACTAAATCATTAGAGATATTCGTACACATACGATATGCAGCAATAATCTACATGCAGTTTAAAGGACATGCTGTAGATTTGTCTTCCAGTTTTGCCCCATCTTTAATGGAGGATGTAGGGGTGGGGGGTGAGTGGACAAAGTGTTTAGTGTGCTTTCATCATACAAGAGCTAGTAATGAGAAGCCAATTGACTTTCCACTGCAGCCTTCAGCAGTCAAGAAGAAAAAACAAAACCTCTCTGTTATCTCTCCTCCTCCTCTTTGTCCCTCCCTCAGTGGTCAAAAGAAGGAAGGTAATTCCAGCCAGGTCCTACTTCACACCTTCAATTTGTCTTTTGCTGCACCCATCCCTGCCTCCGCCACTCCACCCTCTTCTCCCTGCCTCCTCCTCCCTCCCTTTGCATGTCTCCTTCATTCCATCTATCTTTCGGTCTCTCTCTCTCTTTCCCTCTCTCCTGTGCAAGGTGATGGAGGCGGGTGTGTGGGTCTCCGAGAGCACGCCTCGGGGATTATACAGCCCGCTTCCATGAAAGATTCATGATGCTTGGGAGTGTGTGTGTGTGTGTGTGTGTGTGTGTGTGTGTGTGGTGCTCACATCAAGCACTGACTGGAAAAAGGGTGGGAGGGCAGAAAAAAAAGGAAAGAGGGTGGGGGGATGGAGGGTACAGAGTGTGAGACAAATTGACGTTGCACAGCAGGGCTAACTCTCCAGGTTGCGATTATACTACCAGCTTCTTTGCACATGCTTGGTCAGGCCTGCCTTACAGAAATGATCAATGACAAAAGTTTGGAACAAAAAAAAATGTGCATATCTTAGGTGTCCAGTGAAAACCATGCATCTCCACATTTATTGATTTAGATTCATACTGTAACTCATAAAAACTTGATTTTGGATATACATAGCGAGATCCTCTCAATCCAGAATGGATCCATAGAAAAACCTACCCTAACCTGAGGTGCAAGATCATTTTCAAATAAGGGAGAAAGCGGTCAAGAGTAGAATAAATAGCTATAACACAAACAAAAGGTAACATTTATTTATTGTCATTTAATATAATAAATTTTCTGCATAAGCAGCTGGCGGTACCTACAAATAAACTGACCCGGTGTAAATCCATTTCTTCAAGTTACTTTTCTTGAAATATACAGGCGTTCAGACCAAAAGAAAATAGCACTGTAATAAAACTATAAAAGACTGCATTGGTGTGGGTGTGTTATATGGGTTCTAGTGAGATATGAGAAATACAATCCAAGTTCAGTTTAGTGAAATACATCCGCAGACACTACACACAACAGTTTATAATAATCTGAAACAAGTAACTACCAGGAGAGTACATATCGAAGTCCTGTGCGTCAGCAACCCTACTATTGAAGTCACTGACATAAATAGAGACTGTGTGTTTTTTAGTTTTTAAAAAATGCAGTAATAGTTGTCTGGATGAGCTTAACATGGAGATACACACACAAGCCGCTGCCTTCTCTCAATAAACAAACAAACAGTAATGTGAGTGAAACTTGCTGCAGACAGATTCAAGCATAATTGTTAGCGATGAGCAGGAGGTGGCCGCATTTAAATACCAACATAAATGACCAAGTACAGTCAGTATGATATTGCTTTAAACAAAAACATTTGAAAATTATTTGCGTGACCAAAGAGGCAGGGTAGATCACTAACAGACAACTGTAACTGCCTTAAGGAGGAGTTAAGGTTGGCACACTTTTCCCCTGTCCTCATGTCACTCTCCCTCTGCCCCCCTCCTTGCCTCTCTCTGTAACTCCCGTCTTTGGGTCATGCCAGAAAGACCGGCTGGCACAATAAGTGGCATTGCTACAGCTTCTCAGCCAGAGGAAGTGTCGTTGCCAAGTGTCTATTGGTGTAGGACAACTCTATTCATGTGTACTTCCTTAGCAGTCTGTCTGTAAGGGGAGGGAAGGAAGATTGGTGGCGGTTTGTGTGTAGTGTGTAATGTGTATGTGTTTATCTAAACCTCACTGTATGCTCTAATAGCCCCTCGCAGGCCTGTTCCCTCTTCCTCTCTCTTGCGTCTTCAAACACATTGCATTATTGCTGCTTTTGATTGCATTTCAGATTAGAGAGCGCTGGTGGAGAGAGCAAAAGAGTCAGATAGTCGGGGATAGAGAGAAAGAGAAATGGTGGCAGAGAGAAAGAGATAGAGGATGAGGATGAGAGAGGAAGGGCAGATCAAAGGGAGAAGCGGCCAGACAGACAGACAGCCAGAGAGGATGAGAGAGAGAGAGAGAGTTTAAACAAGAGACAGACAGGGAGAGAAAGGAAAAGCAAAGGCAGAAAAGAGCCTCTGGGAGGCGTATTATCTGACGTTACCCCTCACGGTGCAGCAAGCGAATGGGGAGGCTAGTACTATTCCAGTGACCTTGGAGGTCAGTTGGAGAAAGCAGCATTAATCAAACTGGCGCCCAGGCTGAGGCGGATGATAGCAGGCAGTAATGCCCCAACAACACCACCACCACACCCCACCACACACACACATGCTTACCACCTCCAACCTCTCACGCCCCACCTTCCTCCTGCCTTTATTTACGTTCTTCACTGCCTTGTTTTGTTTTCTTTCTATTTCTGTATGCTTCACCCCCCCCTTCTTTTGTTTCTCTATAACATCATCCATCTCTCTCCTTCCCCCCTCTTTGTATACCTAAACTCTCTCTGGATCCCCAACTACAGAGCAGTGAATTAACCCATCTCACGCCCTGTGTTAATGGATACCTAAATATCAGCCCTTGCTGTGAATTTTAACATTTTACATTGGATGTAGGATTGAATAAGTTGCCTTCTGACGCTCACAGGCAACTGCATCTCCGATTTGCTTGTTTGCTCTCTGCGTTGGGTACGTATTTTGCGGAAATACCTGGTGAGAGTCGAACCACGGATATTTGTTTGATGTATGTATTGTATGTGCGGGGTATGTGAAGGTGCATGCAGCCCTAGACCTCATGTTGTTATTGTTTCTATTCATGGCCTTTCGTACCTTTTCTCGGCAAACATACAGTACATAAATACAGAAGCACTCGTGTTGCCACAACACTGCACAGTATAGAAACATTCAGTCTTTTTTGAAACTTTTCTAAATACACGCAGAAACGTTACGCTGCCTCTCCTGTTACTACAGTTGGAGATCCTTTCAGCTATGGGACTTCCCTGACCATTTATTGTTTTAACCCTCTTCCCTCCCCACTATACCACCAGGCAGCCAGCTAGTGAAAAATAAAGTCAACAAGCAGGTGTGTACATGTGGTGGTTCTGTGTGTCAGTCAATACAAACCAATCAGTATACCCAGGCCCCTTACTGAATAAGGTGTCTCTTTTAGTGTGTGTGTATGTGTCTGTGTGTGAGAGTGAGTGTGTGTGTGTTGGGTTGGGGGTTGGGGATGGTTATACGAGGCTAGGTTAATCTGTGTCCGCTCGTCTGCACTGATGATAGTATTGATCTGGTGAAGATCATGTGAAGGTCAGGATATGTTGTCTGTGTTTGGACCGCCTTGATCTTAATACACTGTCCTACTCTGTCCTTTCACTGCTGGTGTATAATGGTTAATACTACTTCATTTCTAATAGAAACAGCAAATATCACAGCGGAGAGGGTCTGTAAAGAGCAAAGCAGCAGACAGCAAAATTAATCTGCTTTCTTTTTCTTTTCGAAGTTTAAAGTTAAGGTGTTTGTGTTGGCGTTTTGAGTGACAGGCAAGTGGAACAATTCATACATGGCATTTTTTATAATCAGTTTTGAGTAAGGCCGAAAAGTGGATCCTGTGATGTTAACGTTTTTTGATTGATACTTCTACATTCTTCCCTCTCTGTGGGTCATTATCATCATTTCAGAATGATGAAACAGAAACTAGGATTGTTAGCACTTAATTATTCATTTGAATCCATAAAGGCAATCAATTAAGCTTAAGTGTGCAATAAATCTGATTAACCAGTCAGTTCCCAAAACACCATAAAATCCACGCAGGTCTTATACCCTAGTAATGAGTTTGCAAGTAGGGAGGGGGAAGGGGCTAATAAGTGAGGGTGCTCACCCACAAACACATGCACGCACACAGTCGGGATATACAAACCACTATTGTGGTTGATGTGCGTGTGTGAGTGTGTTTTTTTTTTTTTTTAGGTAATAATTTGGCGTATTAGCTATTGGGGATGAAGATGACAGGGCTTAATGTGGCCTTTTCATCCTTAGTGGGGTCTGCAAGCATAACTCAAAAATAAAAGCAGGGGTCCATCAGGAAAAGGCGCGCTTGTAATTAATAGATGAATTCATTAAAAACAATGACTCAGTTGGAAACACTCATTAACAGATAAGGCATTTTTGAAATGAAAATAGAAGCGTTAATGTTAGTATGTTGATGGTGAAACCACTATATTCAACCTTAAGGATGCTGTCATCACGTGTGCATTTGATTAGGCGAATCGGCCCGGCCTCTTTTCACGCGCCGCTGTCATTCCTCATTATTCTCTGACACCGCGCTTCCTCTCTCTCCCTCCCTCCTCCTTATATCAGCCTTCTTCTATCCCTCTCTGCCTCTCTCTCTCTCGCGTGGCCTTTACCTGCTCACCTGTCTCAGCGGAAATTACCACAGCTCAGAAACCCTGCCCTACTGCACTGCAACGCTCCGCTCAGCTCTGCCTCCCTCCATCCATACAGCACACACATATGGACACACGCCAAATATACACACATATACTATGCACATGCTTCCTCACACACAAGCAAAGACACTGCCACATACACACAGAGGCTGGATAACCCCTCCCCACCCATAGCATTGCCCCTTTAGCAGCCGCTGTTTCTTGTTTTTCCCCTAATATATTATACCATGAAATTTTACTTGATTATAGGAGGATTAGAAGCATTTTGTTTGCGAGTCTGCTCTGCATTTTGTGTGGGAAATGATCTAATACTGTGTGTGCTTTTATGAACAGCATATGTAAAAGAAACTGCACCCATGTTTGTATGTACATGTATGCATGTGTGTTTTAGTGTATGGGAGTGTGTGTGTCTGTAACATAATGGCTTTTATGTCTTGGAACTCTTCTGCTCAGGGTAATTCACTCTTTGTAGTCTTAATGAGGATTAATGAAAGGATCCTTCCTCCTCTTATAGACTACCATGCCTTCAGCTACTTGCGTGATCTGTCTTACTCTTCCATTGCAATGCTGCAAGACCAGGAGATGAGCAATGAGCAACTCAACAGGGCTTTACCACTCTACGCTGTTATTTAATGGATAGGCACTTCAATCACATTGCTAATCAGGTAGAAAAACTCACAATAGATGTTTCAGCTCAGCCGCACAGCCATTACTCGCAAAATTTTGCCAGTAGCAGGACTGGGAGGCTCACGTGCAACATTCTTCTTTTATGTGCAGTTAGGAGATGGTTTTGTTTGGCTCCTTCCTCTATCAAATTATATCATCGTGAGCAGTCCTTTTGCATATATCAGTCATGCCTTTGGAAATGTCACTTTGAGCGAGCAACGTAGCAACTCCTGTCTGCATTTTGATTACTCCACATGCATAAAGTCCAGACTGTGGAGAGGTTGTGTATTTCATAATCAATACACACAATACTGGCCCCTAACTCATCGATGGTCCTGCATCCATCACAGCAAACTATAAATGTCTTCCTCTAGAATGCAGTGTCTGGGGTGATTTCAAAACCAAGATCTGCTTTTGGACTTGTGCTGTCTTGAAATACTTTAAGCTAACCCTTAGATCACAGCACATTTATGGTTAATCCCAAAGATTAAATGTTAAATTAGTACATTTGGAGAGGGGCTTTTGCTATTTTAGGTAAAGCAATAGATTTGATGCTAAAAACATGTTTGATGCCTCTATAAATTCAGCTAGTCTTTCATAAACTATGAAATACTGTTTGACTTCTGGCCAAAGTGTCCTGGCCTGTCGGGATTCTTTGTACAATTTGTCTGGTGACATTATGCAGATGTGTGATTATTAATGTATCTGAATTGATTACCTTCCCTCATGGGAAGCGTGTTTGTGTAAATGTAGCCACAGAGCGCATGCATTAAATGCATGTAGCCACATCTTACAGTATATGTATGTGAATTTGTGACGTGAGTAAAGTCTCATGTGTGTGCGTTATATACAAATCTGTGATTTGTGGTGTATGCTATGGATTCTTATTAATTTGTGCTGCGTGTGTCGCTCCAGCAGACTCTGGCGGCAAGCTTAGGTAAAACCTTATGCGGAACACTGAAAAAAAGCTCAGCCAGATTGGACTGGGAATTTTAAACAAAAACAGAAGGAGGAGAGGAGGGAGGAGAAAAAGAATGGCGAAAACAGCCCAGGAGGAGGAGAAGTGTAATTTGTCTCATAGGGAAGGAAGTGAGCGGTGCCTCCGCTGCAGTCCTACAGCTTGCGTCTGGGCTGTTTCTTATCAGAATGTCAGGCGGATTGTGCTTTCCCATTGGCACTCCTGCCAGCGATCACTTAAATGCAGCAATTAGGAGGTGATCAAAGAAACATCTCAGAGACACCTAAAGAATAGCTGTGATGAAGTTGGAAGCGGATGTAAGGAAGGATGTGCACTCTCAAACACTAATGACACACACACACACTCTCCTGTCCTTTCTTCCCACTATTCATACACACCTTTGATGCTAATATAGTATCAAGCCTATATTGTTACTTCAAGTCATAGTTGTCTTTTATTTGCATAGTTCCATCTCCATCTCTGATAATTCATGCTGAGTCTTACCATTAAATGTAGGTATTTACTTTTGCATGATGCAATACATTACTGATTGATTTGCTAAGGTCTTTGTTGATTAACTCTGAAAAAATAGTATTTACCAGAAACACAATTTATTTAGGTGCTTGCGAATGAGCAGCAAATTCCTACATACAGTTTAATAGCCCAATCTGATCCACAATGAACTACACACTATCCCTTAAGGCGTTTCTGAGAGAAGGCGTTCCTCAGCTCTCACCTCCTGCTTCTAGTGTGGAACATCTACTTTCTCCATTCAGTTGGAGCTTGCTGTTTAACAGACATCTTGCCTTGAAAAGAAAAAAAACTTTTAGCGGGGCTAACTCTCATTAACAGTCTCCCAGTAATGTATAGGAGCCCAGAGCTTTCCTGAGAGTTCTCTTGGTGGTCTTCCTTTGTGGACCCTTGTGTGACCTGTTCCCGCACAGTGTGTGAGTGTGTCTGTGTGTGTTTGTCTGTGCATGGGCGGTTGTTTCCATGAGAAAGGAGTGAAGAAGAGAATGGATGGGGCGCATTTTTCTTTCTGTGAGACGGCTGCAGGCCTTGATTCAGGGCACAGGGCACCTCATCCATCATGTTGTGAATAGCCTGGAATTGGCCTTTACGTTTCTGGACATCATGTGATCAAAGAGATTCTTGACAAAGGTCATCCTGGGTGAAAACTTTGGGGTGAGCCCTTTAAGAACATTTAAGATCTGCTAAATAAATGTTGAAAGAGTGATGCAAGTTCAATTGGCATAGGGATTTTGTAAGGTCTCTGTTTCTGTACTCTTTTGCACTATTTTGGTCATAGGTCACGCAGAGCTGGTTTATATTTCCTGTAACATGAGTATATTGCTATATCCATATCCTGCAGGTAATACTGAAAAAATCATCAAGTATTTATATAAGTACAATTTGGGTACTTACTTTACTTGAATATTTCCATTTCACCTTTCTTTCTTCTCCATTACATTTCACTTGAAAATGTTCATTTTTCTCCACTAACTGTTTAAAAGCTGTTTTACTTTAAAGACACAACACTGACATATTATCCCCATTGGCGTTTTGAAAGCAGTGACTTATTTGCAACAAGCAAACACAGACAACGACGTGCGCATCATTTGGAGCCCTGGCTTATATCGACTTAAAGGTTAAGGTGCATATTACTCACCTATTGCTCCTGTTTTTGGTCTCCCCAACTCTTGATCTGCTAAGCGCTCTATTAACTAGAGAGTGCCTGAGATCCCCGCTGTCGGGTGCTGGATGGGCACATCATAATTGGGAATGATGTTGATGAGAGTGAACAAAATAATAAAGTGAGCCCACAAGCAAAACCAGTGAATTACAAATTAAATATAAATATGAAACAGCTTTAAGTAAAGGATCTAAATACTTATTCCTACCAATGCTAGGGTGAAGTACATGCTTAATACATAACATATGTAATACTTAATAGAACATAAATAGTGACCACCTTTTACTTGATATTAATTATACGCTCTTCTGTACTATCTTCACACTTATTGCTACCATTACAACAGAATTTTTTGTATGGTTTATATTTTATCCTACGATATCATCCTCCCAAAATCTACCTGTAGGTCACATTGTGAGTCATTTGTTCTTTTTAATACTGATCTTTGCTGCATTCTTCAGCAATTACCTTGGAAATATAAGGCTGCCCTCTGTCTGTCCACCTCTGTGGTCATAGGGAGGTTTGGAGAGCAGGCAGGTGGCCGTCTGGTGTTTTTGGGGTGACGTATCTGGAGCCACTTCTGGTCTGTCTTTCCTCTAGGAGAGAGGAGGAGAGACTGCAGTGTTGTAGTTTGAACAAAAGTGGCTTAAATTCACTGTCAACGAGAGCTCGCGAACCTTCCACATATTCATCCGCTGTCTGGATCCACACAGAATGTATTTCCCCAGGAGTCGTTCTCACTTTGCATTCGCGGTAGCCCGTCGCTAGTCATCCAGCTGGCGGCCTAAACAAACAAACAAACAAACAAAAGCATTTTCTTTTGCTGGAAATAAGTTGGCTGGCTGGCTGGCCGGCCGTCGGCTTAACCTACTACGCGAGAGCTCATCAGCGATTTTTGCAACAGCTGCAGTTCTCTGGTTTGCAAAACCTCGCAACGGTCGACGTCTTACAACGCCAACCCAGCTAACTTGGCTTACACAATTTTATGCTTTTTAAAAGTCATTTAATTCCAATATTTCGGTTTTTTGTTTTTGTTATTGGTGCTCCGTTCCTCCCGCCCCCTTTATATTGTGACGTTTTAACAAACTGTTTTTGCGAGTGTAATTTCACAGCATCTTTTTTATTTTTTCTTTTTGCTCTAAGCATAATTTACCGTACTTGCGTAACGTTATATCTGGCTGAGTAGCGTTGTTTACCTCGGTATCTTGTCACCAAAGCTGCTTCAGCGGCAGTCGGCTTATCTGCAAATTCGACTTTGTTGACGATCTCTGCTCCATCTCTTTGCAGGTAACTTTAGAAAGACATCGGAATGCTTTTCTTCTTTTTTCTGCCATGCACCGACTCCTCACTGAGCTGCAAAGCTGTGGTTAACGCAAGAGTAAGTTTCCAATGAATACCTCTTCTCCTCATGTGATGACGAATGTCATTGCTGATCAGTGTTTTGGGATCAAATCATGGCGGCAACAGAGAAGTGGACAGAGGGTAGCTGCACTGCTGAATAAATATAAATAATTCACCATATAGCTTCATTATTTTCAAAACGGTAACTCTTGTCTGTCTATGATGCATCTCAGTTCTTTCAATACTTAACTACAATAACACTCAAAGCCAGCTTCTTCCGTGCCACATCAATGAGCATCGGGTAACAAATGTCTGTGCCTATTTGTAGTGCCGACCGGATTTCTTACATTATTAATGCTGCTTGTACCCCAGGTTACGTGTGTGAGACACATCAGTCTTCTTAGTGACACCCAGACGAAGGGTTTTTGGAAGGGGGTCTCCTGTAAGTGTTTTATGTGATCCAAGGAGATTATCTGATCAAATTATTTTCTCTTGTTTTGGCTTTAGGTGTTCATTATAAAGTTCAAATAATTTAATATGTGTCCATTTGAGGATTGGATGTGGAACTTCTGTGTTCTCATGGCTCTTTGATGATTGGCTGAGTGGACTGGAACACACACTGTACATGTGAGCGTGTAATGTGATGATTTCGGACTGAGTACTTGCCTTTACTAGCGTATCTGTGCAGTTGTTAAAGTAATGATGTGCTAATAGGCTTTTTGATGGCGGCACAGTGCTGTTTATAGGTTGACTGTGACGGGATGGTATACTTTTTGTTAGATGTTTTGTGTCTGCACATTGCAGTCGCAGTGTTTTTTTCGAACTGACAGAGCCACAGTCTTAGATTTGTCCTGATTGTCCAAGCTTTGGTTCATTCAGCTGTATCACATCCTTGTATCTTGCACAATTGCATTCCTACACTGGGGTCCAGTACGGCTATTAAACATAACAATACCATCTTCCTCTTCACCGACGGGGATTTTGATCAGACTACATTTTATTGCATCCCCCTTCCGCATCCTGTCCCCCAGGCACTGGGGTACAACAATATCTTTTCCGCGTGTCTTCAGATGAGTACATAATTTCCGTTCAATTTCAGACCCCCGACATCTCTGTCACCACTGTCTTATCTTATCGTCACACACCGGTGGTGATGAAATGCCAATGCGCGTGAGCATATTGGCACATAAATGCATTGTTGTATTATACGATCTATCTTTATTAAATATTTGTCTCTGTGCCATGTTTTGATTGATACATGCTGCAAATCACAGTGTTTGTGTCTAGATAGGCGGTGGCGACCACCGTGGAATGCCTGTCGTTTTGCCGTGCAGTGTGTGAGCGATTATGTCAAGCTCAAAGCCCTGGCAGTTGGTTAATGCCCTGCAGTTGTTAATCAGGTTGTGAACTGCCTCCTGCATGCCCTATAGACACCCAGCTGACTCACAGACACACACACACAGAGCCCTGTTCTTACCCAGGATCAGGAGTCACTCCACACACTTCCCATCTGCATTCATCTCTCGAAACAATAAAACCTGTAGTAAGGAGGTGGCACAACAAAGATGTTGCAGGGGCCCTCTGGTGTGTATGTAAAACTAGTGAATGGGGAGAAAAGAAAGACCTAAAGCCTGGTAAGAGGAGGAGGGAATCTGCTGGTTTTCTGAAATAGCGTATACTTAGGCTTAACCCTTCCCAGACACAATTGCTTTAGCATCATAGATGCCACTGCAGCCACAGCAGGTGGCTCAGCTGAATGGCAGTAGAGGATATTTGGGGTGTGTATGGGCATTAGGTTACCAGCACTGGGGTTACCCCCCAAGATAAGATGCATTATGTTGTAATGAAGATGTCAGCCATGTCTATCTTTTTGAACCCCATTAAAAATCTTTTAAGACTTTTTAGGGATTACATAAATGATCGACCCAAACATGGATAGCACTGATAGCTGTTGGAGAACATGGGTAGTCTGTCAATCCATGCCAACATCTGCAAATCTAGATACAGAACTTTAAATTATGTGTATAATCGTTTTTTTGCCAGCACGACCTAAAATGAGAAATTCAGTATCTCACTGGGGCCCAGACTCAGTGAATTATATTACTACTACTTTGCCATTTTGGCAGTGCACTAGCAGGAAACCCATAACCCATGTTGGCTCTGGATCCAACCAGACTGTAGGCTGTTGGCATCTAGACATTGTTTTGATTAGAGTGTATTGTAACAAAGCCATGAGGACAAACCCTGGCAGTAACTCCATCTGCAGCCCCTTATCACTGAAGGGGCAGGATCATTTGTTCAAAAGGAAACCCAAAGCTTGCTTCCCCTTGTCTGAACCTTTAAAGGCAGAACATGAACACCAATCCAGTCCTCAGGTTGCTATCATTAGCTCAATTTCCACTACAGGGCTAAGTGTAACTAGAATGGGCCTGCTTGTCCTGTGTATCCCCTTTACGCACTTTTGGTTCTTCTGTTTTGAATTTTTGTTTCTGTGCAGTAGTTTGCAGTTTCAAATAAACAAAAAGTTTTGCTATCCCTTGTCAAACATTTTTGTGTTGACCCTGGTAAATCCCACTTGGTCGTGCTTTGGAAAAGTGGCTTGTGTTGTCTATCCCTTTTCCCCGTCATTGACCTTAGCCCAGGCCTGATCGTGGTTGTTACTGAGCCTGTGATTATGAGGCTTTTCAAACAACTGGCGCACAGTCCCAATAGATAACGCACTTAACACCACCCCAGGGTGCTGCTCCAGTAAGGGGGAGGGGGCTTGACAGTAGAATCAGCTGGATTCAGCAGGAGGCTGCCAAAAGCCATTACTCTCTTCCTCTGCTCTATGGATGGCTACTTTGAAGTCAAGGGGGCCAGAATAAAGACTTGCCAAGCAGTTGTGTTTGGTGTGGCCATTGTACTAAATGAGGAGTATTTGTGTATGTGTGTGCAAACCAGTGAGGGAGTGGGGTGACTGTGGCTTTGGCTATTTTTAATGATAGGAAGTCAGGAAGCCAAAAATAGTTATAGTATCTTAAGTTGTAAACAAACAGTATCAATGTATTATCAACATTTCCTAGTGCCCTGCTTGACTTGTCATCGAAAGGCTTATCCATCCTCGATCTGTATGGTCTACACTGGTTTCACCACAGGTCTGACACTGATCTGCTTTGGTATGAGACTCTGATCTCATGTTTTGATCATCACAATTTTATCTTCTAGTACTCTCAGCCCTAAATTCAACACTTCCTGATTGCAAGTGTGTTAGAGTGTAAGCTGCGTTCCCTTTTTAAAAGGCCACATAATACGTTGTTTTTTAGAGAAGGGTTTTAAGTAGGGTTTGAGTCCCACGTGAAGGGCAGCCACTAGATATTTGCTTCCGACCAGTACTCTTGTGTACGAAGATGAACACGGTTTAAACTTATGTTCATATTATGTCATACACTTTGTGTGAAAGAGGTACAGGAGAGTTGTAACCGAAGAGTCGTATGGGCATTGGGGAGGCTTGGGGGTCTGTGTAACCCCCTCCTCCTTGTCCGACTTGTGTGCCAAATGGGGGGGCTGGGGCTGGGGCTTAGGGGCCCCTCCAAGGGTAAGCCAGGCCATGATGGAAGCAGGGGGGATGGGGGAAGCGAAGCTGAAACCGGCGAGCTGCTGCCTGTGAGTCTTGGCAGGGGTCCAGGGGAATGTTCGATGTGCCGAGGTTTGGTGGGGGCCTCCTTCCCTCCCTCTGCTCCATGTTGGCTAATTGGGGAGACACGGAGAGAAGGAGATGGGCATCACATGGAAGCTGACAGAGAATTTGCAGGACATCCAACCTACAATGTTCCCTCTTCCCTACTCCAAACCAACATTAGACAGCCTTACTCATTATGTAACAGGACTTAGGCCCTACAGCACCTCCAAAGCCTTCAGTTAAGGCAGTGTAAATAACACTACCATGCGCTGCCTGCCCCATGCGCTGGAACCATGGCTTAGACTAGTAAGCTCAGGTCATTTGTTTGCTGTCTGGACTGTTTTATCGCTTTAATGTCAACTTGAGTACAGTCAATGAAATTCAAGTATTTACTTTCACTGTGTGTTTTGATTGTTAGGGCACATTTGTAAGAACTTTGTTTGATTAAACAGAGCTGCTGAAAATGATGAACAAAACATTTCTTGTGATGTTTGAATTGTGACCCAGTTAAATTACAAAACAGAATTTCTTGTGGGCAGAGGTTTTAACAGCAGAGTTTGGTATAGCTTAATTCATATTAATTAAGGCACTGAATGTCTGAGGACACTAAATAATTGGGACAAGTATGCTAGTGATGTTTTGATACTGAAATAGCTTTAGTAAATTAGAGTTCTTAAAATACTGAGAATACTATATCGTGATTTGTAATTCCAATCTGCAGGATATCAGTGAAGTTGTTGAGATTGTAGAACTGAGGATGACAGATGCTTATTCTCAGTTGTCAATAGTTCAGTAAGACAATTAAAACTAATTTTCATTTCAGAAACTCGTCACCTTTCTGCCCCCCCCCCCCCCTCTTAAAGATGTGCAGTTAGTGTCTCTACATCTACACCATCATCTCTACACCTTTACAGAGGGGACTGTCACTCACATTGCTCTCTCTGCTTTTCTTGTCTTTTTCTTTGTCCTCCTTTACATCAGAGCACACAACTAAGCGCAGCACTTATTTTCTGTCTCTCTTTCAGGGTCTGTGTTATTGCTTACGCTGTTGACAGCCAGTGAATTGTTGACTGACATTTTGTGTGTGAGTTTGCATGTGTGTGTGTTTATCTACGGGGGAGGCTGTGTCAAAGTAACCTTGAGGGTAGTGCAGCCCAGCCGATTAGCTCATTTGTCTAAGCCTTCATTGTGTGTGTGTGTGTGTGTAGGTGTGTCCTTTGATTTAGTTGGGCTCTTCTGATTCTGACAGTTTGATGGTGCCCACTAAAGGCAGGCTGTGCAGCATTTGAAACAGAAGTTAAAGACCATTTTCAGATTCTGCTTAAGTCTTCCTCCTTAACATCAACCCTGTTCACCTGAACTGCTGCTGAATTAAAATCTTGATTGGCGAGAAACAAGATCAATCTTAATGAGTCTGTGCAGGTGAAGACTTTTTTTGCTGTGATAGCCTGTGCCCTACTTACAAGACACCCAAAATGAGCTGAAAATAGATAAACACATAACGTAGATTGAAAAGATTATGTTTTGAAACAGAAGAGACTTGTCAGGTGATGAGCATGTAACCTAAGTAAAAATAGTGTTTGATTGTTTGATTGCAAAGAATTTCTGTGTCAGGTCACTATTTTTTCCCACAGAGCAACTCCAAGTGCACTGTTGGACTTATACCATAGCTACTTAGCAAAGAAAAAAGAAGAGGAGAACTGCACTTTTTATAGGTGATGTGGTGTGTATTTTTTTAAACCAATGGGTATTGTAGGCTGAATGTTGATTTATTGAATGGTGGTCAGAGTGTTGACCAGAGCTTTGTCTGACTTGTCCCAAATGAGGTTGAACTGCTGGCAGCCAGCCAATGGATGGCGGTGTACACTGAGAGGTGCTTGGTTTTGGTCTTGGGGGGAAAGTTTTAAGGAGCTCCTTCTTGAGGTTAATCATAAGAGGTCAGCCATTGTATTAATACTAATTGCACTTCATAACTGTCCAGACCTTTAGACAGATATTCACCTCAAAGCCTCCAAGCTGGCATACAAGCATACAGATTAAAACAAATATGCAAAATATGCAGGCATATGCAGAACATGCACAGCCACATATTCTCATTAACACAAAGCAGTTGTAAGCAAAGACAAACACATACACCAGCACACTCTGCTCTTGACGGCTGCTTCTTGAATTCAATAAGCTTTAGCTGTGGTGCTGGCAGGGAGCAGGCCTGCTTGGTCTTGTGCATTGTGCTGTTTTCCTATTTAATGAGCTGCCACCGTGTTAAAGTTTCATATCGACTTGGCAGAGGAAGCAGCCAAGACACTGAGAGCTAATTTTCTGGAGGCAAACCTCAAAGCTGTTATTTATAGCACAGCTCTGACTTTCTCACTATCTGATTCTTTTGACTTTCTTTCTCTATCTTGCATCCCGCTTCACTGCCGCTCTCCACCCACCCGTTCGCCATCAGCCAGTCCCTCGTCTGCAGATTCCACCAACCAAGAATATTTCTGCCCCAGTTCATTGAGCAAGTCCAGTCTAGTAGCAATAAAGTGTCTTGTATATTTTCACAAGCCACTCTCTCCACCTGCTGAAAGCAAAGCTGGTATGCACAGAATGCTTACAAACCAAGCAGCCAGTGCGACTGTTAGTGTGACTGAGGGTGGAAACACACACCAACAACATTGTTATCACTGCTTCTCAACTATGGAATTTACAGGCTTGTTTTCCCCAAGCCATTTAGGTTGAGTAAACACAATTGCACACCCACACATGTTTGTGGAGAGTAGTTGAGGTCTGTAGCTGCAGTAGCAGGTATTGAAGAATTATTCCCCAGGGCTGTCCATGATAATGTTCGATGTAATAAGGCTCAGGAGAGTCCTGTGGCTTCTCTAATGCCACAGGAATGGGTGGCTGGCTGAATGGTAATAGTGGTGGGGAGTGGATTTGCCACACTCGGTGGCCACGACCTGACCATATTACTTTTTTTCGCTGAGACAGGAAAGTCTCTCCTCTTTCTCTCCCTCCTCCTTTGTGATTGGTGTTGTGTCTGCGGTTGGTCTGACAGCCGTTCAGAACACGTGAAGCTACATTTTTTCCTTGCAGCTCTTTCCCTTTTCAAGTTCCCTCTCTGTCTCTCTCTTCCTTTGTCTTGCTCAGTCTTTACACAGCATCTTTTTACTCCTCTTTTACTCTCTTCTATCACCCTTGTTTCCGCCCCTCTCCTTTCGTTTTTCTCCCTGCGTCTCTAGATAATAGCGATCAAGGTGCATGGATATTTCAGTACATGCCCCCCCCCCCCGTCTGCCGGCCTCAATAGTGCTCTGTTCATTTTTTTTCCCAACTCCATTTCTCCAGCGAGAATTCTTTCTGTCTTTCCAGCATAGTCTCTCTTCTTTCTCTCTGTACCCTGTCTGGTTCTCCGGCGGCTGTCGTTCTTAATTGGTGCTGCTCTGCGTCTGCTTTCTACACCCCCACCCCACCCCCCGATCCTCATCCCTCCTTCTCCTCCTCCCACCTCCCTTTCCTCTGCATCCCTGGCAGAAAAAGACATGCTTCAGACAGACTGCCTCCCGCCTATGTACATCAAGCTTCCCTGTGTGTTTTTACATGACTGGGGTTGTGTGTGTTGTGAATTTCTAGACTCTTCATACCCGTACAGTGTGTTCCTGTTGTCATGCTTCCTTCTCTATAGCTTAGCCCTGTAGTCCCAGGACACAGGAAGAGAGGATCCTGCCTCGCCATGCAATTTATTCACAATTTCCCAGCGGCTCCAGTTTGCTGAGACTTTGGATTTTTTTCTACTCAGCTCTGTATTGTGAAGAAAAGCCACTCAGTCACTACAGGATCACTGGTTGGGCCCTTGCATGTAGTTTTTCTTGTTTAGTCGCTTTGAAAAATGTGTGGTGATGATGGTAATTTTGGCTTCAAAGACTCATCAGTTTCACTAGAGATGGCTGTTTGGAAAATTTATGTTATCTATATATAAAATTGAGAGTTGGACAAGAGTATGAAAACATTTTTTTATATCTGTCCATATAGTACAGTGGTAGCCACATGCTTAGCTGAGCACAAGGATTGTAAACAAGGGGAAATGGTTAGCTTTGTAGTGGTAGAGGTCATTTCCAACAACTCTAAAGCTATGTGTGTTTAAATAATGTAGAAATGAAAAAGAGACACTGCAGATTAATAAGCGCATCTGAGATGATTCTTGACCAACAGACTGCAAACGTCTGCCAACTTCACACACATTTGTAACTCTGAAAAAAAAAACAACCCAACTGACTCTTGGATGTGTTGGTGAACAGCTTGCTAGCTAACAAGATACAACATGTAAACAAAACAATTTTGCGATTTCCTGGGGAGATTTTTTTTCCCTTTTAGTTCTTCACCAGGGCTAACGTTGGCAGCAAATTAGAAAATTCTCTAGAATGCGTTCTTTGGTATGATATGTTTGATGATTGTCATTTATTGTTTTTGTTTTTAATTAGAATTATTTATTTTTTTTAGCAGTAGGGGCAACATCTGGTTGTAAAGGTAGACATAAGCGAGAATTAAGTAATTACAATACTTACTAGTTGATAGTACTGCTTACTCGTTGTCACCAGTGTTGTAATGATCTAAGGCCCAGAAGATTGAATGACACACTGTGGCCTTGTAGGTCATTAGCCTCAAAAGTGACATATTTTGCCTAATTGCAGAGTCATATTGCCAGCTAGGGTAAACCTGATGCTAGAGGGCAGCACAGAGACACCCCAGGGTCACTGTTGTGAAGGAGCTAGTGTCAGCAGTATTGAGGGTGAGTGAGAGAGATGGGGAGAGGCAGGTAAAGATATATGTGGGGCCAACAGAGGACGGAATGAGAAGCTAACTTTAGCATTGACCACGTCAGCTCATAAGACAACTGTCCACTCTCTCACATTTCACATAGCAACTGTTTTTCTACTAGGCCAACATTACAGTAAATGATGATAAAAAGCCTTTAGTAGTAAGCCATCCATAGTGTATTGACACACAGGAAATTAGATGATAAATCCATATTGTTGTGCAGGTGTGGTGTTTGTTGTATTTGTTACCCCCCTGACCCAGTTTCCCCAACCCTCGCTTCCTGTTGTTGTCTGTGACAGCAGCAGCAGCAGAAGCAGAAACTAGATATGGCAGATCCACTATCATCTAGGGGGTAAAAGGTGAGACTGCCAGGATGACATGGTCAGCTGTGGTAGAGAGGCTCTGTCACTAGCAACTGATGGGGAAAGACAAATCTAGGACACGAAGTTGAAAGACAGCTTTTTACCCCTTCACATTCCATGTCCTTTTGTCTGCTTGCTTGTATCACTGTTTCCCCGTTGCTAATGCATTTCATCATCTGTTTTCTTGTTGGTGGTGTTTTGGATGGCATGCTTGGAATTTGATAAAGGGAAGTGTTTGATTGGAGGTGGAATTCCCTCACAGTTCTATAAGATAATGACAGAAATGAATGACTGCACACTCCACATATAGCATGCAAATATCTGAACACACACACCCACATCACACATAATTTGAGCTCCTATTTATTACCTGAGGGCTGCCTTCCCCTAGCTGCTGAGATAGCACAATGACACACACAGAGCCTCCTCAGTTTGAAAAATAGGACTGTGTGAGTGTGTGGTATGTGTGGTTGTAATAGAGAAATGGAGAGAAAGATAGAGCATAGGGGAGCAATGAAAGGAGGAACGGGGAATGAGGAAGAGAAAATCCAGATGGAGGAGAAAAGGGTAATTTAGGGATATTGTCTTCCATTTTAACCCGCTGCCATGGCCACTAGCCTGGCAGTCTTCCCCAGAGTTTGGCTCTAAACTCACTGTTCTATGTCTCTTTTCCTCCATCTCTATCTCTTTCCATCTTTGCATCTTTGTGTCTGTCTGACCCTTGTGTACTTGCTCTCTGTCTTCATCTCTCTTACTGCTATAGAGACATTACCCCACCATCAGACAGTCTCTGTGAGGCCTCTCCTGTCTGTCTGATTGACATCTCCCTCCCCCTGCCAGTGGGCAGCACAGTGGGAGGCAGGCCTTTCATTAATCTTCTGTTATGAGTGTTATGATGCATTCATACATCCAGATTCTGATTCATATCCAGGCCCTTTGTAGACGCATTTTGTATTTTGCATTTACTTTATTTGTCAGGGACAGTATACTTGGTCAGTAATCTGTCAGTTCTTTTTTCTTTCAGTTAATCAAGTAAAAGTTTGTTCTTTAAAATGTCAGAAATTAGTGACAAATATCAATTATATTTTTCAGAGCCTGAGGTGATGTCTTAAATTTACTTACTTTTTCAATTAATCAATTATCAGAACTGCTGTTGATTAAATTTCTGTCTATTGACCACAAGAAAAAAAGAAAAGAAATAAAAACAGACAACTCACAAAAGGGCCAATATAGAGAACCTACAAAAAAACAACATTGGTCACCATGACCACATTCTGATGTCATATCATATCAGCAGTTCAACATTATTAGATACATTATCACATACATACTAGAAGCTAAAATACAGTCCAAAGAATTTGTCCAGAGTATAACAGACTCCAACAAATAAATGGAGTGTTTTGAACTCTCTAATATTTGCTGGTTAGAGTTCCATACTTGTGTGGTTTCCTTAGAAAATTGACTAAAAGTACTTTTTTGCAGTATAGTGATGTTGATTATTTCTGAGAAACGACATGTTGTTGGCAACAATTTCAGCATATCGTTTGAGCAGTGGGGGCAGTCTTTTAGAGAAAGTCATGTCCTCCCAGTTCACGAGGATGAAGCACAATGGCTTATTGTACAAGGCAGGCACGTGTGTGTGTGTGTGTGTGCTTGTATAAATGCATTCTTTGCAGGATGGCCAGCAAATAGAAATAGGCCATTATTTTAGACTGACATGGAGATGATTGATTTTATTAGCACATTTTAGAAAGTGGTATCATTGATTTGATAGGACATAGTGCTGTATTATGGATTAGTATCCATTGCACTCAGTTAAGACTAAACACATACACACATTCAGTCCCTATGGCCCAGCTCATGCTTCTAATAGTTTCCAGGAGCTGTCACTGAGGCTGAGCCAAAGGAAATACAGGCAAAAATGAAGCACTTAGTTTCCCTGGCCCTCGGGCTAGCTATCTAGCTAGTTTGACTCACGCCCACTGAAAACAGATCTTCGTAAAAAGGCCTTGTGTCTTATTCTGTCAGTCTTTTGGCCTTTACGTTGTCTTCCTTTCGGACCTTTTAATCCCTTGCCTTTTTATTTTCTTGCCATTTCCTGCAGTCTTTAAACCAGCCCCGTTTACATTGGCCTTCACTTTTACTGTTCATTCTCTCTCCATCTTTATGTCTCTCTCCCTCTAACTTACATATGTGCCTTTTTTCTTTTCATTTTCCCTTTTCCTTTTTTGTACCCTTCTAGTCTCCCCTTTCCATCTTTGTCTTTTCAGCTTTTGACCGTGAGGGAAAGTGTTCCTCAGAAGTGCCTGCCATGATTTTTGTATGAAGTGATGATTGTGGTTGGAAAAGTTTTTCCAGACACTGAGTGCACTTTGGCTCTGACTCATTCATGGATCAAAAGGAAAGGGTTGAAAGTTTACATGCGCTCTGTGTGTACATGTGTGTGTTTATGAACATAATTGTGCATTTCTGTGTGGAATTTGAGAAAAGTCAATGTGACTGTGCCTGTGTTAAGTGTGTGATACACATAGGTCGACACATGAAGAACAGCTAAACATTTGAGCTGACTCCTAGTCTTTGTCCTTCATGTTTCACTCATTACTCTCTCTAAACTTTTTTGTTGGACAGCTGAGAGAAGCTAGCAACAGAAGAAAGAGAACCATTTGATGGAAGAAAAGAAAAAGAAAAAACAAGAAGAAAAGACCAAGAAGGACGTCGCTCAGAAAAAGGTGAAGGTGCACATTTACCTCACCAAGCACATGTTCACAGACACACTTATTGATAAAGCTGCAAATTGTTTTCGAGTCAACTAGCAGGCTCTTAAGTTGGCACTGTGTGCATGTTGGTTATACAGTTAGCGTTTTTTTAAACCTTTTAATCTTTTCTAATCATCATTTTTTAAATAAAATCAATAGCTTTGGCTGATTTGTTAAAACTTGGCCTTCAAGTTTCCAGTAAACAAACACCCACTGACTTCTTCTGTTCAATGCTGGCTGCCAGTCAACAGAAAAAAAATCAGGAATGGCTTGAAATGATTGGATCACTGTACTTGGTAACACTCCTGTTGAATTAAGCCACTCTTGATTTATTTACAGTTTTGAATGACTGTTAAACATCGTCCTTGCTGTATCAAGTTCCTAAGTCTTTCTCTCTGTCCACCTCTGCAGGCTGCTGATCAGAAACCCAAAGGTGAGTGTCATGATTAAGCACCCTACACAGTCATATACCTAATTTTCTAAAGCGACATTCCAACCACTAATATACATTAATCAGCTCTGATTAACACACTGACCTGTAAAGACATACACACACACATTATTCATGCATTATACACATGTAGCATTTAGTGTTCTTGTACACAGATGGACACACACAGTATGCACATGCATGCACAATTGTGTCATTTGACTCTCAGACACACACACACACATGCGCACACAGCAGAGCGAATACAGTGGAGTCTAATGCAGAGTGAAGCGGAGTGACGCCCAGTATGCCCACAGCACCAGGCAGTGAAGCGTGAGGGCACCCAGACAGCACACTGAGTGTGGTGTTAGTAGGGGGATGGGAGGATGAGGGAGGAGCAGTGGAAGGAGGGCACGGAGTTGAGCTGACATGCAGAGAGAGTGGGGTAGAGAAAAAAAAGTGTCCTCACGTGCCCTTGATGCTCTCTTAAGAAGCTAAAATAGAATTTCTGTGTATGTTGCTCAAAAATTTGTTTTATTCTCATAGTGAAATGTTATGAAAATACACAGAATGGTGCCTCTGCTGTTCTCCCAGTAGCTCCCAGTGGCAGACCTGTGTTTTAAATTTATTTGATATGTGAGTTGTCGAGGCAAACAGTTGTTTATTCACATGATTTGTCTACTTTTGGTTTATAAATAGATTTAGACCATAGGGTTTTGGTTTGATAGTGGCATTTAGTTGCAGGATGCATGGGGTAATCATTTGTACAGTAATATCGTCAAATCTACAGTAATACAACTGTTGTGTGCATATACTCACCAATTTGTCTCTGTGAGCCATGTCCTAAGCAGATGTACAATGCCCTATCTCCTCCATCTTTGGCTCTTTCTTCTTTATCCTATGTTATGTCTACTTTTAGACTTGAATTTTCTCAGCCAGTACTAAATATCACACATAGCATCCTAGTTTATTGTCTTTTCACTTAGTACCACTCTGGAAGGATTCCTGCATGTACAGTTGAAGATGATGCAATAAATGCCAGATACTTGAAATTGGTCTTGTTGTTTTTACATGATCAGGTTTGGGTGAGGACGGCACAGAAATTGAACAGTGTGGCTGGCTTTAAATCTTCTCATTGGTGCCTGTCCTCCCCCACTTTAAGCCAGCAGCTTGGCCATCTGGGGGTAACTGTTGGGCTTCAACAAAGGTTACCACAGCTTGCCTTGAACTCTGACCAGCCTATTCAATTACCCTCCCTGTGTTTCACTGCCCTGTCCCTGAACCTGGCCTATTAACCAAGTTTCAATGATATCCGTTTGTATAGCACTATAGCATGTATAAACAAAGGGTACTTGAGCTACAGAGAGCATTAGGGGAGAACAAGCAGATTTTTATAATGTGCAGTGATAGTACCATTATTTATACAGTGCAGAATCTCCGAGCACGAATACTCTTTTCCAGGAACATCCTGCTTTACACTCACATTCACACCTGGAAGCTGCTTTTTACCACTATTGTCTTATCTATTAGGCGCTTTTCTTGAGCAGTTGGGTTTCAGTGCCCTGCTTAATGATATGTTAGTGGTGATAATGAGGCAGTGCTGAGTGCTGCTCTTAATTTATCTACCTAGATTTGTTGGCTAAGAAATGGATGGTGAGTTTTTTGTTATATATAATTTGATGGACTGGACTGGCAGCTAGAAGAGTTTTGTGGTTGATGTCAGGTGGTGGCAATCTACATAGCCCAAAGGATTATGTTTGCAATAATATCTGACATTCACTTGTGACTACAGTGCAGCCAAGTATTATGATTGTGACTATATACTGAAGCATGTTTGATTTGAAACGAAACAACTATGGGTTTAAAGTGCTGGCCTTCAGCTTTAATTGCAACCTTTTATATTAACAATACATGAACAATGTGGATAAGTCAGTGGATAAATTATGTACTACACAGACACTTCACATCTCCCTTGATAGAGCTCTCACAGGCCTGTGCTGCAGCCATCTTCACTGTATTGCTTGTTTGAGGGGCCTGTTATTTGGATTCAGGTCCGGTGACTGACTTGGCTTTTCAAAAGCATTCCTCTATTTGGTTACAGAAAGCCTCATTGGTTGTCTTGTGTGTTTGCTAATAATGTATGTCCATCTGCATAGTTTTAAAATGTATATGTATAAAGCTCAAATACACATTGTTTTATTTCAAATCCAGTGTGCCAGATTAGAGCCAAAACGATGACAAGCACATCACAGCCCTAATACTCTCTGACTACACTGCAAGATGTGTGTATGTGGGCTGCACCAAGTGTTACTGGCAAGAGCAGCAAAGGAAATGCTGAGAGTCAGCGAGGGAATATTGAAAACTCTGCATGGAAGAGAGGCCCATAGACAGGTGCACAGCTAAGAAGGATGAGGGGGAGGAGGAAGGAAAGGAGAGGAAGAAGGAGGATGTGTTACAGGGAGTTCTGGGGCCAGATAAAAGCAAAAATGAAGGAAGGAAAGGGAGGAAAAGAAAGTAATGAAGCAGTGAACGCTTCAGACGAGTGCCAAAAATGACCGTCGGGAGTCAATGACGGCGCTAATATAGAAGAGACTAATGACATGGACATTTATTTTATGGTATGTTTAATGAGAGATAGAGAAAGAAAGGGACATAGAATGAGAAACTGATTGTGTGTATGTAGTGGGTACTCATGCAGACAGGCAGATAAAGAAAGTAGGGAGAAAGACGGCCTGTTTGAAGACTAATCGTTGTGCGAGCCATCAGGACCTCTGTGTGTTTGCTCATAACCTCCCATCTGCAGTATCTTTTAAAAGGAAGGTGGCATGAACTGGAATGAGTTGAGTTTTCATGCGTGACACTAAATAATGGAGATGTGTGTGTATATGCAGTAAGGGAGAAAATCAGTATGCGGTCGTGATTTGTGTCTTTCCATCCATATCAGTGAATTCTGCCTTCCTTATTCACTCTCAGAAATTCATAGACACATACACGTGCACACCACTTCCCCCCACCCTCGCTGTCTTTTTCTGCTTTCCCTCTCTGCGGGCCTCCTTGGTCCCAGGCATTTCAATTTGTTTGTGGTAATCGATCTCGGCCTTGCGCGTTCATATGTATGAAAATGAGATAAAGCTTCGGCGCAGTGGAATTAACTTCTCTGCCCCCCATTAGGCATGGAGCTCCACCAAATGCAGGGCTGTAGAAGTTCCACTGCCCCCCAGCCCCCACCATCACCCCACCCCACACACCCCACCCCCCACACACAGGCTGGACCTCTGATGCAGGGCCCTCCCTCCTGGTCCCAATTACCTCAGACGGATGCTGATTATTCACCCTCAGCACACATGCAGCTTCATCACAATCTCTGCCACCACTGCAATCACAATCAGCCAGTTTGACTGCTTCACATCACTATCAGCCTTGGCAACAACGTGCAGATGCCAAGGCACACACACACACACAAAGAAGAGTGCATGAATAGTGTAGATATTGGTAAAGCTGCAGAGTTGTTCGTAGATGCCTACAGTCATATATAGATACACACACTCCTACCTATGGCGACTCTGAGCTTTTCAATCTATTCTCAGTGACTGAAACAAATACTTACACTGTGGAGTTGCAAAACAACCAAGACAATAATATAGTAGCTATTGTGTCCCTTACCATGCATGTATAAACATACACACACACAAATATTATTGAAGTTATGAGAAAACATGGCCAAAGCAGGAAGTTACACAAATGCGATTCATGAAACAGGTGGCTACACACAGGAACAGAAAGCCACAGTAATACCACAATGCGTCATTCCCATACCCCGATAATCAGAAAATCTGCAATCTCCATTCTTGCTGCTCACACACTTTTCACTGCTGAGAGGTTAGAGAACAAATGTAATGCCTGTCACTGCTTTGTCCCTCACTTTTCCTCCTTACCCACGCTGTATCCCCCCGCCTGTTTCATTTCACCCTTGATATCCTCGGCCCCAGCGACCGCATCTGAGGAGAAACATATTTACACGGTGTCACCACGGTGATAACAGCATTTTATTTTTCAAAGCGGCAAGAGACGCACACAAACACAAGTGTGTTGTATAATTTTGTATTGGATTAATTTGCAATTTCACATGTTATTAATTGCGTCAACACATTTGAAAGAGATTTTCATGAATCGCAACCTAATTAGAGGCTAATTTACTTTAGCATTCGGGCTGCTTTTCTCTTCTGTTAACCACATTTACAAACGCTCAGTGAATTAATAGTGAATAGCTTGTGAATTACGTCCTGTGGATTTATGACTGCCAAGCATAATTGTTTTTCCTCTACCCCCTGTGTGCTCACCCCGCATGCATGTCAAGTGCTGGGGGAGAGTGAGGGATGGAAGAACAGACCAGGGGCAGAGAGAGAAAGGAAACAAGAGGGGCACACAAACTTAAACAATGCTTTCCTCTCTGTTGTATGATCACTCACAAGCTGCTGACAAGAGAGCGTGCTCGGTGCCCTTTGCCCCTCCCCCATCATCTCCTCCTCCCCCAACAATGAGCCGCTTCATGTCAAATACAAGGCAGATTAATAGGATGTAGCTCAACTGATATGAATGACATTTCAGCCTGTGATTTTAGGGTAAGGTGGTTGCATATATGTGTATCTGTAAGGTTCAAAACTGCCTGCATGCCTGCACAGTGGGCTCCTTTCACTCTTTCCTCAGGCCATTGTCAAACAGCAGTTAGACTACAGAGGGGAGAAAATAAATTCTCCGGACGCCGTATTATTCTATGAGTGAATTTGACTTAATGAAATTGTTTCTAGTAATTGTATAGGTGCTAATAACTTGGAATATTAGTCATATAAGACCTACATATGAGAAATTAACCTTAGGGCAGCTGAGTGGAACTCATGCGCTTACTGGGTTCCCTGTGCTCTAATGACCCTGGGGCTCCAACTGTGGGAGACCATGTTTCTCTTTTGGTTGTCAGCCTTCAAAAGTTTGAGATACATCATGCATCATGCTACATATTTTATAAGTTTCAAAAGGCATGTATCCTCAGGCAGTTGTTGCCCTCAGGCACTGACCTCAGATGGAGGTATAGTATGATCCTCTTAAAGCTCTTTACCCAGAGAGTAAGTTGGCTACTGTTAGGGCTAAAAAGCAAAATAAAAAGATTTGAGAGAGAAAGAGAGAGCAAAGGGGAGCCTGGCATGGAGAGGGGGTGGGGGCACTAATTGGAGAGAGAGAGAGGGTGGAAGAGGCGTGGTATGGGAAGAGGTCACTGGAGGCACAGGGGGTCATAAGAGGCAAATGGAGGTGCGTTAAGCAACTGTCAGTCTCCATAGCAACGTCCCGTTATAGGAAGGGTGAGGGGTGAGAAATTTTTGCCTTTTATTTTGTGTGTGAGTGAGGGAGTTTCTGTTTTTCTCTACTAATACTGGCAGATGGGACCTCATGGAAACACACTCACTTGACCCTTCCTTGTATGCATAAATACATTTGCATGTATGTGCATGTGGGTCCTCTTGGTTACCGTTTCAAAACAACCAAGTCTCATTGCTATGTGCCTCTGTAACATCAATCACTTAAAGTGTTTATTACAAAATTTCAGTATAAAATGTATTAGTGTCACTGCCTTCCATTAAAATGATTAGTGATGAATTTAGAATTGTTATTAACTAGGATTTGCTATGACTTTTCCAAGTAAAAGAGAATGTAATTACCAATTGTTAGGATTGTAGACCAAAAGGATTAAGTAGTGTAATGAGTAACTGTGTCTATAGAAGAGGAAGCTGTCATATCGATGTTGAAATGAGTAAGAAGCCAAATCTGCTTCAACATTTTCAGAAGGAAATGAGAGGTGTGATATAGAAAAGGTTATGAACTCCATACACCAAGCAAACGCATCTATATGTGCCTCTGCTTTCATATTGTTTTGATCTTGTTTTTTTTTTGTATGAAACTGCTGGAAAGGAGAATGTGTAAAATTGTTGCAGACAGATTGTTGCAGGCAGATTGTTGCAGGCAGCTTAAAACATGCTGTATTTACCTCTCCTACCTCTAAGCTCTTATTGGATTAAGAAATGCACTATTGTGTAGGGCATATAGGCCTGTGTGTTGTGTCCATCCCTCCCCCATCTGTAAACATGGCTGCATAATAAAGTGGCTGTGCAGACAATAGACAGAAGAGATGTGGGAACCTGCACTGCCTGGCACAAGGCTCAGGGACCAGTCACAGTTGTTCTTTACAATAACAGATACCCTACCTTCTTGCCCATTATGCCTTGTTCAAGGATTTTCAGCTGTATATCTGATTGCTTCATGCATTTCCCTCTGCCTCGTATTCTTTTTTTTTTTCCTTCATGCCATGCTTACTAGCTCTCTATTCTTAAGCCATTACTCTTTCTCCCGCTCGCTCTCATTGTGTGTAATTAACCATTTAGTGTGAAGAAGGGCTGTAATTAAAAGTTTGGTGCAAGGTTGCAGAGATTGCCTCAGCTGGAGGGTTTAATAGAATTTACAGTGCACTTGATACAAATGCTTGTTTAATTGGCTCTCCTTTTTAACTTCAATTAGAGGTACTAAGGTCACTACCACATTCAGGTTTCACAACACAACTGTCACATAGGCTGCTCTTAAATACTGCTGTATTCACCTCTGCCAGGATGATAAAAGGATAATTAATTAATAATTAATTTCTCTTGCATCATGTGCTGGTTTCTTATCAAGAAAATATACATAAGTTATTATTGGCTATTATTGTTTGACAGAAAGGTCATTGTCAAAGAAAGTCAATGCGCTAGGCACTTCATCGCTTGAAATAATTTGGTGACCTTCTGATTTCGGTCCAAATCTTCCCTTCACCAAACACTTATTGTGTAATATCATTAAGAAACACTTGTGTCCTGTAAATTTTAAGAAAATATGTAATAAGGAGGTGTCAGTTTGGTAGCCATGAAAACAAAACAAAACAAACCTACAGTAAGGGTTTAATAAGCTGAGAGACCCTGTTCCTGCAAAGTTGTTCATCATTCACTTTAGTTCAAATGCAATAACTTGCAACTTCACAAATTTACTGGGTCGATTTCATTACCTTTCACTGGCAGCAAGTGTAACCAGCATACTCGTCACTCTCTTCATTCAATCTATTACAGACACACTCATCTGAGGGATTTCCCCACTTTCCCTACAGTTTTTCCTTCGTAGTCATTTTCTATAAGCCCCACCCTTATCTCTTCAAAAGCACTTACCCATCTATCATGGATTAAAAAAAGATCTCTCCTCCTCAAAGTGAAAGATGTCTCAGTTCATGTGTTTATGTTTGTTCACAGCACAGAGGGGCTGTTTGTCTCTCCTGTACTATTTTTCTCACCTCTATACTCTCATATTTCTGCTGTCTCATTTCCAGGCGTGTGCTTTACACACATACATACACTCCCTCCCTCTCAGGAGAACATTAATTCTCACTGATGCACTTGTTAAATACAGATTACACCAAAGATGGCAACACATTACCCAGCTGGATAGTGTTATAGCGGCACTTTTTTTGAAAAATGAGAGATCATTGTCGCTTTTTCACAAACATAGAATAATGTAATTTAACAGGTTTGTGACAATATGGTTTTAAAGCCATCATGCATGTGTAGAGGAAATTAGATATGGATATCTGCGACATAAGGGATTTGCAGCTTGGATACACCCTTGTTACTACAACAACACAAACACAGGCTGTATGAAGCAGGGTGTGTATGCGAAATCCTGGAGCTGAAGGAGTTGAGTGTCTTACTGTTCTTCTGGGTTCATCTGCTTCCTGTACCAAACTGGCAGCCGTGTTAAACAGTGAGCTGGCCGACCAGAATATCCTGGGCACTAAGACATCTCAGGACCTCAAGAAGTTCCTTTAGCACATTTGCGTGTGTGTGTGTGTGTGTTTTTGAGCAAAAAAAAAACGGAAAACGTGACCAGCCTTGTTCAAGACAGCAAACTGTTTCGGGCTGTGATTTTGTCAGAAAGAAGATACGCAAAGGTGGAGAAGGAGACTGACAAAACACCCATTTTTGAAGTAGGTCAGCTACTGAATGTTTTTGGTGGTGTTAGTATGTACACAACCACACCAAAAACCACACGGTTTGACGGTTAATTGTCATTTAAATTTCAAAAACATGCAATGTCCTTCCCTAGCAACGATGAGTATGTGCTTGTAATGTGAGTGAATTCTGTACACGAATTTTCCCAGTCGCCAGGGCTCTGTCTGAGCAATAAAGAGCGTCCAGTACTGCAAACCGCATCCTGATAGTTCCATGGCAATTGTGAAAAAACTACCTTAAGTCCAGGCCCTTTTTGATTGCAGGAACTAGGGTCCAAGAGCAAAAACTAGAACAAAGTCTAAAGTTTCTTTTCTCTTTAAAAGGTTAACAGTTTATGTTAAAAATTGGTTGGAGTTGAAAAAGATGAAAGAAATGGAAAAGAAAGCACAGAGAGAGGTAGGGTGGAGGGCAGAGATTTGGAGGATTAGAAACTGGGAGATGGAAAGGTAAGAAGACAGAAACAAGATGGGGGAGAAAAGAGACAGAAATGCAAGAGATGAGGGATCAACATGGATAAAAACTCAGAAGGAGAATAACATTGTGAGCGGGGAACACAAGACTGAAAGGCAGGTAGATGTGGGGGGGGGGGGGGCTACCTGGCAGGGAGCAACCTGCTGATGGAAAGACAGAGGAAAGGGGGTGTGTGATTAGAAACGGGACGGGGGAGAACGGAGAGGAAAGGGGGCAGGGCAGCATGCATTGACCTCCCTACTATCTGATTGGCCGAGGCAATGTCAGGCGGGCTGAGCTGAATTTAATCAGAGATGTGCGTCACCAGCTGCAGTTCCAAGCCAACAGCCAGTCAGATAGTGCTGGAGGGGGGCAGGCTTGTTCCCTCTCTCCCTCCGTCTGTCCGCATGTGTGTTTGACTAAAATCTCATTGGTGGAAAAGGGTGCAAACCACTGTGAAAATGTCTTTTTGTGTGAATGTGTATGCAGTGCATTTTTATATTTTCTAGAAAGATTCAGAAAGCACAAGTGTGTCTGTGATGGACGGCTAATGAAGAAGGAAGAAAAGAAAGACCTAATGTTTTGCATCCAAATACTTACAGTACGTAGCTCTCAGTGTAGAGGTGTTGTGTTTTGAATTTGTCTGGGGTAATGCAATTCAAGTTTCCTATAATTCATGATGCTTTCTGTGTGTCAGCAGGTAGGCAGCCATCTGGATTAGTGTTGTGCTCACTGAGAAGGCCTCTGTTTTTAGTCGTGCTTTTAGACAGCCTCTTGGCAGGCAAAGTGAATACCTCTGCGCTCTGAATTTACTTTAACCTCCGCTGTGGCAGCTTTTGCCTGTGTGTGCGTGTCACTTTGTGGTTAATTGCCAGCACTGCAGCACAGGACTGCTATAGGCGTAGTTCAGACTGAAGCCTTAATTAACAAATTATTTCAATCCCATTTATTTTCCTCTTTTAAAAAAAGCATTCACCCATACCTGTACATGCAAAACACAGTGTCTTTCTCTGTCTCTGTCTCTTCCCTCCCTTGAGGAAAAGCAGTCTCAGCTGTTGTTTAGAATGGTTGTATCTATCTAGGGACTATAGAAAACAACATCATCAAGTATTCATCATGCATTTACCCATGGACCAAGGAACTGTAATTCATGACAGCTCTTCAGGCAACTCCCTATTGGCAGTTAGTATAAAAACAGCTATTTCTGTGCAGCAGGGAACTCTCAGGTAGAGTAGTGCTAGACCAGATGTACTTCACTCTTCATTCATAGGTGCATACAGCCACTAAAATCTGCCTCAGCTTCCTTATAGGTATTATTCCATGCATAGGTCAGGCAATTTTTTTCTTCAGTAGCACCCTGGAGAGGAAACTTTAGCCAGGCCAATCTGTTTGGTTGCTAGCTACCCAGGTCCTGCTAATAATAACACCTTTCAGGCTAACGCTCAATTAGACGGCTGGCTGGTCACTGCAACCACAGGGAAAGGGTCAGGCTAAGGCCAAACCAGCAGAGAAAGGTGTTTGTGTGCATGTGTGTGTGCGTGTGTATATGTGTATGAAGAAGGAGCGAGAGAAGAGTGTAATGAAGAGGAAAAGAGGTGTCTTCATATGTTTAATGTGTGTCTGTGTTCAGTCAGCAGAAAAAATATGACCCTTTTCATAGAGCGTGTCTGGGCCAGTAACATATGTTCAACAACAGGCTGCATGAGGCAGTTTTCTTAAAGGGACAGTCTGCACAAATACAGTGCAGAGACAAATAGATTCAATTAAATGTTTTTGCTGCTGATTAGTATACGTAAAAGACAGTGCACATAAAGGTTTATAAAGACATGCAGTCTTTATAGAAAGTAGAGACACTTGTTGAAAGCAAAACATGTCTGTGGCTCATTCTTGAAGGATCTTCCCCATTAATAGGATTATTAATTGTACTCCTGTTCTATCACAGACTGTAAGAACATAACCTGATAGGTTGGCTACTCTCTGTATGATTCTCACTGAATAGAGGCTGACAGACATTTCAACATCAGGACTTCCTTCAAAAAATAAGTTCAGCGACTGTATTTTTCATCACTAGTTGTCCAGTGTCAGCACTACCCAGCCAAATAAATTCTGTTATATAAATTACTAATAGTGAGTTAACCCACACATTAATACCTTGCTACCTGCATGTGTCTTTTTGTGTGTGTATGCTTGTGTGCCTGTGTATTGTATCCATCCAGTGCCAGAGCCTGCTCCCACTAAGCCCAGTCCCGGCCCACCCACCACTCCACCCTACCCACTGCCTGCCTCCTCCTCCTCCTCCTCTTCCTCCTCCTCTTCTTCTGGCAATGGCAAGCGCGCCTCCTCCAGTAGCCAGCTCCCGACTCAGACTCCCCCTCAGCAGCAGTGCCAATTGTCCTCTGCCAGTGCTCGCTACCCGCCCAGAGAGGTGCCCCCACGCTTCCGCCAGCAGGAGCACAAGCAGCTACTGAAGAGAGGCCAGCCACTGCCTGCAGGAGCCCTGAGCGCTCTCACCCTCTCCTCCTCTTCCTCCTCGTCTTACTCTTCTTCTTCTACGAGTACCAGCAGCACTACCCCAAAGTCTGCCACGTCCACTGCGGGCAAACGCCACCCAGGTTTGTGTCAGCATAGTATAAAAAGAAAAATTATTTTCTTTTTACGTTAGACCTTTTGGGTGGTGGCTGTGTGTAAAATTATTTAATCTCAAAACTTCATTCCGTTTGATTTTCTCTTTCACTTCAGTGCATGTTGGCTGTATTATGGCTGCATTTATAGTGAGATTTCATTCGATGAGCTTCGTAAATCATCTGTTAAATCTAACATCCTGCTTCAACATTAGCTGTTATTCTCACTTTGATTTACTAAAATTTTATGAGGTGAATGTAACATGCAGAGTTGATAGATCCAATCCATCCTTTGGCTTCATTTCAGAGTTTGTATTCAGTTTGCTCTGGCACAGATACAGTGATATGCAAAGTAGCACTGACAGATTTACTGCATTGTAGACTCAATAAATTATGGTGATTGTGATCATTGTAGTTTAACAGCACATCTTACTTCTTATTAGCATAAAATAATGACAAGATACAGCTCTTAAATTATCTGGATAGGCTGACCAAATTAAAACCATAGACTTAATTCTCAGCTCTTGCTACCTGTGCTTTCCCCTTCTTCCTTTCTTAAGTGCTCTGAAAGGATTCTGATAGATGTATGCTTGTTTCCAAAGTTGTTGAGTTATTGTTCAATTGTGGATGCTGGTGCTTATAACACTGTCAATGATATTGCCAAATTCTTTCAAAGCCCAGGAAAGCCCTGTTTAGATGTTTTTATGCAAGTGTGAGCAACATCTATCATCTATGTTTCAGCCTCTGCATGTTCTTTTTCTTGACTCGCAGGCCATACGCATGCACACACACTCAGACCTCTGTAGCCAGTGGTAGCATTTTAATGAACTCACCGGTGGCCTCTATCATCTCTAATGCTGAACCTGCCTTAAGGTACTCATTGTGCATTGGCTTCTGTGTATTTGTATGCAAGTAATGTGTTGATAAAGGCTGGCTATGAGTTATTAATATATTTATTATAGCTGTATTTGTTTCATTTTTTTTCCTTTTCACATGCACACTCAAGATTTTTGTTATTTTCATTATCATGTCCTGAATGCATCTTTGCATTCCTCTTAAGGGTTTTATGTGTTTTTTCTGTCTATAAAGCAATCACAAGCATCTGCCTAGTGATGCACACAGACACAAAGATGGCATTACCTCACATCCTCTAACATGACACACTGTAACTATGAAGACATAGATCCGAGGATATCTCTGTAGCACACCATGCAATGTTTTCATTTGTAGGGCTTTGAGCAAGAACTAGCATGAACATCTGCTCATATCTTTGTCTGTTTTTTCTTTTTCCTTCTTTCATCAATGCTCCTTTGCTGCTCTGTGCTGCCTTTCAGTACTGACTCAAAATTTGTTGGGAGAACACGGGGCACTCAGTAAACAAATCTGCAGCAGCTGTGGTGCATTGCTAGCTAGTCAGTAAACTACAGCCCTCTGGATCACAGAGGCAACTGGTCCTTGCATGCTCTTGTTTAGTCGCTGTTGCTCTTGTATTCAGGTCTGTGCCACTAGTTGCGGAATCAAACAAAAGCTTAAAGCCTGTGTCACCTGTCAGTGAATGACTGTTTTTTGCAAGTTGTGTCTTATTAACTGGTCCATATATTAACAGTTTTATGGGGCTTTTTAAAGTTTGTTCTTTTGCAGTTTATTATTCAGTGAAAATGCTGTGAATTAATAGGATTTCAGAAACTGAATTTGATGTGATGTAACCATTGAGATTTGAGGTGATTTCCTGTTATTCTGATTTTTTATTTCTCATTGTTGCTCAGAAACAGAAATAACCAATTTTCCTCTCAATGCTCAGCTGTGTTGTGCAGGGTTTCCTCATCATGGGTCAGAATCTAAGGTGGCTTCAGGCTTAACGCTCCAAGAGAGGCGCCTTAAGTTCAAACAAATGTGTTTTCTCCTTTGGGCCCAAGACAAGTTAGGATCCCTGGTTGAGTGTATTAACCTATAATGTCTGTGTTTGTCCTAGTGGGCGGTTGTTGTCTGTTTAGCCTTTACTTGCCCTGGTTTTCCCAGGGCCTCTCAGTACAACACAGCCTGTGGCAGAGTAGCCATTGGCTGGGTTTTCCACCTCCTTCCCTCTCGTTTGTCCCGAGGGCCTCATCTACAGACTGTTCTTTCCTGTCTGCTCAGCTAAAACCTCAAGCTAGTGGCCCTGCTGTTGCAATGATTCTAGCATACACATAATTTTAGAGAGTGGACACTGTAGTTAAACTCACTGCTCTGCAGTTGGAAGTTAAGCCTAAGCCCTCTTACGTTGTTTTAATACTTAATATTGCTTATTTTTGTGGTAGAAAGACCTTGAAATAACTTATTTTAAAATAGACATAGTTGTATCTTAAAGTACCCATTCTAGGAGTAGTAGTTGTGTTTAACTGGCAATGGGACCTAAATGGAAATGAAGTAGAACATGGAAGTAAACGGTTTATACATGACTATTTTACCAGGCTACATTTAAAACTCAGTTTTTGAACTTACTCAACTGGAAAACAAAGGGACATAGTTAAGTTAATCAGAAAAAGTCAGAAAAAGCATGTAACATGTTCATATGTCACGTTATGTCCAATCTGCATATCGTTAGATAAGTTTCCTCTCCAGTGTAAGTAAGTATAGGATGAACTCCGTTTGAGGACATTTTCTGACCTCTCTGGTGAGTTACCTGTAGCCTAGAGGATGTGATGATGTGATTGTTCCTTAGATACTCAAGCACTTTTGCGCCGGCACGTACAAGCACAAACACATGTACATAGATATAGTGGATGTGTGCAGCAGTAAGAACACTGACCTAGTTGTGTCCTCTCAGATCTGTGTGTCTGCCTTGGAGGCCAGCTGGCTCATAGTTCAAGGAGGAGATATGCATGCACACACACACACACAAAGCACATACATGTTAGTTTATAAAGGCAAGCCTGCAGTATTAGTAGGTAGATGTCCTAAGGTGGTTGAATGCATTTTCTTTTGAGCCCATTTTGGCTACCTTGCACATTTGGCTCAAAAACGTTCATTTAGAAGCCATATTCAATTTGTGCAAAGTGTTGATGTTTAACATTCAACCATACCCAACATACCCCATCCTCAAAGTCTAAAGGCCAATCTCCTCTAGATTGAGGCATTCACACACCACTCCGACATATCCTCTGCTCTCCCAACCCCATTTAATTGTCCCAAACACAGACAGAGACCCCCTGTCTCCTCTCCCCTCCTCTATTGCCCCACCATCCCGTCTCTCCAGCTGACTGGGGACCATTAAGTAGTCCAGAGCAGCCAGCCGTCCAGACAGACTCCCCAGTAGCAGCAGAGTGCTGGGTGGGGTCTCTTAAGACTGTGGGAACTGCAGCCCAACAGCTGTTTACTGGTCACCCAGACAGAGCATGTAGCCAGAGGCACTCTGCTGGGTGCTGTTAAATCTTGGCCCCTTTCATTTGAGCTCTTTTTTGATGTGCAGGTAAAAGCAGTTGGGTTTTGAGCATATCTTATTAATGTTAAATGGTTGGTGTGGAGGTGTGGCTTTCAGTAAGAAATTGTTCTGTTGAGTGAGGCAGAAACTATGGCGTTTGAAATATGGGGTGGTTGTTTTTTTTTAAAGCATTATGTTCTTGAAGTAACATTTCATGAGAATGCAGGTCTACATCTTCAAACACAGTATCTTTAAGATGTAAATAAAACTACCACTTAGATCTTGGTTAGTTGTGTGATTTAAAATCATCAGATAATCAAGATTACTTGGCTTTAATGAAGGCAGCGAGGTGTAGATTGCCCCATGCGCTCAGGCAATCACACACACATAGGCGCACAAGTGAGAGAACCCCCTAGTGGCTTCATTAATCCAGGCTCTGTCAGGGAAACCAGAGAAGTCACCATGGCCTCGATCTTTTATTTTCTCTCTTCCCTCAGCAGAGGTAAACAGACATGAGTGATGAGCTTTGTAAACCCTCCTGTGACCATTCCCTCAGTCTTTCTTTTTTCTCCCTGCTTCCGGGAAAAACAAGTACATGCTGTCTTTGATGCAAGTGGGCATAAAGCTCCCCTCAAAGAGCGATGGAGAGGGTCTATTTGGGGACAAAAGACTACTAAACGTGCCCTCCTGCTCTGGTTCTGGTATTATGTCACCCCACAGTTTGCTCTGAGAAAACTGAGATTAGGCCGTGGCCCACAGTCAAACTTAAGAATCCATTTATTGCCACACCATCTCTCTTAGTCTGTTCTTTCTCACCGTCTCCCTTTCTTTTCCCTTGTCATTGCAAGTGCCAGCCCCTCCCCCAGACTTTCATCCATCTCTCTGTACCACCCTCTCCTTCTCTTTTTCTGTCACCCTGCCTCTCATTTTATTCAAAGGGGAGGGGAGGTATTTAATTCTTGGCTACCTGCCCATTTCTATGATGGCAGCTCTCCTCATTATCAGCGGATCTCTTGCTTATTTCTGCTTCAACTCTGGCAAGCTGGCTTGTGTTGATGCTTTAATTTAAATTCTTCAGCATAAGCACTGTTGGTGCACTCATTATTTGGAAATGCTTAGTACTATTTAGTCGTAGTGCAGGTTCTGTGCAGAAAACTTCTTGCTTTAGCTTGCATACAGCTACAAAAAGGCTGCCTCGTTCCCTGTTCATCAGGAGCCATGAATTACTTTTTATTTTTTGACCCTTTTATTCACAAAAGCATAATCAGAGACTGCCCTCCTAATTGGAAGCCAGAATGAAGCAACAATGATACCCCTGACACATGAATGCAAGCGGTAGATGGAAATAGTGTCCCCTTTTCTTTTGTTTTTTCATGTTCCAGCCTGCTTTCATCCCCACTCCTGCCAAATCACTGCTTTGCCAAGAATCAGCAGCCTTTCTGTTGGAATGTCTGAGAGTAGTTGAAAGGGAACAATCAAGGCATGTCAAAGTGAAAGGAAAAGAGTCTCTGTTCTGCATTGGTCTACACTTTTACGTACCTTATTTACCTGGATAGACACAATAGGATTAACACACCTGTATAGTGGGTTGTAATTCAGTACAATAGCCCTGCTTGATAATGCTCCTTTTGTAGAGCTTACAATCTTTCATTTTTATCCGGGCAGATACCTACATTTGCTATTTATAACTTGCACACATTACAAATGCCTGCACACACACTGTACGGTGCAGTTCTCAGATACAGCTCAGTAACCCAGTGGCAGTGATGCGTTGGCGCTATGAATTTTAATGGTTTGACCAGTGATTTTATTTGCAGACACTAAGAGGATGTGTGCTTTTCCTTCTATGCATATATCTGTATAAGCACTCTGAGAATGTACTCTGTTCCTCTCTTTGACTGACCCCTTTTTTTCTAGAGGCAATACACACTCTGTTTTCTTTCCCTTTTGTTTTAGCAAGGGTTTTTTGACTTGAAATTTGGTTTTGTTCATGAGTGTCTGTAACAGGAGTGATAAAAGATATTTGCCTTCAGGCATTTATTAACTTTACCATGTAACCAGTTTTTATGTTTAAGTAGCAAGATGTGTAAATGTGACTGAGACAGATACCAGGTGGGTGAAATTCGTGAACAAAATTTCCTGAGCTTCTCGGCTGTGGTTCAGGTCTTATAAAATGGCCCCTCCCTTTGGCACAGGCATTGACAGAGCTGGAACCAGGCAGAAAGAAGTATCATCATTGGCTTTTGTAATTGCGTCATTGTTTTCCTCCTCGTTTAAATGCAAAACACCGACAAGTCACTCAAAGCTTGAATTGATAACTAAAAGATCAGCTGTCTGGGTTTCACTCTTGTTTACAGACTGGGTTGCAAGCAGGCATATTCCAAATCAATAGATCTACGAAAAGATTGCCAAATCAGCCTTTCTTGGAACCACTTCACACATTCAACTGTAGTGGAATTCAAACCTCATTCAGTGTTTTCCAAGTAGGGATGATTGATGCCTTAACACCTCAATTTGGATAAATTTAAGATGTTTTTGTAATTACGATAAATGTAAATAGAGCACTATTCTCCCATGTCAGAACACAAGAGGAATTAATCAAGCTGGAACAGATGACCCATTTGTTCACTTGAATACAGTTGATTGATTATTGTAACATCTCTAGCATTCACTACCATCTATATACAAACATGTATCTCATCCTTAAGTATGTTAAAGACACAGATATACTGGGGTTAACTTCTATGTCTTTAGATATCTTCCTTAATATCAGTTAAAGACTTTCTAATCAAAGTTCCCTTGGCTTGTTTTTAAGTTTGAACAACTACCTTTTGTCTAAAAGATTTGGTAAAGCTATTATGAGGATTGTTTTGTTGTAGTGTTTTAGTAGTTTATTTTTATATGTGTGCAACTGATTGCAAACTGACTGCAAACTAGTGTTGGTGTTTGTGTGTGTGTGCCATCAGTCTGACCCAACCCTAATGCGATAAGGCTGCCTGGGGAGAGAGATAAGTGTTCTGAGGTGAAAATTACATTTCACAGCCACTCTGTAGTGTGTTGCGCAGTATCTTAAAGCCACATATCTGCTAGGCCTTGGTGTGTATCCACCTCAAACAAATGGACTTTTTCCCTCAGCCAATGAATTTGTTTTTGACCACTGGGTCTTTATCTCATGATGGATAACTTCTAGCTATTATTGAAATCACTGAAACAATCTGATGGAAACTAATGGCAGAGTAATAGAAGGTACAGTAAGCAACGTTGCTAAACAAGGCAAATATTTCTGAACACAACCTGGGTCTTTACTAATTAAAGGTTAGTAGACCCACGCTTACTGTAGCTGCTCAGGAGGGTAGCCAAAACATTTTATTGTCTATTATTAGGCTTCCTATTAGCATTGAACATGGCTGTTTGTGATGCTTATATGGTCTGGGAATACTTTGTTTATATTTAATGTAGTTAATGTTGTAACACTCCTTGAAAACTTATTGGTGTTTATATTTTCATAAAATTATGTTTGCATTAGAATACACAGTACTGTACATGCAGTAACATGTCTACTGTTTACCACACAAACAACTACTTTTCCTTAATGTTGGAAAACAACCAAGCTTGTACACATTTTGACTGTTTCATATTCACTTTAATTTTCCTTTCCACTCCAGAAGTAACTGAATGAATTTCTTCTTCCTTATGCTTAGTTGGCCCTATGTGCTGGTGATATTTGTAGTATTAGTTCTCTTTGGTTTGGCCCATTACATGTGGCCTGCCTAGTCAGATAGGATGTTTTGCATGCTCAATCGATGCTTCGCTGCTCTCACCCACTAGCATTAATGAGATCATTGATTAGCTACTCCCTGATTGATTACCCCTTTACAGCATCGACTCAGTCTATTATTAGTTCCCCTCTGATGGGATGCTTTTGTGCCTAATAGAAATTGCTTGTGTGCGATACAATGTTGATTAGAAATTGTTGGAAAAGCCTTGTTTTTGCAGGAGATGGTACCTGAATTTGTGGATCATACTTAAAGTCTGCAATGGTAGAACAATATTTTCACGCATGGTCCTTAGTTTTTCCTAGATTGAGATAAAAAGCTGATGTAGTATACACAATCAAATATACACATACAGTATTAATGCTCATACGTAGAGAATCAGTAGACACACATATTCACATAAGCATGGAAATGTTTTGTGGTTTCTTAGCCAGTGCAGTTGAAGGAGGGGTAGGCCTGGTGGAGCGTAAGGTGATAGATGAGAAGCCGTCCTGGTTTCATTTCCAATAAATGAGCGGCGTTCACTTGACTTCCTTCACAGCCCCAGCCAGTGAGCAGCGATGGAGACGGATGGGCCTCTCACTGCTGGGAGTTAGAGGCAAAGAGAGGAAAAATTAAAGGTGAGGAAAGAGGTACAGGGGCAGATACAGGAGAGGAGGAGACATGAACAGAGAGAGAGAGATGGGAGGAGGCAGGAGATAGTTATAATAATAGATAGAAGACAGCTAGAGTGACAAAGAGTAGGGGCAAAACAAGACAGTGAAAGTAAAGGAAATGAGTTGGAAAGAGAAATGGTAAGGAAAGAACACGATGACTCCCTCTCCCCTGTTCCTGTTTGGCTGACTGCACCAGGGCAGAGATATATGGATATGCCATAGCTGAAATGACATGTAAATGCAGCTTGGCTGTGCATTCTGATTATGTGTTGAATTGTGGAGCGATGCAATTGTGACCATCTCATCCTGCCAAGTCTGATAGCTAGTATTAACCAACCAAGAGGATAAAATTGGTCTATGGGACTAACGGGCTGTATTACACGATGTAGTCTAACCTTAAGTATTTTTTCCTTTCTCCTCCCCACACCCTTGTTTTCTACCCTGTTTTGTTTTCTCTTTTTTACCCTTTGTCTCTACTTCTATTAATCTTTTCTTTATTTCTTGCATTTCTGCATCATCTGTCACTGAAATCCTCTTTTGTTTCTTTTTGACTCACTCATCATCTCCATCTACCCTCTGTGTTATATACCTCTGTTCCCCTTTGTCTCAACCTCACTTCCCTCTCCCCCTTTCTCTCTGTAGACATATCCCTCCAGAGTGGCCCTGGTGCCCAGTATGAGACCTCTCATTGGGGAGCTTCTTTGCCAGTTGACAGCTCCTCCAGTGCCAACAGCTGGGACAAAGTGAGTAGTGACTGAAGTGACACAGAAGCTTGGCCCTCCATCAGCCGCAGTAGTGACTCCAGCCACCCTGCAGCACCAGAATGCCCCTTGGGTTCAGCTAGCTCTAACCCGGACACCAGTGCTGTCACTACCACCAGTAGTAGTAGTTTTCTGAGTATGGCCACAGGTGCCGCAGGCCAGCAGGCCCACTACCCCTCTCTCAAAGCTAACAATAACATGATGACGGGACCTGGGTCAGCCAACACACTAGCTGGTAACTGAGGCTCAGATGGAAAACAAGATGGTATAAATGGTGGTCAGTAGGGTAATGTATAACTGGGGCTCTCCAATTTTATGAACCTCAATCCCAATGCTGTATCAGCCTGGCCTGTTCTTGGCCATGAAGGTGGTGGAAATTAGTGTAGTATTAGCCCAAATGAGGTGTCCAACTCCTCATCTCTCCCACCAGGAATTAATGGTAATGGAAACATGGGAAATGGGAAGCTGGGAGGTACAGATAATGGTGGAGGAGGTTGGGTTGGCATGATAAGTGCTAACGAAAATGATCAACAACACCCTTCAACCAACACAAGCTTGTCCTTCGATATGGAACCTGCTAACCTTAACACTGATGGACCAAACCACACTAAGCAACAGCAGCAAGCTCAGGAGCCTATGAGCCCTATCCATGGGTTAACTGGCTGGGGAGGCCAATCACCCACTGAATCATCCCAGCTCAATGGGGACACAACAGGCAGCTCTGTATGGGGTGGTGGGGAAACAAAGGCAGCTGACTCCCCCAAGGACTCAGGCTGGGACTCAACTCCTTCTGGAGGCCTTTCTGCTTGGGGCCGCCAAGGCAGTGGTGGAGGGAGTAGTGGAAGTGGTGGCTGGGGTGACTGGGGAAAATCCTCTGGGGGTGGAGATGGACCTAAAGGCTGGGACTCAGTAGATGCTGGTAGTTCTGGTTCAGGCCAAGAACAGCAACTTAGCTCATGGGGCCAGCAGCCTGAAACAGCCCCAGCAAGTGAGGGCAGTGGGGACAGCAGTGAGGGTCGATCCCATCGCAGAGACAGGTCCTCCAGCATGGAATTTGCTCCTCTGCTACCCCGCCAGGACCTGGACCCTAGGGTGCTGAGCAACTCTGGTTGGGGACAGACCCCGATTCGACAGCACACTGTATGGGAGATGGAAGAAGCCAGCTCTGATGATGGGAAGAGCAGCAGCAGCTCAGACACTATAGGGGGCTCCAGCTCTAATGGTGGACCCTCATCCACCAATGGAGGTACCATCAACCCTAACATTGGCTCCAATCAGAGACCTGGGTCTGGAGGAAAAAGTGACAGTGAAGGATCATCATCCTCAAGCTGGGGAGCCCCTCCACCTCAGCCAATCCAGACTGGATCAGGGTGGGGAGACACCCAACAGTCACTCAGCAAAGCCCCGAATGGCACTACCAGTGGCTGGGGAGACCCTTTGCCTACCAATGGTCCTAAAAGTGGGGGCACACCATCCTGGGGTTCTGAGGACAAGTCACCCAGCTGGGATGATGGCCTAACGAAAAGCCAGCCCACTAGCTGGGGAGAAGGCCCCAAAAGCGCCCATGGCTGGGGCAACAGCAATGGGGGCTCCAATGGCTCCAGCACAGGAGACTGGGGAGAAGCAGAGGTCAAGAACAATGGGTCCTCCAGCAGCATGTGGGAAGGAGAAGGAGGGAATGCAGGAAGTGGTGGATGGAAGGAAAGCCCCAGAGGTGGAAATAGAGGAGGAGGCTGGGGTAAGCCTGCCCCTGCTGTGAATAATAGCAGCTGGGGGGAGACCTCACGTGCCAATGGCCCAGTGCAGGGAGGCTGGGGCTCTTCCAAGCCCCAAGAAAGCAGCAGCAGCAGCACTGGCAGTGGAGGAGGTGGCAGTATTGGTTCCTGGGGTGGTCCTGGTTCTGTGAAACAGAACAGCTCTGGCTGGGGCAATGTCAGCAAACAGGACCAGGGCATGGAGCCCACTGGCTGGGAAGAGCCCTCCCCTCCCTCCATCCGAAGGAAAATGGAGATTGATGATGGAACATCTACATGGGGCGATCCCAGCGCCTACAACAAGACTGTCAACATGTGGGATCGCAACAATCCCAGTAGTAACCCAGGCAACAGCGGTCCACCTCCCAGTAAGAATGGTGGAATGATTATACCCAACAATAACAACAACAATCACTCTGTTGGCCCTGGGAACAACAATCACCATCATGCTCACCACATGCACCACCATCCCCATCATGGCCAGCCCCCAACTCACCTGCAACACCATGGAAACAACAATGGGTCACCCAGCAATGCCGCCACACATCCAGGTGCTGGTCCCCAGGGTAGACCCCCCCTCGCCAACCCAGGTAATAATATTTAATATTCTGAGAAAGCATGAAGACTATGGAATATGTAGAAATCCAGTATGTATGTATCAAGCATATGTAAAAAAAAATAAAAAAAAATCTGATGTTTCATAAGTATGTTTGAGATGGTACTAATAACATGGCATGGTCTTATTAATGAACCAATTTAAATATGTAGATAGGGAGTTGTTTTCACTCATTGTCACATAAAGTAACTAAATAACTGATAAAAAGCATTGTTGGCAACGATGGTTGTTCTATTCAAAAATTATGTATTAAAAGAATTCTCTGTGATTATTAAGCAGGTAGTCTCAGAGGTACTGAAGGCCTCTTAATGATCATGCATGCAAATGTAAGACTTTGTACACTAAGCTCAAATTTGCACTGCAGCCAGTTCAAAAAGGTCTTTGTAAAGACAAAAGCCATGCATATAGACATGGAAAAGCTTTAATACTTAACACTCTCCTCTCCTTTTGATTGTGAATGAGACCATTGCCCTCTGCTGTTTTCCTTTTACATTACACCTATCAAAGAGCATCATGACCATCTTAAGACCCACATTTATGCCTAAGCAGCATCTTTACTGAAGCTAGTATAGATAAAGGGAGAAGAGACAGTGTGGAAGAGCTTGCACCAGCTGGCCTGAGCTGCTGCTTTCATCCATCTCTGACAGATTCATACACACATGCACCACCTGATGAGCCAGACTGAGCTGGTCAAGGACCTGCTGCTGTCAGGAGGAGGCTGGCATGGAAGGCCCCTATATATAGACAACATGGCACTGTCTCAACTGACAAGCTCACTGTTAGTCTTTCTCATTAATATGTCACAATAGCTCATCATGATGGCCTGAAAAGATGGCATGAGAAAAACATTTCAGTCTCTAGTACTGCAGTAGTTTTCAGCTGCTTTGATTATCATACTATAATTTGAGGTAAAAGGCAGTTAAAGATCTGACTTGTACATGGATATAAAGCAGATTTAAATGCTTTTTGAAACCAGGGAGTTTTTAGATCTTAAAATCAAACTTTAATCTTGCAGTCACATGATCTGTAACTGCAAGATGAAACTTGCAAGTAGATGAGAATTTTATTGCAGTGAGAGTTACTTAATAATTTTTTTCTTATTTATACTCTTTCTTCCAGGTTGGGGAGAGCTTCCCAGTGTTCAGCCCAAGTCGGAGCCTGCTTGGGGAGAGCCGGCAGCTCCAACATCAACTGTGGACAATGGCACCTCTGCCTGGGGCAAGCCCCCAGGGGGAGTAGGAGGGTGGGGAGATGGCGGCCACGAGCCCTCTGGACCCTATGGCAGGGCCAACGGACCCCCAGGTTCTGCACCCTGCAAGCCAGGTGATGCCCGCAGATAATGATAATTGCTGACGCAGTGATGCATGATGCAAGATGCGGCAATATGTTCAGTGCCATCGGTTGTTGATGACACTCCTGGGCACACAACCCCTTCTGACTGCTAAACTCCCACAGCATAACCATACAGAGCCATACATAACAGATTATTATGCTTTTATATGTGGTGGTGTACAAGACAATTCCACAGAGTCTATACAATACCACACATTGTAAGCTGCACAAATGTCTCATAATAATTTGTTTATGGTACAGATTGCATGGCATTTGGAAGATTATTACATTGTAAAGTAGCTTTTCTGCATCTGTCTGTCAGCGTGAACGTTACAGTAGACAAGATTGTGTCCAGTGGTACTACACCCTCTGTAAAAGCCCAACCGATAGTAACTCTGAGTATGTTTGCTCTTTAGTTCTTAAGGTTTTCGATAGTGCTAGTCTGTTGCTGGGATTAAAGCAATTCCACGCCTCAGTAAGTCTTGGTTATTTGTGCTGTTGGTTTGAAATGGCAGAGGGAGGTGTTGGGGGGGGGTGCAGAGTGTCAAATGGCAACAGTGGCACCAAGTGGTCATCTTGAAAATTACCTGCTGCTCATCCTCTAAAATGGCTTGTGTATTCTTAGTGTGTATTTAGGATACTCCACGCATACTAAAACACTGACAGATGATCAACTAAATATGTTATTATTGTTTTCTCACAGTATTTGATGTCTCCTTCTCAGGCCCCAAACCTATGCAAGATAGCTGGGGAAGTGGAGGAGAGGAGATTGGCATGTCTACTGGCCAATGGGACACAGAGGATGGGGACATGTGGAACAGCCCCACCTCCCAGGAGAGCAGCTCCTCCTGCAACTCTTGGGGCAATGGACCCAAGAAAGGCCCAAGCAAGGTCAGAAAACACACTTGACTGTAGTCATAAATATACTGATAGATGTTAATGGTTTTTGTCATTTGAAGGAACTATATTGTTGGCAAAATGAGTTTTTTAACTTGCTTGTTTGTTGACAGGGGAAGATGGGCCACAAGCCAGATGAGGCCTGGATCATGAACCGTCTCATCAAACAGCTCACTGACATGGGCTTTCCGGTATGGGGGCAAAATATACTATATAATATACTACACATACTATATAATAAAAGTTATGACATTGACACATAGCACTGACCAGCTTTCTCTCAAGAAGAAGAATCTTTCTTTTAAGTTTTTTACAGAGTAGAAAAATAATTTAAGAGAGAAATAAAAACATCAAATAAGAAATGCAGTCATCCTAACTTGAGAGAACTGCTCAGTTGTGGGGAAAAAATGTAACCCTTCTTCCAATTAAATCATGATCACTGAGAAGCACCTGTTATCCATGTGTTACAGAGAGACCCTGCTGAGGAGGCTCTGAAGAGCAACAACATGAACCTTGACCAGGCCATGAGTAAGTTCACCATCATATTTGTGTAGAGTGTGTGTCATGCAGTATATTTCCATGTCTAGATTCCATAATAACCCATCCTCCTCTTTGCTCCCAGGCGCCCTGTTGGAGAAGAAGACGGACCTGGACAAGCGGGGCATGGGCATGTCTGACTACAGCAACGGCATGAACAAGCCCCTGGTGTGTCGGCCCTCTGCACTCTCCAAAGACCCCTCTGACCGCACCACCTTTCTTGACAAGGTAAGAAAAAAGAGCAACTGATCATTTGAGAGCGTTTGCTGTTTTTTTCTCTTTTTACATTGTAATTATTTTGACGTTTGTTTCAAATAAAGGTTGAAATGAGTTGTTATTTCTCTGGTCAGTACAAATCTAGGTATAAAATCTGTCTTCATATACTTATATATTTATGTTTGTAATGTGTGAATTGTAATTGTTAATGCTTTCTTATCTTCTTATCTGTATTCCCCCACTAAACATTTGTTTTGCTCTGATCCAGGATGGTGTTCTGTCAGATGACGCCCCCCCATCACCGTTTCTGCCTTCCCCCAGCCTGAAGCTCCCCCTGGCCAACAGTAGCCTTCCTGGGCAGGGTCTGGGACAGGGCAACCCGGGGCTGGCCATGCAAAACTTGAACAACAGACAGGTAACAACAGTGAGCATGCACAGTTGTACCACTCAATGCCAGAGAACCTAACTTGATTTGAAAAATATAACTGAAAACATGTAACAATGTTACACAGTTCAAATGATAAACCTGCAGTAAAAACTACCTTTTTGAAGCTTGTAATGTTGAGTACATTTGAGCTGCTTCTTTATTAACAACCAAACCAAAAACTGACAGCAAAGCCTTATTCAGTGCAAAACATAATTATCAACAGTCTGTTTATCACACTGCAACTTCATAACCATCATTTTAAAATTTAATGGTTTGTGCAGAATTGAAGTGTATATGATGCAGCTGTGGCACATAAAACAAATTTCCTTTACACTCACTCACTCTATCCGCATGCGCTTCCAAATCTCTTCTTTTATATTGTTCACTTATGTGTGTATGACCTTGCCTGAAGTGCCCATTGAAATCAGATAGTTATGCTCTATCAAATATCACCCCCAGAGGCAGCCATGGCCCAGAAAAACTACAGTATGTCCTTGAAGCCCAAACAAAGGCACTGTAAGCGGGCTTTTTTGTTTTGTTTGCTCTGAATTGAAAGACCTCTCCCAGCAACGTGGAATGTGGATGAAGCTGCATTTTACAGGCAATTGTTTTGGGCCCCTTGAAAAATCCAAATATTCACAGTTTCACGATCTAAACAACCAGCTGCTCACACTTTGTGCTCCGTTTATGCTTTGGTCCACAAGGTGTAATGTGAAGTTAGACCTTGAGGATAAAAGCTTTGAAAAATGTTTTTAGACATTGCTGTGTGGATTGAGAATATGATCAACCCAATGGGCTTTTGAGTGAACTTTAAGTTTTCTTTTTCATCCAATTCAAGTGCACTCATTCGTGTATTGAATACACCCATCAAATTCATAAAGACTTGACAGTTTGGATGCTTAACTCTTGACCTGACTGTTAAGGTTTCGTGCATCTGTCTGCTGGATTGGTAAAAAAAAAGACACACATTCCTTCCCAGTTTGATGGGTCATATCCTCAGTTACGAAATGGTGTAAAATAGCTTTAGTAATTTGAATAAACATAGAGGTTTTGAAGATGTTTAATTGTGCCTTTATGACTCCTACTTATAGATACCCAGTGGAATGTTTGGCAGTAGTGGAGCAGCACAAACCCGGGCCATGCAGCAGCAGCCTCCTCAGCCACCTGTGCCACCTCTCAGCTCCTCCCAGCCTAGTCTACGTGCTCAAGTGCCTCAGTTTCTCTCCCCTCAGGTAAATACACACACATAATAAAGGCAGAAAGTAAAGTTGGCTGACAGATGGTACTGGTCGTACTATAACCAGGGAACATGATTTGACACCCAAAATTGTAAATATTGATCTCTTTACTACTGCATTTTTCTTTCTCATTCCATGTCTTAACCCATTAAACATGTACCCTGGCTTTGTGAATGTGGCTGTAATTTGTGCTGCATTGCAGTGATGTTGAAATACTCTTTTAAAATGTAATGACTATGAATTAGTAGAATCATTTCAGCCTCTCATACTATTTAGAAGTAAATAAGCAGAAGTATATTATGAGGTTAAAAACATCATCACAAATTACTGTCTCGGAACAGCTGTGACTTTTGAAACCTCTTGGCTATGCAAGAGTCCTCTGCCAGACCCTTTCCTCTTCTCTTTTCCTCTTTGCACACATGTAGTAGTGACTAGTTTTACCTTGCCAGAAGCTGCTCTTGCGCAGTTGTTGTGATTTGCAATGACTAACTTGTCATCTCCCGTTTCTGCCTCCCAATTCTTTCCTTCCCTCCAGGTCCAAGCACAGCTCTTGCAGTTTGCAGCAAAAAACATAGGTCTGAACCCTGCACTTTTAACCTCACCAATAAACCCTCAACAAATGACCCTGTTGTACCAACTTCAGCAACTGCAAATGGTGAGTCAACATCCCTCTTTGCCCACTGTTTTTGTCACCCATCTTATACTTAGAGGTTTTTGGCAGAGAATGTGTGTTGTGGAAATTTTTAATCTGAATGGAGAGGATGTGAAACAGAGCACAAAATAGTAAAACGTACCAATAAAGAATGTGTCCATGTGAAAACATATGAGAAATTAGAGGTTAATGGGTTAAAATAAAACAACATTTATCAAATGGAAACCATTGACCACCCCCTCTCTTACTCTGTTTTATTTGTTCCTCTATTAATGTGTTTTTTATTAATATATTGTACATCGTTCCCTTCATTTAGGCATACCAGCGTTTACAAATCCAGCAGCAGATGATGCAGGCGCAGCGCAATGTTTCCGGGCCCATTAGACAACAAGAGCAGCAAGTGAGTCACCAAATGCACCATTACACCCAAACAAAGTATGATCATAAAGGTCATTCATTTTATCTGTCTCGTCACATGTGAGAACTGACTCAAAACAGTGTGATACAACTTTTGAGGTTTCACATGATACCATAACAACAGCAGATTTAAAAAAAAAAAAAACATGCACTGTTAAACAGGAGTTGCTCAAACTTAAAGAGATTTGCATGGGAACTTCTCATTCAATATTAGCCAACAACTTGTTCTGCTTTTGTGAAAAGGAGAAAGAGTTTTGCCTTTGTAATTTTGGTTCTTCTCGTCAGAAAGATATCTCTCTGTCCTGTCTGTGCTGTTTCATGCTCTTATTTTCTCATCCTTTCCCTACTAACCTTATCTGTTTTATCTCTTTCATTATTTTCCATCCAGCTTACTTTTGCCGCCACATAATTTGACTTATGTAAATTATGTCTGCTTTTCTTGCCCTCATTGCCCAATACTTCCTTTTCAGATGCGTCATTGTGACAGTCCCTCTTTTTTTTCTTCTAGGTTGCACGTACAATCACCAACATGCAGCAGCAGATCCAGCAGCACCAGCGTCAGCTGTACCAGGCGCTGCTGATGAAGCAGCAGCAACTTCCCTCTCATTCCTCCTCCTCTTCCTCCTCCACTGGTCTGCATCCCCCTGGTGGCCCTGCCGGAGGCCCTGGCAAATCAACCCTGGACCCCTTCACAGGCCCACACCAGGCTCCGGGCCTCGCCGACACACTGCACACCAAAGAGCCGCCGTCTTCGCCCAACGCCTACAGCACGTACCCTCTCTGTGAGTCTAGGACATTGCACAGCACCAGATTGAAAAGAATACCAGTGAATGTGTCCGTGAATCAGTCCATAGCCATTTTCTGTGAGAACTGCAGCTTCTGACAATACGTTAACACCTCAATCATCTCCTAAAAAAGGATCATTATACAACAAGTAGTTCCAACCGAGCAATCTGATTGGTCCACAAGACATTTAGAATGTGCTCAAATCAGCATGACAGCACAGCTTACTCATCTAAAAATATTACTCCGCCACATACATTTTACTTTGTTGGTCATAGTTGTATAATCACAAGATTACACTCGAGGGTGTCCTTTAACGTCATTTGAGCAAAGCGCCTCGGCTTTCTCCATCAGCTGTGCCGGTGACACGGCGCTATGACTTAAAATTCATGTTAACGTTTGCGGGTGCAGAAGCTACATCTGTGTGACCCCATGTATTTCCATGGAAACGGGATAAACACTTGCCAAAACCTTTTAATTTTGAGAGCAAATTGCTCCTCAACATGAACAGATTTTGATTATACATTTTTCTTTGTTGGTCATAGACCGCATCACTGTCGTGCTCAAATGACAATAAAGCACACCCTCTCGGTTAATATTGCTTTAATGAACAGTTCTTTTATGAAACTAAAATTGTTTTCTTTTCTTAAAAATAAATTCACTGCCAACTTACACATAATGAATAAAATAAAATGACATGTTTGGTTTTTCTTGTGTGTGTGTGTTTGCGCAGCTGGACTGAATCCAAACATGAATGTAAACTGCATGGAGGTTGGGGGTCTGTCCTTGAAGGAGCCCCCTCAGCCCCAATCCCGCCTGTCCCAGTGGACACACTCCAACTCCATGGACTCTGGCAACTCCTCAAACATGGAGAACAACCTCAATAAGCACGGTATGTTGCAGAAAAGTACACAGAAGCATGCATATTCAGTACGTCAGTGATGAAAAATGAAAAATGGAACCAGCTATGATTCAACAGGGATTAGAAATTAGAGAAAAAGGTCACTCTTTCCAGAAGGTGAAATAGCTCTTTTCTGTACAGGAGACATAAATGGACCTCAGAACTGAGAGAGAAAAGTGCAAAGTGTACAACAGTGAGGGTTCACGGCTAAGACTTATTTTTAATACAGCCCTAGTATGAATAACAACAGTGGCTTTCTGTACTGTTAAATATAATTAGATTAATTGTGTCAGCCACGTACCAAGACACATTTCAGCCTCTGACTTGTTTGCAGATGAGAAATTCAACAATTGACACCAGCTTGTTGTCACTCAGAAGCTGTTTCTCTGTACACTGGCTTTTTCTAAGAAATCTCAGAACCGAAAACACCTGAGGTGTCAAGAGTGCCTTGCACTGACAGTGACAGTTCAGTCAAAAGCTGCTCGAGCTTTTTCGGTTTGTCGTTCACTGATAGAGCGAGCTTAGGAGCACAACCTGTGAAACCTCTCCTCACACAGATGGAAACCCTGACACCACATATTTTAGGTTTCTGTATACCCCCGGTGACACTCAGAACTTGATTTTATTGTCCTTGATTATTCTGTGCTGTAGTTTTTATATATATACATATATACACACACACACATACATATATACATATACATGTATATGTATATATATATACATATATATATATAAACAAGTATGATCACCTCTGAATATGGTTAAATAAAGTAAATGTATAATAACAAAACAACCAAAAAAGTGTTTGTGTCTTTAAATTAGAAAGTAAAATACAGTTAACATGAGACACCACAGTCTGCATGTCTTTCAGTCTCATACTCACACTCTTCAAGCTGTTTGGTCAGTTTTTGGACCACAAAAAACAGAGAGATACATTGACCAATGTGGATTTTCGTGCCAAAACACATTGGGATTGTTTACTGTCTTGAAATAAGTAAATGGCTAACTGGCACTAACTTGTTGACGCCTACACTTTCCATTTTAACATTTACCGCAAATTATCATCAGGTTCTAATCTGCACTTTTTTTTCTCTCCGTGCGTTTTGCCACCAACACTTAAATAAGAATCTATCAGCCAGAAACACTTATCATAAAGTATCATCCATTTTCCATTCCATGTACTATAGAAACATGTATTGATGGCTTTAAGAGGTACCCAGTTCATCAGTAATCTTACCCTTATCACACCAGTGACATTTAACTTGGAAAAAGTCCCAAATCTGCATTTATAATGTTAATATTTTGCATGTGTAAGAACTGATTTTATGAACAGAAGTAGGTTAAAGAGTCTGAAATTCCACATAATGCCTATAACCTGTGCAAAAAAAGATAAACTATACATTGTTTTCTTACTTTATTTATTTAATTTATTTAGTCAAATTGAATTTCATTTTGTCTCTTATTTGTTTCTCTACATGCTAGGTGCCATATCTGCTGCCTCTACCCTGGGCCCCCCTGGGAAGCCCCCCCAGCTGGAGGACTCATACAGCCCTTACAGTCTTATATCCAGCTCTGAGTCGCCCACCAGCCCTCTGGTGCCACCTGACAGCTGGGGCCAAGGCAAGAGCCCCAACGAAAAGATCTCTAACGGGACCAACATTAACTGGCCCCCAGGTGAGGAGAAGATACAAATATTGTACACTTTTATTAGCCAGACTGGTTTACGGGCGGTGCTATTGTCTTTTCATTGTCTTTTCCTCTTTTTGGTGTGGTGATCAGTAGTTAACACTAAAAACTGACTACAAAACAGACATGAGTTTATAAGCAACGGCAAAAAAGTTTATGAGTAATTCTTATGAAAGCAGTGGCTTAGAGGCTTGTTTGGATTGGTTAAACTGTAGGGGAGTCATATTATAGCAGCATTTAATTTATGCAAGATGTGATCTTGTTTTTAAAAGAAAGCCTTTTATTCAGTGCTTTATTTTTCACCCTTAGAGTTCTGCCCAGGTGTGCCATGGAAGGGCCTTCAGAACATTGACCCCGAGAATGACCCCAACATGACCCCTGGCAGCGTTCCCAGCGGTCCCACCATCAACACCAACATCCATGATGTCAACCGATACCTGCTGCGGGACAGGAATGGAGGTATGGACAGAAGTGAGGCCATAAATATCACTTTAAGACAACCAGTAACCCTTCACTGTGAATTAGATGTAAATTAATACTCACTTAGACAAGCTTACTATCTGTATTCCACCACAGGCCCTAGTATCATGTGCTTGTACTGATGCAGACATTAAGTTACTTGTTTTTTTTTTCTTCCTCTGTCTCTGCTCACAACACTGTTACTCTACGACCACATAGCCACTTCCCCAGCTCCTCCACTTCAGAATGGCTCTCTGCCTCCATCCAACAGTGACTGGCCAGTCAATGGCTACTCTAGCTCTTTCAGTCTGTCATCCTCTGATGGAGACAGCTCAGGTACACATCCAGCATATCTTTCCTCCGTGTGTGGACCTGCTAAACCCCTCTTCATCTAAACAGGAGCCCTAATAGCCCTTGGACAGTCCCAAACCTTACCCAAACCCTGACCTGTTTTATGACCCTTCTTACTCCAAATCACACCTAAACTTGTTCCCTCTGTGCCTCTGTTAACACCTTTACCGATACTAAGACAGCAACCTCGCCTAAATGTGACCTTAAACCATCTGTGCCCCTTTAACCCAACCCGCAAAAAAACAAGCCTCAACCCAGATGGTCATGACATCAGTACACACCCTGTGTTTTCCATGTGTGTTTGTGTGTGTGCTCTTCAAAAAGATCAAAAAGGCAAGGGATTCTCATGAAGAATTGAGTTCTTTTCTTTGTGAAAAGTCATTTATGATGTGACTTGTAAAATGTACTATGTTGAGACACTATTTCTCTACAAGCATCTTTTTTGCTTTGGCTAAAATGTTAAAGGGAAGACAGAGATTACCCGTAATTCTGAACACAGATGAGTTTGTTTAGCACAGCTTTAGAGAGACAGATACTGAGTCTTTCCTAGTAGAACAGTAGATCTAGTTTCCTCTTGAATTCCATGCAGTCAGTTATGTGTAATATAGTGAATAGCCTATTGAAACAAAGATTTCAGGTGGATGTGCTAATTTTCACCTGACTCAGTTATATCTCTACATCTTTGTCTCTAAGTTTTATACTCAGTACTTAACTGTCCTCAATCTTCCCACCCTCTCTTTGTGTAAAGGTAAACTGTCTGACATGAAGTCCACCTGGTCCCCAGGGCCCATCTCCCAGAGCCAAGCTTCTCTGTCCCACGAGCTGTGGAAAGTCCCACAGGGGCCGCGCAGCACCACAGCTCCTTCTCGACCCCCACCAGGCCTCACCAACACCAAGCCCTCCTCAACATGGGGCGGCAACTCGCTGGGCCTGGCCCAAGGCTGGAGCGGCTCCTACTCCTCTGGTGAGCGTTCATTTTTATCAGAGGCACCCAGGGGAGCTGACTGGACACTATCTCAGTCACAAGCTCATGCACCGTTACTTCAGACTTTTCAACCAACCTGCGATTTCAGCTGCAATTCAAAGAATGATATTGAAAAAAAGAAAAAAATAGATACAACAGATTTGCATCTACTTGTGTACCTTGTCCAAATTAATTCCATGGGAAATATTCCCTACTTGTGTATCAACAATTGTGAATCTCAGATTTCACTTTGAAGTATTTCTCCTTATATGGACAAGATCCTCTTAGAGTATCTTGTTAAAATGGAATATAATTCCAATAAGAAGAAACAATTCAATTGCTGAATTGAAGCTGTTTACGACATCAGTAGTAAATAATTTCATTTAAACAAAGTCTTGAATTAAAGGCAACTTTCACCAAGGTAAAAGCACAGATATCTATTTTGCTATGAAGTATTTCACACCTAGCAAACACAGATTTGACTGTAGATGCATAGGTGTGGCGAAGTTCACAGCTGTGACTGTGTGCTTGCAGCACTCGCTTTGTAAATGCTGGCTGAACACACCCTGCCAAACTGACATTTTGAGGTTTACTGGCTCTGCAGAAAGCCACATTTAAGTATCATACTTGTGACCTTGTTTTGACATGACACGTCTACGTTCATGTCGATGAAAAAGGAAAGAGTACTTTTAGTAGCGCAGATGAGAAGCATGACTGGAAGTAGATAACAAACTTTTTCTGCAGTTTTTAAACTCTGTGACCTCAAGCCCAGAGCCCTCAGGCCCTCTTAAAATAATGTGACAGACACACAAACTTTGAAAGGCAATTACATTTTTAAATATATAGGTTCCCTTTTAGAATTCCATTATAAAGGCTCTGTCACTTGAAATCTGTCACACTCTCAATACTTTTTAAAGGAGGCGGCATCCAGGCTTCTTATCATTCATTTACTTATTAGACCATCTTGTTTTTAATTTCAGTATTGACCCAAATGACTTCAATGTAAAGACAATAGCTAAAACACTTAATACTTTACATTATAATTGTCTTGTTTCTCTTACAGAGGGAACCACCTGGAGTACCGACAGCTCCACCAGGACCAGCAGCTGGCTGGTGCTGAGGAATCTCACCCCACAAGTACGTACTCGTGTGTATTATGAGTAGAGCCAGCATAGTTAAATATGAGGAACTCCAATAGATCTGCTCATGAATCATTGTCATGTCTCAAAATAAGAAAAAAAAAACTGTCAACAATAATTAATCTGATGGACAGGATGCTCAAAGTGGAGCAAACATGATTTTGTGCTTTCAGTTTGCTTCTGAGTAAGTGAGTAAAATGCTTGCATGTTATTTAGTTATCAGTGTAGAAATACAGTAAAGGATAAAAATAGATGGTGGACAGTGAGTAGGGGAAATGAAGTGTGTCTGAAAATATAGTATCAATAAAATGAGATATTAGTTGTAACTAAAATTTGCACCTTGGTTTTCTTCTGTGCTCCAGATTGATGGTTCAACTTTGCGGACCCTGTGCATGCAGCACGGCCCCCTGATCACATTCCACCTCAACCTGACCCAGGGGAATGCTGTGGTGCGCTATAGCTCCAAGGATGAGGCTGCCAAGGCCCAGAAGTCTCTGCACATGTAAGCCTCAGATAAAATCTCTTCCCTCAGCCAAAGTGTTGAATCAAATCTTAATTTTTGCACTTATTTCCTTTTAACTCCCACTTCCTATTTTTATATTAAAGTGACGCAACTTCAACAAAGAGAGGTGGAAATGGGAAAACCCATTGTTCCTAGTTTCTTTTTGGTGTTTTCCCATAATGAGAACAATTAAGCTTTTTGGATGAGTGCAAACAAAGTTATTTTTGTATCTGGGCAGTCACATGAAGGAGTACGTGGGGAGTCATGCTGTAGTCAGCTGTACTGTAATATTACCGTGATAATTGTAATCATGAAAGTGAAAATGGGAGGAGATACTAGTGTCTGTGGGCACACTGTCTGCATCCACAGACACTAGTCCCAAATTTTATTTTGCTAATGGTGGTTGTCATGGAAACAAAATACAAGATGTGTGACCCACTTTTCATTACCAGTTGTATGAATTGTGATTATAGCAGCGCACGAAGAAGCATAATAGCATAATCAAGCTGTAAATAATCAGAATCATTTGCTTAAAAAGTATGTCAGGTGTATACTGGACCATTTTTACACAAAGAACACATTTTTAAAACATTTAAACTATTAGTTCTTTTTCTGGTTGGCTTTTCACTGCCAATGATTTTCCTTTTTGTCCTCTGTAAGGTGTGTGCTTGGAAACACCACCATCCTGGCAGAGTTTGCCGGAGAGGAGGAGGTGAACCGCTTCTTTGCACAAGGTCAGTCGCTAGGGGCAAACACCACTAGCTGGCAGGCCAACCCGGGAACCAATCAAAACCGGATGGGCGGGGCAGCGCAGTCCCACTCAATTGGCCAGTGGAGCAGCAGCGGCGGTGGAGGCAAGGCCAGCGGAGGTGACCTGCTGTGGGGCGGGGTGCCCCAATACTCCAGCCTGTGGGGACCGCCGAGCGGAGAGGACGCCCGCGTGATCGGGAGCCCCACCCCCATCAACACCCTGCTGCCTGGAGATCTGCTGAGTGGGGAATCCATGTAGGATGATGCCACGATACACTAACCAACCAACCCACCACCACCATGTCATATAAGCCATCGGTGGAGAGTGGGGTGGGAAAAAAAATACAAAACAAACAAAAAAAAAAATTCATGAACAGGAGCGAAACCCAAGCAAATCATGTGGCGATAATCAGTATCAATTTGAACTGTTTTGAACTGTGAATTGTGATTCAGAAGGAGGGGGTCCCTACAACACAGACTGCAGGCTCCAGTCCTTCTGTTTTACTTTTGTCCTTCTTTTTGGTTTGGTTTACCTTTTTTGGAGAAAAACTTTTTTTTTTTCCTTTTGGTATTTTTGAAATGCATCACAACAAACTGAAATGACACACAATACAAAGAAACCTTTTAAGTGTTTTTAGTTTTTCCATAAGTATACATGACATTCTGTGTGAAGTGTTTTTAGGAGAAGCAATCAAAGCTGCCATCTGAGACTTTCCTTTTCCCTCCAAAAAGAAAAGAAAAAAATCATCCCAAAATAAGACTTAAAACAACCATTCCCAGCATGTCCATGGCCAATGATGTGGTTCAAAGACCTTTACTAGTTATGTTAACATTTGTTTCTCAGCACTAATATTAGCCTTAAGTGCTCTCTGGCCCAGGTCCTTCCCAAGCCACCTTTTTTAGTTTGTTTTGTAACTGAAGAAATAGCTGAAATCTTGCACAGTTTCACCTCTGAGCCAGCAAGTGGTACAGGACACGACTGGTGACCAACTCTGTCACTGGGCAAGTAAGGAGGCCTGGCCACGTGACTGGCCCTACCAATCATCAGCTTAATTATTTTAATTTGTCTTCTCAAAGGGATTGACTCAGCTATTAAATGTTCTCTTTTTTGTAGGTTTAGATCCAAGCGCATTTTTGATATCTATCACAACATATAAGCTGAGAGAAGATTATTTGTCAACCTCGTTGCAAGTCTCCGTTTCCATACATGACCATGTATGTCCGGTGGCACCTAATCATTGACGTCTGCAAGCCCAGATCCTTCAACTTGGAACCCAGTCCACTTACTGGAGCTTTGTTGAATTTTCTATTGTCCGATTTGTTTATGAAGCCCAGCGATCTGTATGGTCAGCCAGTTTTCGGGAGAAAAAACGAACACAATTTCACCTTCATGTGACAGTTCATTGTGCAATATACACCATAGACTTTTCATCCGTCCATACTCGATGTCCACCGGAACTGGTTTCTCTTTTGAGTTTTGTTTTTTTGTTTTCCTTTTTTTGATTGTTGCTGATTGCAGCAAAGACCTTGGAACTTCAGAAACCTTACCCCTTTTCAAAACTTGGATTCCTTCCAGGCCACCAATCCCTCTGAAACTGTTGGGAAAACTCTGCAAAGAGGAAGAAGCAGCTGTTGAACTGTGCATGCAGCAAACTGTTAAAGAGTGAAACTGGGTTCACAACAATGCACACTTCCTCTCTGCGTGCCACAGCCACACCCAACAGAGACTTGAATCCACAGTGGGATTGAATGGTTCTGGGTATCTGGCACAATACCAAATAAGAGGGGTTTCTCCTAATGCAGTAGACCTACGAGTGTTCCTTGCGTTTGGTACTGTACAAACAGAAGAGACTAAGACTTTTATAAATTCAAAGGGTTTTATCATAGCACTTATGAAGAGCAAATCGCTTCAACTGCAATCCAATAAATCAAAAAAGGAGCAGCAAGAACATTGAAAACAACAAAAAAATCCTGCTCTTTTATGTACTGTATCTGTTTCTTGGAAATGTGTCTGGCGTTGTTCCTCTGGTAGCAGGATGAAGGGAAACAAAACTGAAATGTACCATTGGACTTTGGGGGAAAAAACTGCAGTCTATGATTTTTTTTTTTTTTTTTCTTTTTTTGAACTTTATCAAAGTGAATATCACTGTTACTCCAAATGTTTAGCCTTGTTCTGTTTGGAGGCACTAGACTTGCAACGTCAGCTGTCTCTGACACCTGCTGGCCAGTCAGCCAACCAGTCAGCCAGTCAGTAAGTCGGTGGGTGAGTCAGAGTGGGGTGGGGAGGGGGAGTGTCCACTGAGTGCCTCTCTGTTGTGGTCCTCTGGGTGTCAAGCGGCAGCCCCACTTCCTCCCGGCTCCATTTGAACCCTCCCTCAGTCTGGCAAAGAAAGCGGCTCCTCCAAGACTGGCCAATCACGGCTCTCTGCCACGCGCGGCATCTCAACGGGGGCCCGCCACCACTCGACCCTGCTGTCGTCCTGCCCTCTCCCCCATCTCTCAGTTCTATGACACAAAGATCACTTTAGCTGGAAGATGTAATAGTCATATTTCTGGAATTTTTGCCAGTGTACTTTTTTTCCTTAAAAGATCGTTTGACTTTATTAATTTTTTTTTTCCAATATGTTCTATTGTTATTTTTGTCTACATGCAGTGGTCTACAAAATACTGGCTGCTGAACTAGCCCTTCACTGTTCATATGCAGAAACACTTTGGTCAGAGGTGCCTCTGTATGTTCATCCTGTGTATTGAATGCAAAACGAGGATCAATACTACAGACCGTTATTGATTGTCTATTTGTTTTTAACTGATCATGCTTTTGTGTTTGACAGTATTCTGTAGTACTTCCAGGTAGTATCTTGAGATGTGTAAAAAAAAAAGAAAAAAGAAAAAAGGGTGTGGGTGTTTGTCGCTCCAAGCTGCTCCGCCTGCCCGCAGGCTGTCCCCCCTTGCCCTTTGCCTAGCTGCTACACTATAACCTCCTCTCCTCCTCCACCTCAACCAGACCCAGTAGCCCTCCCCTGACCAGGCACCAACAGGCCCTTGTATCTGTTTCTATGCAAAAGACTAGAGGCTGGGGCCCTTTACAGCACGCCAAACCTGACTTGGGAATGAGCACTCCTCCCAGAGCTTAGCAAACCTGAACACCCTCCCACCCCCCCACCCCCCGTGCGCTCTTGTCAGCACTTCAGAATGGCCACTGTTTCTGTAAAGTCAGGCTAAGCCACCAGAACACTGTCATTTACTAAAGTCCGAACACTTTATCAAAGGTCGGCCTTTCTCTCTGCGCTGAAGACACTTCTGTCCAGCTTGATCTCAGGGTAGGGGAGTTGATGATACCAAGTATGAGATGCAGCTCTCCGTATCTGTCCTTTCTACTGTGAGAGCAAAGTCTTAAAATTTAAAAGGCCATCTGCGCAACAATATGTACAGACCTCATGCCTCGAACGTAATCCTAATTGGAAGAGAAAAGGCTTGTATTGAATCCTTTTCTCCAAAGGTGGCCTATAGTTACTGTTTGGGGGCCTATTAAATGCATGTAAAAGATGCCAACGAATCGTGCCAATATAAATTTGCTGTGTCATACTGTGTCTTTTGTAGACAGCACTTCTGTTCCCTGTTTGGAGGAGCTTTGATAACCTTTGCAGAGGGTGCAGCGGGGGACAGGAGGGATCAAACAAATGGGCGGCAACATCACACCCTTAAATGACTGAGATTTTTTTTTTTTTTTTATGCTTTTGTGGGGAATGCCCCATGCTAAGGAGAAAATCTACTCAGTTGGGGGTTCCAGTTTGCTACAGTGCACAGTTGCTGATGGGTAATCCCGGGTACATATTTTTTTAAAACCAAAAATGAAATTGCATTTTAACGTCATTTTTATGAAGTTTGACATAAAAATCTTAAAAATGCTAAAAAATCTAAATGAAAAAAAAAAAGATCTATAATATGTTAAAGCTCTGCACTTCTAGCTGAAACGTCTCCGGTCATCAGTTTCTACTACCACCATCTAAAGGAGTAGACTGGTGGCCGGGGTGCCTTTTTGTGGATGCTGTATTTATCTTGTTTTTATGTTTGTGTCCTGCTCAAAGCGGGCCCACTGAACTGTACATTTCCACAGACCCAGATGGCTTGGGCCCACTGTATCAGCCTCACTCCTCTCACTCTGCATCAGCAAGAGGGGAGGGGGCGCATTTCAAGAGGTACAAAGTCTTAAAAACATTTAAAAAAAAAAAAAAGTTTAAAAATTTAAAAAAAAAAAAAAAAACAACAAGAAAACGGGAAAAGGCTACCTTTCAGGACTTGCAGTCCTGCAGCACACAAGCAAAAATCACTATTGCCTGTTTCTGTAACTGCCTTGATCCAAGCTCAGACAGACCCAATAGCCGAGGACCTCCCAGCATCCTGTACTAACTGGAGAACCCTGACAGTGAAGGGGGTTTCCCATGCTGCACCAGCATCGAGAGGCTCTCCTCTCTACAGCTCTGTTCTAGATAACAGTATATACTGTATGTATACACTACATATATATATATACTGTGAGTACGGTGTGTGGTATCACCTCTTCAGACTTCTTGGATCGTAACCTCTGAAACCTTTTGTTTTTGTTTGAAAGGTCTTGGTTTAATACATCTGAAAAAGAGCAATATGTATTTTCCCCGCAAATAAGTGATACGAAGGAAAGAATTCGGGTCGGGTGTAAACTGATACTTGATTGATTGAAAGCTGTGTCTTTCTATGGAGTTGGATATGCACGTTCTGGTTTTGATGACATATTACAGTACTTTGAAGTGCTTGTACTGTAGATATGTGTATTTGTTTGTTAATTAGCCTGTCTAAAAGCCCAACCTGAATCACCTGGTTTGATGCATATTTTACCCAGTTGATTGAAAAAAAAAAAAATCACAAACATATCAAAACAAAACAAAATATTGAACATAAATACTTGAATCAAGGAGCGCCAATAACGTAATGTGAAGTCAGTAATTTTTTTTGTTCTCTCCATCTGACAGGTACACTTAGGGGCTTTTAGAGAATATCAAAAATGTATTGCATTAAGTTACAAATACAAAATCTCTGAAAAAAAAAATGCAAAAGTCATCTTAAATGTGTGCTTGAAAGTCAGATGTTTGTATGAATGTGTGCGCAAGAAACTGTGTGTGTACAGGGCACATGGCCTGCTGTTATGTTCCACTCAGTATGTTATATTTTGTGTCTGTTTTTATCTTTTTTTTTGTTGTTGTTGTTCTTCTGTCAAAAACTATTCTGATAGACATTGTTATTATCTTCTAACGTTGCACTGAGTGTCTTCTACCCCTCACTCAGCTAATCGTAGATAAATGAGTCTAAGTACGGAGGGGAGATGGTGACAATTCATGTGTACATGTTTACTCAAGGACTTAATGGATTTTTTTCATTCTATCTGTAAAAAGTTTATCTACCTTATAGTGGCTTTTATTGTGGAATAATCCAATACAAGGATTATCATTGAGTATTGCACCATTTTGTTCCAATTATACTAAAAAAATGGAGAAAAAAAATCAAAAAAGAAAAAAAAACTACAAAAAAAACTACAAAATGAAAAAAACGGGGAAAAAAACAAAGAACTGTGGCCATAGATAGCTGTAGAAGGACTAGTAATCCCTATGTTAACTTCATGTGGAAATGGAAAGGGATAAAGTGTGGGAGGTGAGTTTGTTACAAGACTCATTTCAGAGGTGCCTATCTTTTCTGTTCTTGTTTTGCAAAAGCCACTTGTCGTTTACAAGCATTTCATTTGTCTGAAGTTCAAGGAACTAGGAATTTCTAACAGGAATGTTGTAAAAAACAAAAAAGACAGAAAAAAAGGACAAATTTCATCTTCCATCAAATATGGACATGAAAATCTTGCAAAATGAAGATTTATGCTACTTTCAGAACTCTGGGATTGATCAGTGTTGTGTCATACTTCAATTTTTAATTTCTCTTTCAGTGTGGACAGACTATCTTTGTATGTATTGAGTTGTGATTTTATGTTTTCTGTAAGCGACGCAGTTTGCTCACTATCTTGCACACTCATAAAAAGATGTGGATTTTGTCTCAGGAAGACCAGGGTTCCAGATATCAACTCCATCATTTCTAGGTTTAATGTTTGTGTGAAAAAAAAGCAACTGAATACAATTAAACTCCAAGAAAGCACTGAAGGTTATGAGTTTAACAGAATATAGAGTACCATTGTTTCTTTAAAACTACAAAAAAAAATGTTCGTAGCAAGTTACATATTTACCAAATAAGACTGAGAATCAACTTTGAAAAAAGTGGAGTGCTTTACATGTGAAATCTAAGTAGAAATTGCTTTACATTTAAACAACGATCAATGGTTTTGATTGTCAAAAAGACAGAAGATGCATTTGTATGTTTTGACTCTGTACTTTTAAGTTTCCATCCTGTAGTTCAGGAGCATCGTGCAAGAAGTTTTTTTTCTTTGTTTGTTTTTAATCATCTCTCCTGTCTGTTAACGCGTCTGTTCCTGTGACAGGTATTCAATAGTTGAGACATTTCTTCATGTAACAGATGGTTTTCAGAGGCAGGTTGAAGTGGATGAATTAAGCTGGTTTTTAAAGGATCATGATCTATGCACAAGTGGGAGGGAAGAGTCCAAACCGCCACAGCTGTGTAATGCAGGCGTTTTGTCGACTCAAGACTCTGGGGTTTAGGGTTTGATGTAGGGTTGTTCTTGTTTTTGTCTATTGCTCAAATTTCCTCCACTCTATTTTCTCCCCCCACCTCCTTATTATCATCTATGTCATCTAATGTTTCAGCAAAACTTTACATTGCGTCACCATGCTGTGTAATCCTTAACCAATGAGCGCTTATCCTTCTGCTAAAGCACTGTGGGTTGTACTGAGAAAAAAAAAAGCCCATGACTTTTAAGGCTGTCTGTTTTTTAAGGGAGGAGGGAGGGGGGGTGGGTGGGGGAATGGGGGTACTTTGCCTTTGCCTTTCTCTTTACTTTGAAAAAAAAACATTAAGGAAAAATGTCTGTAACTGAAATACAAAGTTGTGGCTTTTAATGTTGTTCTTTTTTCTCCTCATAGAATGTGATTGTTAAGGACATGCACCGAAAAAAAATGTTTCCATGGTTTATGGAGCTTCTTTCGGACTATATTAATAAATTACAAATTTTCTTGGCTGTTACTGAGTGTCATGTGTTTTTTGGTTTTTGGTTTTTTTTTTATGATTCCTAATTTGCTTCCCTTATGACTCAAAATGACTTCAAAGTAACTTTATTATTTCAGTGCATACAGATTAAAAGTGTAGTAGAGCAGTAAAAATGAATATTCTTTTATACAGCACGTTAGGGATGGGCAATATGGCAGTCTATACTGTGTGATGACAAATTTCTTATCCCTTCAGTATCACTGATGGCATGGTGGTACAGTGCTTAGCACTTGCATATAAGCAAGTGACATGGTGACGATTTTTTTTTAAGGCATTGCTAAACTAGCACAACCAAGTTCAACACTATGAACGTCCTCCAGGAGAGACCATCTGAGCATGTGCACCATCATCCCCATATTAAAACAATTTTGCTTTCTACTTCTCAGTGACAATCTGTTTTTTCACGCCACCTAAGGCAACATTTGCTTTCCGACATGTTGAGACAAAACAGAGTAAGCGACTACTTTTTTCAAGCGCAGCCCGACCATAACACTGTCCCACTGATTTACAGTTGGTGGCAGTAACGTGTAGAGAAATGTGTCAAGAAACACAGTGAAGAAGACGACTGCTGGCTCGCAATGTAGGTTTCAAATTGTTCCAAAAAAACGACTATTTTTTTCTTACAAGACTCTGGAAGGCACCTTTAATTTGCTGAAAAACACCAAAACAGACATTCATGTCTGCCTATGTTCCACTAACAATTTCTATAACAATACCATATATACTGACATTTTGATATAAAATTCAGAGCTCACATCTTATCCATATTGCCCACCCCATTGTTAGCCAACATTTACAAAGGTTCCTAAGGAAATGCCAAAATACAAACATTGTTTCAAAGTAGCAGTCAGTCAGTATACATAAGGTGAAATCTTAGCTGTGTAAGTCTGTTGAAGGAACTTTAGAGTGATAACTGGAGTCCAATGTGTCACAGACAGGTGAGTCGGAGTCTTAAGTTCTTGGACAGAGGGCCCCACTCGGGCTTTCATAATGGTTTTCAGGACAGGATTTCTTCACAACGCAGTTTGTGTACTCGGAAGGCTCCATTTCCTCCCGATGGCGAGGGCCCAGTTTTCGGCTGAGAGGCTGCACCCCGGCCATCTCCTCATAAATAGGAACCTGAGGGTGTGACTCAACTCTGCGTGCTTTGCCCTGGCAGTCAGAGACAGGATGAAAACAAATCAGTGAACCAAAGTGCATGAACGCTCCTGATTTCCTGTGTTAAAATCAGAGTTTGTCATTTTCTCTCAAGGCAGCATCCTCAATAGGAAGTTCTAACCACGTCTCATTCTCATTATGACGTTTACCGTTTACCTTAAAAAACACACTGCAGTTCAGCACTGCTGTAAAACTTATTAAAACTAAACACAGAAGTAGAATTGGGGTCTCACTACCTTCCTCATTGAACTTCAAGAAAAACATGCTGACAACTGACAGCAAAATGTTATGAAACTAGTGTGGTTTTGTGGTGAGCTGCAGAGGAACTCTCTGACACGCTCTCAACAAGCAGGTGCTGTTAGTGGTAAAACATCACTTCTATTTTCCTCCCCTAATTCTTGTGTCAGAGCAGCATAAGTAAGTAAGCTATGAGTCCACTCACTTTATACATCACCACAAATCCGATGAGGACAAGGAGGAGGAGAATGGCTACAGCTGAGGACAGGGCGTACAGCAGGGTGGAGTAGCTGGAGCAGCCGCACTGACCGCCTGCGAAGAAGCAGAGGAGGGAGAGAAATGTTAAAGACGAATGACTTCTCCGCAGCAGCACAAATACAAACAGTCAGGGCCACAAAACGTGATGCCGCCCAGCTTTCCTGCCGCACTGCATTCTCGTCTCTGACACTGTCAAATATTCATACATTTAATCTACCAATATGGTAATCACACATAAAAACACCTGAAAACAAAGGCAGTACATAACTGTAAGTGGTTAGCTCAAGTACAACATGCTGGAATTGCAGAAACCACTGAGCCACACTTCCTTCCTAGTTCTAGACTGCAGTTTGAATACACTGTTATTAATTTAAGGGTAAATCTGCCATTGTTCTGGGCAACAATAGAGCTCCATGGCACAGAGGAATAACATATATCAGGTTTTGGCTGCCTTTGGTCTTTTCATGAGGTTTGCTGACAATAAGAAAAATGTAGAATATCACCAGAGTTATCCTTTCAGACACATAACTGGGAATTCAAAATTATTTTCTACTTCTGTGAATTAATAGTTTATGGCACTGCCCAACTTTGTTCGACATGTCAGCTATAGTGGGGCAGCACTTTTCAGTTTTTCACTTTGCTTATATTATAAAAGTTCATTATTAGTCTAATTAAAATATCTTAAAGCCAATAATTATATTTGAATATAGATTACAGCATCAACATGCCGACATCACACACCACAGTCTGCCACTTTTACAACAAATCCCCACACACACTGTTGACGGCTTTATAAGCAATGGACCACAGACATCAGAAAAATATCACCAGATTGATTGACCAACAGACTTAAGACATAAAATTGTAATGAAAAGAGCAAAAGCATACAGTATTGTGTGGTGTTATTGACAAAAGGGATGTTGTGAAAGTTTACTGCAGTCACGACAATACTGCGAGATATTGGCCAATATGAGTCTTTACTGAACTCACAGCCACAGTTATTGATATTACCAGAAGCAGTTGTGTTAGTGGAAAGCTTTTGTTGCTTCTCTTATCTGTAAAGTGACTGATGTCACCTTAGATAAAGAAGAATCAAGTATAGTTTTGCCACCCTGTGGACATCAGGGTTCATACTGGACAAACAGTCACACTGTGAGCATGGCTGAAGAAACTGACAGTATCAACAGTGGACTGACAGATCAAACACTGATTAGACATTAAAACAACATCACAAAAGAGATAAATATGGAAGCAATACAAGCGCAACAGTTGAATGAAAATAAACATCATTTTCATTTTCAAAGGTCTGGGGAAAAAAAGTGTGTTAGTTTAAGTAACCTGGTGATCAAGTCCTGCAGTGACATGACCCACCTTGCACAGAAACAAAGAACACTCGTCTCCCTAGACTGGTCGTGGTGTCGGGCCTGCCAGGCACGAGCAGCTGGCAGCTGTACAGGGCGCTGTCGTCCGGCTGCAGCTGCTGCAGGGTGAGGCTGTAGGTGATGCCGCTGGGGCTGGGCAGTGACGACAGCTGGACCCTCTCAGCGGAGAACTGGGAGGGGGAGGAGGAAGGAGGGCTGATGCTGTGGTGATGCTTTGAGTGGTACAGGATCTCCACAGGAGCCTGGCCCCTCTTCCGCTTCAGACTCACCCCCTCCAAGGCCAAGCCATCCCCATTTGGGGGGACACAAGGGAGCACGGCTGAGCCCCCGGCACAAGTCTCTACCAACCCTATGTCCAACGACCCAGGGGTATCTCCGGAGAGGAAAAAAAACTGATGTAATGGACAGGGGCACCACTACATTCTAAGTTCAAAACAGTGAGATCGTTTGGACTTTAAATATCAATAACGTGAGGATGAATCCAGAGCTTTTTTAAATAAAAAGTTGGGTCACAAAAGCTCCAAAAGCCCGTTTTGATAATTAAAACATGTTGGGGTTAGAGTTCTCAATTTATTATGTGAAGTAATCAGTGGACAAATAAATACATGTACAGTCACCAAGCAGTATTAAACTGTATTAGACCCTTTTTTTAAACAGGAGCTAGGATAGAAATCCATATTATGCAAAAATTAAATATATCATCTGCCCCTTGAAAACATATTCAGGAGAAGGTTTTATATTCTCCCAGGCATCAGAGTCATCATGGGCAATAAATGTTTGTCAAATGAGAACAATTAAGCAACTTAGATTTCAAGATCAGATAACCAGAGCTGTGTTGAATTTGCTGAGAGACCACAAAAGCGATTTCAACTGTTGAATTATTTCTTCATTCTTAATTCTTGAAATACATTCACACATGATAAATGATTAAAAACAAGTCATGATACTATTTTGATATGGCATGACTCATATAGGGTGTATTGGTTTAAAGGATTTATGAATGTTGATATTATCAACTATATATCAGTGACACGTCAAAGTTGCCAGCTTGTGAAAAACCCTGTGTTGGTGCATATCCTCCTCCAGCGTGGTAGACTTATTACTTTCACATCTTTAAATTATCAGAAAGCCCCATAACAGTCAATTTAACCACTGGCTGCAGGAGATCTAGAACAAACCCTCTGTATTATCAGTGATCAAGGTACGTTTTATTACACAGTGGTGCTTAGCAGGAGCACTAGTGCTGAGCAAACAACACCACACAACACACTCTTCAAATGTCAACCTCGCATGGATAAGTGTGCAACTGTTTTGAGCTTCTTGTCTTGTGGTAGCGTTTAGGAAAGTTTAACCTCCTATGGGTGACAAACAGGTGAGAAGTGTGTGGGATGAAACGAGAACAGAAACACTCACCGGCAGTAACGAGGAGGAAGAATTCAGTCTTCCCACGTATCTGTTCATCTTCAGCAGAGACTCTGTTCACATAAAACTCACAGTGGTAGCGGTCTGTGTCACTGGCCCTCAGTTGAGAGATAGTGGCATTCAGAGAGTGGTTGCCCGGGTCTCCACTGACACTGATGCGGTCTTTGTCGTCATTGTTGAACATAGAGGGTTCGTCCCCAGTGTGCACGTACAGCACCTTGCCTGTTTGCAGCCAGCTGCGCTTCAGGTGGACACCAAAGGGCGAGGGGTTCGTCTGCTCAACCACACAGGGTAGAACCACAGACTCGCCCTCATGCCTCTCCAAGAACTGAATGTCACTGCGTACTTGACAGGAACAAAAAGAAGTGTTACATACAGCACTTTAGATATTAAAATATATTAAATTATATTATATAATCATGTTATATTAAATATATTTGTAGAATTATTAATTAATTAAATATAATTAATTATTTTTAAGAAGTGCACAAGTTTCACAGGAAGGTTTGAGAAACATTTTGCAGCTAATTGTTGCAGTAGAAGGCAACAAAAACAGTATAAACCCAGTATGTAAAGACTTAACTTGACCAATTTCAAAGAAAACAAAAGAAATAAATACTTTTTAAAATCATATTTAATTATTTTCTGACCAATCATTAAATATACATGAGAAAAAGAAAAAATACTTTTTAAAATCATATTTAATTATTTTCTGACCAATCATTAAATATACATGAGGGGGAAAAAAAGAAAAAATACTTTTTAAAATCATATTTAATTATTTTCTGACCAATCATTAAATATACATGAGGGGAAAAAAAAGAAAAAATACTTTTTAAAATCATATTTAATTATTTTATGACCAATCATTAAATATACATGAGGGGGAAAAAAAGAAAAAATACTTTTTAAAATCATATTTAATTATTTTATGACCAATCATTAAATATACACGAGGAGGACAAAATAACAGCAACAGCTCAGAGAAGAATCCACTGAAACACCACTATAAACCATGGCCTAGAGAACAACCAGTGAAATTAATCTGATAGCCCACTATCAGTGATGCATTAGAATTCCTGTTATTTTGTCCAACCACTGTTTAAGAAATTGGCTCCCAATACTTAGTCTCCAGCCCCAGCTACAATTCACTCTGAACAAAGAAAGCAGGTGATCAGACCTCAAGCCTGAACTACAGAACAGAACTTACCAAAACCAGTTTGTGTGATGAACAGAGTCCACAAACAGGCCAGATATAGGATCCCAGTCATCTTGACCACCGCCAGGAGACACTATTAATTCAGAACCTGAGGGAAGACAGTGATGTAAACCATGACAGCACAGGTGCAAGCACTCTAAACTGAATGTCAAAAGTTTGGTTAACTGTAAATGAAACCAAGAGGAACTCCATGAGGCTCCTCCTTCAAACCTCAAGGCGTACAGAAGAGGAAGCATATACTAACCAAAACTGCATATGATGGATCAGCGTTCCTCTGAGGCCATATTGTAATGAATTAAAAATGCAACCATACAGCACAGCTGAGACAGAAACTGATTAAGATTCAGACTAAGAATCGTCTAATGAGCATCAGCAGCAAAGCAAGAACCAATCTGTGCATGTAGTTCTTTGAAAATCTTTTTTTTTTTTTTTTTTTTTTCTGTCTTGGAATTTTGCTAAAACCAGCAGTCTGACCTGAGCTCAATTAGCTTCATTCACAAAGTTTGCATTAATTGAGTTTTACATGCCATGCTCGAGAGAAACTTTCCATACACATATTCCAGAGGAAATTATGCTGTCAGTCTGTGAACAGGATGTGCCTGCTTTTTGATGATAATTTGCATCAGTGGGCGGCTAACTCTACAAAAGGCCTGATGACTGAGGGATCTGAGGCAATTAACAAAAAGAGCTTAATGCTTGACTGACCAAAGACTTGACAGAAAAAACATTCAAGTCTCAAGCTCTGACTTGGCAATTAAAAAAAAAAAAAGGTTCCCACAACAAAAGAAGAAAAATGTTAATTTTACATGCACATTTTAATGGTCAGCAATAAGAGACTTGCAATTGACTTGACTTAGACAGGAAACCTGTTCTGGGAGACTTGAGACATGACAGACAGACACAAGACACAACTCTGCCTCGTCATTTCTGACTTGCATTTTAACCTCGTTCAAACACTGAACTCTATTTTAGACGTGAGAATGATTTATAAAAATACAAATAATGCAGTAAATTATTGACTGCGGTGGTGATATGAAGCATTTTGAATGCAAAATAAGAAATGGAAACAAGCTCAAATTTAGGGCACACACACTCGGGGAGGTGCAAAACTACAGAACAATGCTTTACTCATCTATAAACAAAAAAGAGTGGGGAATTTTCACTTACTTAAAGCCAAATTTCACAAGTACATGTAGTGAGTAATCTTTATAAATCTTGTTTCAGTGTAAAAGATTAGTCGCCAGCAAAGCAATGTGACACACAACCAGCTCTTAAGTACTGTTACATTGTTCCACTGGTCCAACAGGAAACCACAAATATGTGTTTATTTGGTGGTTTTTAGTGACTGTTGACTGAATGCTACAGCTTAAGAAGAGTGCAGCAGTTTCAGAGGCCACGGCTCAGGGATATTCTCTTTAAAACCCATTTTAATTGCTTTAATTGATTGGCTTTTGTCAGCTAGTGGCTGCTGTTGAACGCATTCATAAAGTTTCCCTAACAGTTCTCGGTGGGCTAAAATTGTCTGTAGAGCATGCCGGCTCTCACTGATGCTTCTAACCACAAATTCAGGGTCACACAATGCATGACCAGTTCCTATAAATGTATGTAAATGCAAGTATCTACAATGTGAAGGAAGAAACAAAATTAAGACATGCAAATGCCATCTCAAATTTTAAGTGTTTCCATTTGATTAACTTTTACACCAATACATGCATCTGATCATTTGCAGTTATGTTGTAATACTTTTCAGTCAAAACATATATAAAGCAGATGTAATGGTCATCAAATAAAACAATACTGAATCAACAGTGAAATATTACAAAAAATACTACTAACTACAAAAAAATGTAAGTAATAAAATTTAAAATGTTATTTTAATACTTTTTTTTTTATTAATCATCTAAATACCATTAAAAAATATTACTGTTATAAGTATAAATATATAGTCTAAATATATACCATACATTTTATCATGGGATCAGTGGGCCTTAACAGGCCCTTATGAAATTTAAGAGGTCTGTATTATTCACCAATACCACTAGATGGAGCACTGGTCTCTGAATGTACACGTACACACACACACAAATAAGTTGGAGTTCCATTAGGATGACTTTCGCCTCAAGTTTTAACCAAACAATGGAAAACATGACAAGAGGGAGAAAAATAATGCAAATATTTTATTATTCATAATAATAATAATCATAATAATTATGATAATAATAATAATTTGACATTGTGATTTGTCACATTTTCATTCAAATGTTAAGCTACTTACAGTAATACAGTCAATAGTCATGGGTTTGTGAGGACCACGTTTATTTGAAATCTAATACAGTCAAACTTTGTCCTTATCAATTCTGCTTGGTCAAAAATTAAAAAGGGTCATGTCACGCAAATAACAAAGACAAAAAATGATCCTTCCTTCTAGTGGTAATCTGCTAATGTCATTTTACTTTTACCAATCGGTTTGGTTTTATTTGTACAGATTTTGATGTTTATTCCTCCATGCCAAAATACAACGTTAATGGATACTTGGCTTGGTGCTCAACACATGGAAAAATTAGAGACATTCAAACTGCAACATAACTTTGCATTGGAACAACTATATTCTGTGGGTTATCCACAATCACAGCAACTAAGACACCTTCTGGAAAGTTATGTGGCAGTTTCATTTCTTAAATTTTACACATTAAAATCAGGTGCTCATCACAAGGTGTACTACTCAGCAGAGGTATGCCCTTTTTTTTTTTTTTTTACACATTCACAATCCAAAAAAAGCTGGGAACCACTAGAGAAAAGTGATTTCCCTTCTCATTATGAGGAGATGACCCTTTAACATAAAGAAACCCCAAACACACACAACCTTAAAAGCCATTGCTGACTACTTACCATGTTCGTCCATTTCATACCAGACAGGACAAGACCGTACAAAATACAACATTCACATGTCATTGCCCAAGTCTTTGTAACCTTTGAAAACTAAAATGGAATGAACATGTCACGTAGGCATACTCTTCCATCTCTTTAACACACCACTCACAGTATATACAAGTCTCTGGTTATCCTTCAAATGTTAAAAACACACTGTAAACACAATACATTATGTAATACAATGCCTAGCATCCAATTGAACAGGACAGACCCACACTGTAATAAACATCAGGTACTTACTGGGAATAACTGACCTGTCATGCCAGCTGAGTGGGTTTTAAGGCTGAAAAGCTGATATGGATGGGCTACAGACAACAAAAACAAATACAAAGCAGTAAGTGATATGGGCAGAGGAAAACTTGTGCCACACTAAATATCTGCAAGTACTTCTTGCAACACGTTTTTCTTTTAGACGCACGAGTGCAATAAATATGTGCACCTGCTGTCTACATCTTTGCTTCAACAATCATGTTAAGTCTCTTGAGATTGCTCTCTTTGCAGCAATCTCCAACATAGGATCACTGCAGGTGACACAGACCAACGATTATGTTTAACATTTAGAGTAATAAAGATGGACAAAAAAAAACAAAACCACCCAGCAATACAAACTAGAACTGCGGTAAATACCAATCTGGGGAAGCAGCTGAGGTGTTGTACTATTATTCTTATGTTACAATTTGAAGTACCGTTAAGTGGTATATTGTTCGAGGGCTCTCCTTCTTTTGAAACTTTTACTCTCCACAATACATATTCTCACAGAAATAGGTGCAATAGCAATTGAGAGAACTGCTGCTGTAACATCTTCACAGGCAAATTGAACCATTTACCATTTAGCTGTGTGTGTCCAATGTGATTTTCCTACAGTTATGCAATTTACACAGCAATAACCACTGTACTGCTGATGCAACAGTAACAAACACTGTGTGGTAAGGAGAAAGTCTAAAATGAAGAAATCTCCAACCTTGTACTTAAAAATGAAAGTAAGTCTGCACAATCCAAAACACTGAGAAAACTGAGCTTCGCAAAACTGGAATTCAACACAGAGCTACTGTATTGTTGGGTTTGCTTTCCCCCTGTAGTGCTTGGGGGGCATGGTTATGACATATGGCAAACACTGACAATAAAGCATTCATGCATGTTCGAGTACTGGTACATATGTACAGACAAAAAAGGGAATGAAATTTAGCGCCTTTTAACCACTGTGCAATTCTACAATTATCAGAATGTAATCTGCAGTTATTTCCACCATATCATGGGTAACATGCAGTACTTGGAACCAGAAGTTGGCCAACATCTTAGTTTTGGGCTGGTGGTACACAAGACTTTAGCACACTTATTTCACTCTATTTCTGAAATGATGTAAGGCAATTTCTTTTGTACTGTAATATCCAGTTTTTTTTAGTAAAACAACATAAGATGAACTCCACAAAAACCGATGATGGCAAACTTGGTGTTTAAATGCCTGACTTTCTACAAATACCTGATGAAATCTTGTACTTTAACTGAGCCGTAACAAGTCTAGAAAATAGTACAAACCTTCATGACTCACCTCCACGTACGTCAGGACAAACCAGCATTGGATTTCAAGATGGATTTTATTACAACAGATACATAAAACATTACAAAGGATGCATACAGGTACCCTTTTAACCAGGAAATATTAAAAACAAACCTGAAATAAGAATAAAGCTAGAGACTGATGAGTCATGGATTTGTAACCCTACTCAGTTGGAATCATCTTCATTACTGAGACCCTCACCAACTTAGGTTGTGGACTTGCGTCCACCAGCACCTTGGTGTGGTGAGGGTCTCAATCACTCTACCAAAGAAATAAACACAACAAAATTGAACATATGTTTACAAGAGAAACTTGCCTTTGTAAGGGGTTGGTACGTTCATGTAACTCCAGCAGCTTCAAAAGAAATATGAATCATTTTACCACACTTCACTTCTATAAACCTGAGTGAAACCTATGGGGAAAAAAATATATCCTCACATGTCATCAAATAACCACAAAATAACTGTCAGGAACTTATGTGGTGTTTGGCTGTTTTCCAATATAGACGTTACATTAAATGTCCATGTGTTCTAACAAATAATGTTTGTCTTCACCACCACTGGGTCTTAACTGCTCTTTGTTTGCAGCTAGGTTTGAAAAAGCAGAAGGATGAGAGAAAGGTGTTAACCTCAAACCTAATGTGGTGGCTGCTTTGCTGCTTCAGTAGCGTCCAGCTGGAGACATGACAGGCGGCCTCATGCCCATGGGAGGGCCTCCCTGGTAAGGGGGCACCATAGGAGGACCCTGCCCATATGGAGGCATCCCTCCTGGCATGTAGCCTGGCATGCCCTGAGGAGGAGCACCATACTGACCTACAGAGGTAACACAAGGAGGCAAAAATGTGTAAAAATGTCCACAGATCCACAGAATCCACAGATAATGTCACTTGAAATGCAGCTTATGTAAATTAAGTTCAATGTGTATAGCTTGAACGTGCCATAGCTGAAAAACACATTCAAACCAAGACCCACAGCGCCATCGCCCTGCACATGTGCCATTGCTTTATACTGTGTGCGTGCATGTTTTTTTGTTTTTTTTCCATTACTGGATTTACTCTGGAAAAAGAAAAACTTATGTTCAAATGAACACTATAGACAAGGACTTAATGTTAAGTTGCTTATCAAAACCATTTGGCTTTAAGGAAGTCTGACATTTTCTGGTTCTGGCCCAGATTTAGATTAAAGATCAATACCAGTCTCAGTTAGCTTGGCTTTGCATAAAAAGTAGAGGAGGAAACGTCTACTGCAGCTGAAGTCTAACTAAATGTGCCTATCTCGGTGAGCTTTAGCTTAGCTTGCTGGTAACCTTAGCTTAGCAGAAAGCTATGCTAAGGCTTGGTTTCACAATGAGAATTTTCTTACCATGCATGGGATGCCTCATGCCAGGCTGCTGCGGAGGCATGCCTTGCTGTGGGGGCATTATGCTGCCCACAGCTACCACTGGGGGAGCAGCCGCATGGGCCTGACCAGGCCTGGGTATTAAACGCTGGTAACGGGGCAACTGAGCCTTCATCTCCTCCTGTTGGCAGGGACAACACACAAAGCAAACATTTAGACTAAGGAAACACTGGTATGCCCCTTACAGTACAAAGATAAATGCTCACAAAAATGATGAGGAATTGGGTACCAATGTTGGCGTGCCCTGATTTCAGACTGAGGATATTCAAGTTCAGAATCATCCTTTAATATAACCACAAAACAGAATCTACTAAGCAAGAGTAAAGATATACAATCTAAATAATCTATTTGATATTTAGTGTATATTCAATAAATATCTGATTTCATGATGAAAATTACTGCAACAACCCATTTCCCTCTATCACTAAATGTACTATTATATGTATCAGTCATTACTTACTGTGAAAAGGGCAAAATAGAAAGCTCAAGCAACTTACCAGTGAGATATCCTCATCAGGGTGGATCAACTTACTAGTTGCACTCGTGGTGGTGAGGGTGGCAGGCTTACTGGTCACTGTGGCTGGGGGTTTGGCCACAGTGCTGCTAGAGGGATTAGAAGAAGAAGTGGAAGAGGAAGAGGAGACAGAGGGCTGGGTGTAGGCAGGGAATGTTGCTTTGGGCGGGTCGGAGGAAGCGGCTGTACTGTGGGAGTTTGAAGCTGCAGCTCCTGAGGCGCTCTGCTGGGCCTGTGCAAAGAGACAATACAGATAACTGACTGCTAAAATATGAACTCAAAACTTTTCAAAAATAACCTTTAAGAGACACAAAAGATTATATTCTTTCAAACCTAACAGTCTATTCAAGTCTATTAAATTTTATTCATGATTTCTCATCAAAAGAATTCAGATAAAATTTATTTATACAAGTCTTTTTAATTTAAGGAACAAAATTATTATATGTTACAAGTAGGCCATTTACTTTTAACTGGAGTGCACATTTTGTTAAATCCTTTGAATCCATAATCGCAAATAGATTAATGGAAACACAACTCCTCAGATACGCATATACCCAATCTGCATCTTAGAAAGTCATTTCAAAGCATGATGAGTACTTTTTGCAGAATTCATGCTTCACAGGTTAAGAGGGGCAGATGATGCAAACTGAAATCCATCTAAATCCCTTGTTTTGCCTCATCTGTGTTAATCAAAGCACATGCACAGTAATAAAGCTCCCAGACAAAAAAATATGCCAGATCTTGTCAGAGATAATTATCCTCTGACGCCAACATTATGGTCAACGTGCTTGTTTTGATGCACAATTAGGTTTACGAGGCAAATACTGTTAATAATCAGCCTGGTTTACAGCCTTAGAATTTACAGGCAGAGTTAATAAATAAGCAACATGCATCTGCCACAGTCCAAGCCAAAGTCCTGTCTGTGAGCGTACTTGTGGCATGTTAGGAAAGGGAGGCTGGGAGGAGGCAGACTGAAGGTCTGCAGGTGCAGAGGAAACGGCTGCTGTGCTGCTGTGAACACCAGAGCCCATCTGCAGCATGGTGGAAAGGAGATCATAGCATTGGCATGTAACATGTCCAAAGAATCTATCAAAGCTCAATTATGAGAATAAAATATACTACATAATGGTGACACTGGTTGGAAAAATGAGGTTGGAATGATTAAGTCAGAAACAGAGGAACAGCAGATGATATAGAGAGAGGAAACTAGACATGAGAAATTAAAACAGGTGAAAATAAAATATTCATGTATTTATATCCTTAATCAAGAAAAGGAGACTTCTAAACTGTCTTCTTATGTTCTGAAAAGTCTGTGTGTGTCTGTGTGTGTGTGTGTGTGTGTGTGTGTGTGTGCATGTGTGTTGTGAAGGAGCTGCATGGTGCCCACCTGTGCTGCACTGGGGAAGAGAGGTTTGGTGACTGCAGGCTGGGCTGCTGGTGCTGCTGGTCGACTGGGTATTGCACCTGCTGCGGGCGCTGGGGCCATGTGAGGCATCCCTGGCCTTGGAGCCATGTGAGGTGGCATTCCTGAGGAATTGACCAGATATTTCCAATTAACATTCTTCCATTATTACATCTACAACATTTAAAGAGATACCTTAAATTTAAAAAAAAACTGCAGAGGGTGGTAAGGCTGGCTGTCATTTCTTAATGTGTTTGAAATCCTTTCATTTCACTCAATTATTTTCTAAATTAAATACACTGAGCAGCAGTGTTTTTATGTGTAGGCAAAACTCACCTGGAGGAATACCAGGCATCCCTGGCATCATGGGAGGCATCATTCCTCCCATTGGCATCATCCTACAAAAACCAATAAGACAAAAAATATATATATTATTTTGACTGATAACTAGAGAAAAAAAAATCTCCATTATAAACCCCAGACCTGTAAAAACAATGGATTAATAAACAATCAAACACAAACTGAGTAGCACTGGATCTTGAAAGGTATCATTAATCCCAGATTAATGAGTGAGCTCTTACCCTGGTGGCATTCCATGCATGGCAGGAGGCATGCCGTGCATCATGGGAGGAACACCTGGCATCATAGGAGGCATTCCTGTAGACACAAAGACATTTTCTGTTTACTGTTTAATTTTGAAGTTGTTATAAATAAATATAAAGTCAAAAAAGAAAAACTGACAACCTGCATTCAACAACTCAACCACCTTATTATCAGATGTGGGACTAAGTCAAGGTTTTGCAAGTCTCATGTCCTAAACTTTAAATGTTTCATATGAAATAAGTCACAAGAGATCACAAATGATGAATGTTTGTTTCAATACTTTCACTGACATATCCCCCTTGGTAAAACCAATGGCCTTGCCGTAGTGATCTACTTCTCATAATATGGAATAAAAAATATCAACACAACTCCTATCCCACAGTAACCCACCCATTTCTATCCTCCAACTCGACACCTACTTTTTTTTTTTTTTTACAGACATGGCCAAGGTGCCAGAAAGTAGTCCAGCCAGTTATCATAGTATCACATTCTTTGGGATTGCAGGTTAAAGCCACCTAAGATTCTTAAACTTTGAGTTTAAAAAGAGCAAAAAGTCTTTCAGGTCACAAGTTCCTTAGACTTAGACAGACTTTATTGATCCCTTTGGGGTGACTCCCTCAGGGAAATTACGTTTAATAATAAAGCACAGAGTCTCTTCACAAGAAGAGTAAGAAAAGTAGAGGGAAAAGGTTAAAAAAGGTTAAAAGAGCTAAAAAGAGCTAAAAAAACTAGAGAGCTACTGGAGAGGCAGCCGTCTCCCACAGCGCCAGACCCTGTTTGATGCCTAGTGAGGACATGAATCACTGGAATCTAACTCGAAGTGAAGTTAGGAGCGCTCGTCTTTTTTTTATTTGTCAAGTTGCAGCCGAGTTGATTTCCAACTTCTGCTGTTCACTAAGAGATCCTTGCCTTGATATCCTCCTGGAGGCATCCCAGGTGCACCAGCCACAGGAGGCATCCCAGGCTGAGCCATTGGAGCAGCGTAGCCTGCCTGGTGCTGGACAGCAGCAATCTGTTGAGCTGATGGTCCTGCTTCATCGTCATCATCGTCCTCATCAGAATCATCCTGATTGTTTGACTTCTTCTTTTGGCTCTCTGAAAACAAAAAGGTAATGCTCATACATGCTTTCACTTGTAATAAATATCAATTAATTTAGTTTCTACAAAGAATTATAAGCCCTCAATAACAAAGTATCTAGAGATCATACGATTAACAATTAACCTACCCATTACCAGGAATCCTCCTTAACATCATATGATACCAATTATATATATTACTGTATAAATATTATATAGAACCATTGTACAATCCAGGAAGACATTTCATTCAGTCATCTAGGCAGGAGTCCACAAAGATACAATCACTGTGCAGGTGTACAAACCTTGTGATTTCTGTTCTAATGTCCGTCTCCTTTCCTGCATGTCTTTCTCTGGAATCCCCTCCATGCCATAGATTTCCAACTCAATGTCTGTTCTTCCAGGAATTGCATTTGGTACACTGTCAATCGTCTCTTTGTGTACCTGGAACACATGCAAAGTGAAGTAGGGCATACTTTAATAAGAAGCACAGGGCATTCATTATCTATGTACTGAGAACAGCTAACAGCGTTCATGACTTAAGCATTCCAGGAAATTCTGAAGGAAAAAAAACTAAAGGAGAATCACTGACGAGGGAAAAGGCACCAACCTGCATGCAGTGAATGGCCAGGCCTGGGCCAGTATACAACTTCTTGTGGCAAATGTGGCATTTAAAATGCTTAGCCTTCTGATGCTGAATGAGGATCTTTTCATCGTCAAAGTCTCGATTACAATACCTTGGAGCAAGGAGTTAAGTACGAAAACCGGAAACATGAACAAAACACACCACGCAACACCCAACTTCATCAAGGGAGGACTGTTGCAGCACGGGTTGTAAGGTTACACAACAATCTGATTTTTGAAAAACAAGTTTCGGAGTGAATACAAACGATTAGTCTATTAGCTAATCAATTATCGTTTGTAAGTAAAGCTCCATCATTTCTCTGGCTTCAGCTTCCCCATTGTGACACGAATCCTCTCCGTTTAATGCCAAAAATTAACTGATAATCTATGATGATTTGGTCTGTTTTACAGACAAATCGATTACCCATGAACACAATCGACAGGTCAATCGATGATGAAACAATCATTACTTGCGACCCTAATTTCAGATGAACTTACATTTAAAGCTTGAATCATCAAGTGCTGCCTTAAACCGTCTATGCATGGCTAACAGATTAGCTAACATCAACGGTAGCGTTAGTTTCCTTTTAGCATTACTATTAATACAACGCTATCTACAGCCGTGTAAATGAGCCCCAAACCAACTGTTTTACAGATATAGAGCTAAAGCTGGATAAAATCACTACTTAATGCAATTTTCTAGCCTCCAATGACTACACAATAAAGCTAACGTTGGCTTACAAACCGATAACCCACGGACAGGCTACCTCAGGCCTTCCTATTGTCAAGCTAACGTGAAGCGCCTCTGGAATCTTTACGTCGGTATTTTCTCGTCCAGTGAAAAGGATACCAGCACCATGGCTTCATCTGCTTCTTCTTTTTCCGTCCCATTTTTAAGAAATACTGAGAAAGAGGTCTTAAAACGCTAAATACTGGTCTTATTATCTGTTTGACAACAGCATGCTGTAGTCCCGTGACGACGCCGAAAATGGCGCTTTACTGGAGGAAGTTTAAGGCGGACGCTGAAGTCTCGCGTTGACAGAAAACAGACGTCAGGTCATAGACGCGACCCTGGTTTGGGAAACTGATTATCAAAATATCATATTTTTTATATCACCTTGACGATTATTTTCTCTGTAAATGATCCAAAATCCATACGCATTGTGTTCACCATCATTAGACTTCAAAAGTCGCATAAGTTTTACATCGTAGGAGCTGAAATCAAATACGCTTCTCACAATTTCTTAGTCTTCGTGGGGATATCACATACGATCATTGAGCAAAACATACGGCGTAAATAGTCAAGAATTATTGCTGGTCATCTGTAGGCCAACTCTTATTTTACTATGGAAAGCTGTTTAAATTCACAGTTTGTCAGGATTTTTATTTATTCTTTTTGTTTGTTTGTGTTGTGTTATTGTTGTTGTTGTTGTTGTTTTAACCAAATTTTATATTCTTACATCAAAATTTACAAGAAAGCTAAACTAAAAAGCTGTGAGAACATATAGCACTATTGCAGCTTTACATGCTTACAAGCTTTTTTATTTTATGGTTATTCTTTGCTTTTAACATATTGACCCCCTTAGTGTATTCATATACACAATTGTTGTGAACACAAAATGTTTTTGTTCATTTAAATGACAAAAACAGTCCTACTCCTATTGTATATGGAGACAATGACAATTAATTCTCTCTGGCAGGATGAACACTGTTTTATTTCTTTGCAGTTACCTATCTATTTTAGACCTTGATCTAGGCACTATGCACAGTGAGTCCACTTGCAGTGGGTACCAACTTCTCACATGCACAGTATTTCAACTTGTCATTCACTTAGTGTCCACATGATGGAGACATGGTTGCAGAAATAAAAAAACTGGGCCTCCCCACTTGACACTGTGGATTGGTATCTGTGATTTTTTTTTAAAAGACTGTATATTTTGTTCAGTGTTACATATGGCAAAAAACATGTAGATATCAGAATCCACAATCTTTTTTGGACTGGGGCTGTTTTTTATGGTTGAGCTTGCCCCCTCACTTCCAGCTATGGAAATCTTACTACTACAGTATACTACAACGGCAACAGTGTGCATCTAACTCTGAGGTTAGCACAGTGTTTGAATAGAAAAAAAAAGTCAGGTCAAATAAGACATGGTTTACCAAGTTTGCTGTGGAAGAACTTCTTGACCAGCCTACTCAGAGCCCTGACCTCAACCCCATTCAACACCTCTGGGATTACCTGGAACGCCAACACTGAGCCAGGCGCCATCACCCTACATCAGTGGATGACCTAACTGATACTGGGAGCAAATCTTCACAACTAGGTACAAAAATCTTGTGGAAAATCTTCCTAGCAGTATGAAGGCTGTGTAATGTTTGTGTAGATGTTCAAAGACCACCTACGGCTTTAATGTTCTGGTATCCACATAATTTGCTTGGTTGTTCAGACATTTTTGGCCACTTAGTGTAAAAATTACTTGTGCCATGTCAATACTAGAGACCCCTGAAGTAGAAGAGGCACAGGTCTTATGCTCCCTCTTGCCAGCTATAAAATAAAAGTTGATGTTTATACATTAATGCATTTATAAGTATAATCCAATAATATATATTATTCAGAAAATTGACCATTGACCACCAATGAGTGTTGTGTTTTGGAGCGGACACTTAGATGCTATTACTTAAGTAACATTTAAATATACTACTTTAAACAGAGTATTTTATACTTTGATAAAAGAGTGCTTCATCCACCACTGATCATCATCACAGTATTAAATTCATTAGATACCATACCATACATTTACTGGGGTGGCTGTGGCTCAGGAGGTAGAGCAGTCGCCCACCAATCAGAAGGTCGGTGGTTCAATTCCTGGCTCCTCCAGTCCGCATGCCGAAGTATCCTTGGGCAAGATACTGAACCCCAAATTGCCTCCGATGTGTGTGCATCGCATCGGTGTGTGAATGTGATCTGTAGTGTGAAGCGCTTTGAGTGGTCGAAAAGACTAGAAAAGTGCTATATAAGTACAGTCCATTTACCATTTACCATACCAAGGCAGTAAGTATGCTCTGGTTAGAAACATTGGTAATAATTATTCATCAGACAGTATAAATTGTCAGCCTTAGTCTCTCTGCTTGTGCGTAGCGAAAAAGGTGTGAAATGCATATTAAAATAGGACCAAATTGTAACAAGTGCTGCTCTCAGCAGGCAGCATAAATGCAGATACTACGAATGCATTCAGACTGATTTTCCTCCCTTGCAGCTTCTCATGTCTTCTCTTTCTCACCAAGGTGAATGATTATCTCTGAAATTGGAGATTTATGAAGGGGAAACACAACTGAGGCGGCTTTCCTTGGCTGCCTAATGAATTTCTCATTGTATGCCTTTAAAAAAACGCTACTCTCCATATGGTTTCAACGGCCAGACAGAGAAGACGTTCAGTGGCAGCTTAAGGGGTCCCTTCTCTGAATGAATTATGGCTGATTCTTGTATGCTCACACATTTCATTGATCACTTTGACATGTGCTTTTTTTCACAAAGGTTCTTAAACCTGGCTCTCCACTCTGGGGCCCTGTGCTTTCTTTAAACACTGGGTTTAGAGTTTAAAGCTAATCTGGTTTCAAGGTTGCAGACCTGCTTAGTTTGAGCACATTGCTTTGCACAAAGGGAGGTTGCTCCTGTCCCTGGATATTAAATAAAACTGGCATTTGTGTGTGTGACCTGAGGTAAGGTCACAATGAGGTTTTTTGGCAGGTTGACTGGGTTTAAATGATTATAAATCTTCATTTACACACACAGAGACATGCATGTATGGCTATACACACTCAAAAGAAATGTGAAGAACCCATGACACGCTTTCTATTTCTCTCTCTCTATATATATATATGTATTTTTTTTTTCATTTGCAAAACAGCTAAATTATGTATAGCATTATCTGTAAACCTACAGCGGAGTCATATTAATTAAAGCACTGGTGAAACACAGACGTTGATATAAGTGGGGGTAAAAATCCAAAGAAATCATATTTTGTTTCTGTATAAAACTGTTTAATGTACGCCAGTATGTACATATCAAATCTACAAAATATGCACAATGTTAAAATATTATCAGTGCTTCACCCCTCACTCATTTTTGTGTCATAGCCCTTTTTATATACAATCCCAGACCATCTTTATAACCATTTTTTTTTAAATAGGATACATACAGGATATAGCTAACATATCACAATGCAGACCGACCAAACAATTTACACAACATACCAATATCACCAAGTAAAAATAAAAATCAACGGCAAATGCATGTTAAAATATTAATCTGTATTTTAATTACACTATAATAATGTTTGTGCCAAGCAGTTACCAGTGTAACATGAGGTTAAAGTACAGTACAGTTTGAGACTTACAGCTTAGGGCTGGGGTCGCTCTCTATCCCAGTTCAATCAATTAACAATTTTAAGTTGTGACAGAAACTAATGAGAGAGCATTGATTTACTTTTCTCACCCCCACTGCCTCCTGAACTGAGAGCGAAAGGACCCCAGCCCGGATGCAGTCGAGGTCAGGCATATGTGCTCTTCTACATTTGGTAATGAGAAAAGGACGAGATTTATTCAGAATGGGCCAGCTGTCCTCATTGTTTTCATTAGTCTAATCTCTTAATTCTTCACCTCACCAATAAACTTCTGTCACTTCTTTGCAGTTTTCAGCCGTTGCAAAAAACTTCTGCAAACGCCCAGAGGGGACAACAAAATGACAAGAATTTGAATGCACTTCTGGGCTGTCCCAAGGGTGTCAGTGAGAAATTCTTTAGAGATCACAAAAAATTTCTGTTACATTCGTCCGACTCTTCTTTACAGACAGATTAATTTTACGTACACAAAAGCAATAATTGTCGGGGGGGGGGCGGGGTGTGCTCTTCCCCTGGTGCTTGTAGCAATATTTTGGCATCATTTTTGAAAGCTTAAAGTCTGAATGGCACTTCTGCTTCTTTTTTTTTTTATCTGTACACACAATGGTACAACTGTCACACCCCTTGCACACACACACACACACACACACAAAAATGTCAAAGACAAAAGTTTGAGGTTCAAAAAGCGCTGAACACAAATTAATCCTTCTCTGGGGAAGTGCCGAACGCCGAAGGCAACACTGAAAAGCAACCCACACTTTCCTTCAAAGGTAAATCCATAACTTTTGAAGGTTGCTGCAGCCTATATATTCCATAGCATCTCTATTCTGTGACACCGGGAGAGGTTTAGCTATCCTGCTTATGTCTACCTCTCATGCTCATGAGCTGCTTGTAATGGTAACAAAACACCAACTAAGCCTAAATTCTCATGTGACCTTATCCTTCATTTACTACTGAAGAGGGCACAGGCAGATTACAGGATTTTCAGAAACTTATTTTGTCTGAAAACACCTTATACTGCAGGGTTTTTTTTAACTGCTGTCACCCTACACAAGAGGCAACTGTGCAGAAATACTTTCATCAGGCTGATGTCTCCATGAGTAGGCACCGTTGGATTGAGGAGGAAGAGGCAGAGACGGTTAAGCCATGTGGACAGGGCTGTTCCTGCTTGTTCCTGTCATGTTAGATCCAAGGCTTCTCATTTGTCAACACAGTGTTGTCCCACTGGCTGATACACTACACTGATACAAGCGTCCAACAGAGATGAAGACAAAGAGCAAGTGGAGGTTAGCTTGTATGGTAACGATGGTAAGGCTTAACCCAAAAATGTAGCAGGTGAGTTGAAAAATGTACAATGGGACCAACAAAGAGGGCTGCTGCAAGTCAGGTATCCCTGCATCAGAGCACTGGATGCAGGTGGAGGGTAGATGTTAGACGCCTGATGAAGCTCACATTATGAGGGGTGAGGTGACTCATCCAGCCAAGTGGTCAGGCATCTACTTGATGAAGGGATAAAGGGGGGATGCACTGTCTCGTCAGCCTCTAATAGGCGAGTCACGGTGGCGGGGGCAGTCGCACATCAAGCAAGCTGTAGGCGAAAATGTTCCAGAAGACAGCGCAAAATACAAACAAGGTGTAGACGCAGAAAAAGATCCAAAACAGGGACTGCTCCTGGAGCCGCTGCTCGTAGTTCTGCAGGACCACCACGCCCAGCGTCAGACCGACCATCACCCCTCCCAGGTGAGCTACAAAGCTGGGGTTGGGGCACGGAGGGAAGGCCGGGGGATAGAACCGCAACCACACTGCCCGACCAAACTCTACACTCACTGTGAACAGAGAGGAGAGGGAAAAACATATTAGCAAGCTGTGAGCATACATTATACCGACAACTACCTCACATATCAAAATGTAATGAAATAGAGGGCGAATTTGAGCTGCTTTTATCTTGTTTCCATAAAGTATACTATAATCCAGCTGAGGCAAATGCCAGTTCAATTCTGTCACGTCTTGACCTGCAGGAAATCCATGCAGCTGCTCTCATGGTTTAGAATAGTTACCACTAGTGACAGTTTTCTGTTGATTAAATGCTGTGCTGGAAATTGCAACAAATACCATGCGAAGACCAAAATCAACAATTAAGTGATCTACTAACAAGCGCTGAAAAAAATTCAATAGTGCACCAACTCCATCAATGAAAGTAACCCCCAGCAAATACACTATTTACTCCTGCTCAAATAACAGCTGCTAAAACCCACAGCATCAAGCTGTCCCAGGAAATTACTGAGCATTTAAAAACTAAAAATTATATATAAGTGATCCCAAAGTTTACATCTCCAGCAGGAAGAAATGTGCTCGGAGCTGGGACCTACAGAGTAGGGAGGTATGAAGTGTTGAGACAGACTAACACATGTCACTCTTGGTCTTTTCATGCGATTTGCTGACAATAACAAAAATAAATACACTGTATCACCAGACATCTCCTGTAAGTTGAGTTGAAAAGGAACTGCCAGACTTACTGCACACCAGAGCCATGGCCATCCGGAATAACTTAAACTGGCACTTCATTCCAGACCAGTTCTACAAAAAGAGAGAGAGAGAGAGAGAGAGGATGGAGAATTCATAAAAACATTTTCAAGTTTTGATCACGAAGACAAGCTGTGCTAGAAGGTCAAGTTCTCCTCAGAAACATACAGACACACACACAGGCTGACATTACATGACATGAGATCTCACCCAGATCCGACTCAATTCACATCAATTTTGAAATCCCCAGAGACACTCTGACCCCCAATCTGATCTTGCTGTGTTAGATAATATGATTTCAGCTGACAGAAGGAAGACGAGCTCCTCCATCCTGACCCTAAGAATGTTATGCAGGATCTGGCCACACACTGGTATACCGTGCGCACCCTATTACACGTAATGTGTGTGTGATGACCCACAAAAGAAGAACAGACCAAAAAGAGCAGGCACAGATGTCAAAGTTCAACAGAGAGCAGTGGGATGGGATTTCCTCCCATGCTGTCACATAAACATGCTCACACGCTCACACACCTTTCTGATCTCTGGGGGGAAGGGAAAAACTGATGGTGATAGTGAGGAATGTATGGCATCTGGAGATAGAGAAGCACCTGCTGGCCCCCAAAACAGGCTGCTATGATGATGTGGCAATGCTCTGTAGTGACAGGACAACTGAGTGATGTGATAATCATCAACACACACACACACAAACCCAAAATCTTACCATTACAACATTAGCCAAGTGTGCTGAGACCAGAGCGTACACTCCTCCAGATGACCCAACCACTGGAGCCGTCATATCAGTGACAGACACCGCCAGAGACCCTGTAGTAATGACAAAGATCACAATTCAATAAATCTGCTTTTGGTTTTTATTTATAAATAAATAGGAACATTCATATATTACAGAGTTAAAACAGTAACAAGATATCTATCTGCTCAGTTAGAAATATGCAATAGTGATCAACCTTTCTTTGAATGCTACTCAAAATAGAGCCCAAACTCTAAACAAAAACTAGCAACAATATCTTCTTAACCTTAATCTTTCACAACTGGTGTCGAGAGTCAAGAATTAACTTTGAAACTAAGCTCTTCAGCCAATATGAACAAAAACCCCTTAACATGAGATAACTGATTTTTTGGCCACTGGGAGGCAGCAGAATCAACACTGACACATCACCTTCCAAGCTGATATGAACTTGTTAGCAAACAGTTGCTTATGTGCACACACCCAGCAGATAAAGAGCAACATTAGCATTCATTTGGAGTTCTTTCTGGTTACCTGATGAATGTAAGTCCAATATTTATATCCTTTTAACTCTGTTTTTGGTCTCTACCAACTCCGGAGGGAAACATCTCGCTCTTTAGCTGCAACCAGTCCACTCTGTTTACAAGAGAACTTTTTACGCCTGCTGTTTGGTGCTTTAAGAGTGATTATAGTGAACAGTGAAGTTGCACGCCATAAGACCTTGTAAAAATCTGTAGAGCAGGGTCAGGTGATAATTCTCTGCAGATTTTTGTCTTTACTGCATGAGCTACCCATTTTGTGATCCACAGCAGCAGCTTTAAAGTGCTATGAAAAAGCTAAAATTCTGTCATCCATGCCAACTGGGCAAACTCCATCAGCTGATGAAGATCATGTGATATGATCTAAAGCTCCAGAACAACTACTTCATAGACCTTGTGGCGAGAATGTTTTCTCATCTAGATGAGATTTGCTCAGCCTGGCAGAGGGCCATTTATGGGATAAGTGAATGAATATAATTAGAGAGAATTTTCTACAGTGCTAAAGGATACAGCACTTTATTTGGTTGCTTGAAAATGTGTCTCGTGCCATAATCTTGAGACTGTGCTTTCACTATTCAGGAGGGAATTTTTATATATTTTTTCCCTCAGAGGGTCGTACTGGCAGACACCATGAATAACTGGATAATTTAAACTGTTTTTGTACAAGCTGTGACCATTTGTGCAATGAAAACATCTATTTTGTATGGCATAAAGGCGGCTTTGCTACTTGCTATTTAATGCGGGTGTATTATAAATAGGCCTTCGTGAATAGAGGCTTGCTCATACTGTACCAGCACACAGTGTGGTTTTATGTAAAACAAATGCATTCATACAAACTCGGCTACTGCAAACAGGGAATTGCTCTCTTTAGCACCTTGGTACCAATTCATCGCATGCACAAAAGATCCAATCAAGCATTGAAAACTTTTAATATGGCGGCATTCAGACACAGAGAGGCACCAGAAGAAATTTGTTCTCACTGCAGTCTTTGTACAAGTGACAAAATAAAAGAAAAATGGAGACTGAGAAATCCTTAGTTGGACTATTAAATTACCCAAACACAAACTCTGTCCTTCTCTCTGTGTTACTCATTTTCTTTCCTTTTCTTTTCTTCACTCTCGCTCTCACTCTGCAAACACTCCATCCACTCTTCATTTCTCAGTATATCTTTTCCTTCCCTTCGCTCCTCGGCACTGACCTGTGTGCATTATTGATGCTAAGTATATGAGACACAACTGCCCACACTGCATAGGAGAGCACATAGAGCTGTTGATGAATGGTCCTCTATTTTCCATCTGTGTTCATCTATTTTCCCTCTCTCTTTCTCTTGCTGTCTCTCTTATAATTCAAATATGCTTTATTCGCATAACACACAAATGTATGTTTGTGTATACAATACATTAATATTTACATATATTTAATAAATATATGAACTACAGTATATAGAGTCTGGTAAGGTCAATTTATACCTTAACATTTACTCTGGACCTGGAATTAATTGTTTACAGTAGTCTGTTCGCTTTCTATAATTTTCTTATACTCATCAACACTGTTTAATGTTGATGTCCACTTATTGAGTTTTGTGGTTGTGGATGGTAAACACGGGTTTAGCTGGTGTTCATGAGCCCTACTTGCAGAGGGAGTATATATTTTTGTTTTGATTTTAAATAATTCAAGGTTAAAGATATTTGCTGAGCATGTGGACCTCATATTTCACTGTCATATATAAAGACAGGCAGAATGACAGAACGGAAATATTTTATCTAAAATCTAAACAGTGGGTATATATGTAAACTTCTTCTAAAGACCTCAAAAGAAAAGTCCTGTGGGCCTTTTCATTCAGGCTCCTTATGGCTGTGATAAACCATCAAAATTAGCTTATGATCAAAGCTGCATAGGTGTAGCTGGAGGTATAGGTGAGCATTATAAATGATCGTTACTTTCCTGAGACCTTGATCACTGCTCAAACATCATTAATCTCATCTTTTCCATATTTATTCTTAATCCCAAATTGCAGTAATTCAGCAGCAAGGACTGCATGATAGATAACCAAAAACAAGCATAAACAAAATAAATAGGCCCACTGAGCACTAGACCCCATTTAGATATCTAAGCCTGTCTGATTTCTGGTAAAATTGCAGCTTTCTAAGCTCAGCCCTGAAATAGCTGCAAAATCAACCGACTAAGCTTAAGCCACATTTAACCTTGTAAATTTGTACATTAATGCAGTTTTGTGGTTTGGATGATGCTCAGCTCACATTTAGCTCAGTTCCACCCAGCTCTCTCTCTTCATGTCTCTCCCTCTAGCTCTCTGTCTCACTCTCAAACATACACAAACATTAGGGTATATTATACTGTAGGCATACTGTATATAATTGCAGCAGACAGAAAGAGCTCTGTGGTTCATAGATATCAAATCACCATAAGGAGGGATGATAGGATAAGCCATGGCATCTCAATCATGGTGCTATTTATGGGAGTGGGCACAAAACAACGCTGAAGGAAAACATACACAGGCTAGTGCACAGGCGCACACACACTCCTACAAGTATGAAAAAACATGCATATTAGCCACAAATATAGAAGACATAACAAAAAACAAACAAACAAACAAACAAAAAAAAACCACATGGCATTCTACATACGCTTACACCATCAAAATCTGATTTTAAAAATGACTGAATCTGAATTCCCTTGATGCCCCATGTCCTCACAGTGGCTTTATTCTTCATTCATGAAAAGAAATATGGGGACAAAAATGGGAGAGAAGTTAATAATGTATTGGCTGCTGTATGTGAACAATACCCCTTTACCGCAAATACTGAAAATTGAATAATAGCGTGATCAAACTGTTTACAGATTTTCATAAACTGACCAGTCTGCACATTGACCTGAGAACAGGAAACCCATTGGAGAGAAATGCTGTAGTTGCATGCTTTTGTTCTGCCAGTTTTTATACAGCAAGAGGAATGGGGATACACAGTGGACTGTCCTGAGGGAATTCAGTGATATGGAAAGAAAACTTGCACTTTGTGTCACAAAAGCACAGAGGTTCACGTATGCATTTCCACATCTAACTTTAAATGGCGGCATCTCAGTCTGTCTGTCTGTCCTTCGATTTTCTCAATAACCGCTCATCTGATTGACTTCTAACTTGGTGGGTGTATTGCTTAGAACCCAAGGAAGTGCAGTGACAAGTGTGAAGTTGCTCAGATGATGATCTCAAGAAAGCTGCTGGCTGGAATAACACAGGCCAAGCAATCAGCCCCTACTGACAGGCACATCTTGAATGGGCACTGAACTAGTTATATATTGCGTATACCATGGTGCTTTCATAAACTCACTAATTGACCTATTCCATTCTGGAATTACTATACTCTTTCTAATAATGCTAATATTAGGATTATAGTAATTTCAGGATACTCTAATTGGCTGATCAAATATGCTTCATAGTCCACACCAGGTGGACCATCATGTAGCATCAAGACAAAGGAGAAACTGCTTTAGCGATTTAGTGAAATTACTCAAAAGTGTATTTTCAAAGGAGTATGTGATTGAAAGTGAAATGAAAGGATATTTTAAAAGCTGGAACTGACATTTACTACCCAAAAAGGCGTTTCTTCCTTTCCTAATGTGTGGCCTTCTCAGGTGTGTGAACCATAATGACAGCACAGCAAAGTGGTGTAATAACAGCATCTGACTCACCAGGTCATTAAACACTGTAGAGTCATCTAAGCAGCTAGGAGGTGATTACACACACAAACACATTAACGTGCACACTCACATAGCATACACACTGAAAAAACAGATTCATGCAAGAATCAAGGTTCTTTTCTGAATCAATTGTCAATTACAAAAAACCCCTAAACATAGGTTGCACCATAACCATGATAATTAATTATGTAGGACACATTTTATATCAACCATCTATTTGACTCTGATGCACAACACACACATACACACACACACAAACAGGCTGATTTGAGGAACCTCCACCTCTGTAGTTCCTATGTTAGGAAGTGTGTCTCGGCAGGGTGACCTCCATCCCTGTAATTAACTTGGTTTAATAACATTACTTTAACACTGTGGTTGCGCATACACACAAACACACACAGACAAGGACACAGTCTCTCATAGTCCCTCAGCAGGCCCAGGAGGCTTTTATTTTTTAGAGTCAAAAGTGGCATCTCATTTATCTTTGCTGCTTTTCCGAGCTGCAAAGAAAGAACTGGCAACATGCAGGGAAATTATAATGCACATCAGCGCTCATCATAGAAAAAAAAAATCAACAGTTTCACTGCATGTTGAGTTGACTGACTCTAGAAAGTCATAAAAGTAGTTTTTTATGTGTGTGTTACAAGAAGTGTGCCCTCTGTGAATGACACCCTTGCCCCCCCTTCCCTGCCCATGTGCCTATAGTAGTCTTTCACTTTAGTCTCTTTAGTAGACTTTATTGTTTATGTCTGTTTTTCTGCTTGATCCTGTATTGTTGTGCACTTGTTCTTGAGCAGCATCTGCATCTGTCTTTTGCTCTTTGCACAGGCAAAGCCCTGTTTTATTGTGCCTACATACTTGCCTGCAGTGTGTTTACACACAAGTCCATTGTTTCCATTAAAGTGCCAGTGTGTGTGTCGGTCTTAGGGGGTCATCGACCTCTCTCTGAGTCATTACTCGACCCCTGAACTCTGCCTCGACCCCTGGATGTGCCAGCTGAGCACCTCACTGTTCGCTATTGCTTTTCTTCGTACAATTAGGCGGTGTCATTATGTAGTGTAAAGTCGTTGTTTGTGTTGTTTTCATTACCTACCACTTGTCATAAATGCTCAAGAATTAAGCCGAGCTGCTGAGATGGTAGTAAATCTAAATTCTCCCTATACAAATAAATAAATAATAATCATGACTCATGAGAAAGTGCAGAGTGTACTAGTGTGGGATCTTTTACAGGGGAACAATAAACTACCATGAATAATTATAAAAGATAACAATACATTTTGAATAATTAACTTCACTGGAAATTAAATAATTATTTTCTTCTCTCTCTGTACTGTTTATGTTCTAATAAAATGCTGTAAAATAATAAGAATACATAAATAATACATATATCTGCAGCCTATAAAAACACTAAAACATAATGCATCTACATACACGGTGATGAGCAAATATCATCTTATCACATCGATCCACTTGTTGCTAAATGGAAAATATTCTGAGAATCGTGACTTCGGAAAGGGTCCCTCTGCTGCCAACAAAAAAATCCCAGTCAGACACAACAAACCCAAACATCACAGCCAAAACAACCACAGTGTGCCTCCCTTCTTCCACTGGTGGTCGATATCTAATTAAAACAGCAGACGTGTGTGTGTGTGTGTGTGTGTGTGTGTGTGTGTGTGAGAGCTGGTCTGTGTGAGTACATAAGTGTGTGTGATTTATGGCGCGTTTCCTCCTCATTTCGCTGTGAGGTTAATGCTACAGGCCACCACATCTGGTATCCCTAGGGTGTTTGTTACTGACCCCTGCCACTAACACACACACAAATACACAGATGCAGACTCAGTGATGAAGAGAGAGAAATAGACATAATTTCCATGAATATTAAACAAAATTGTACTGGCTGCAATTCATAGCCCACAATCCCCTTTGCCTTTTCGTTCTATCAGTAACACACACACGCCACATTTTTTCTGCCACAAGGCATCATGTTTCGAGTTGCAAAGAAAAAAAACTCCAACTCTCATCTCAAAAACTAGCCCAATATTTCCACTCTAGTTATCTTGTAGCTAGGAGTGTCACCCTGAGGCAAAAAAAAAAAAAAAAAAAAAAAAGACTAAAATGTTCAGTTTGGGGAAGGAAACCAACACTGGGGTGGATGACTTTGTTAGTGTGTACTGAAAAACAGAGCTCATGATCTCTCTCTCTTGCACACTCACAGATAAATGCAGACTTACTGTCTCAGCTGAACAGGTCTAGAAATTGCACCATTGCCTGAGGTTGATAGGGAAGTCAGAGGAGAGCAGTGACATTTTGTTACAAGCTGTGTGTCTGCGTTCTCTTTCTCATTTGCAGTTGCTCGCTTGGTTTCTCCTAAATCTCACCCACCTCCTCTCCTCTCCCATCTCTGTTTTTCATATCCTGGTTCCCCTCTCCAAACCCTCTCAGGCTTATTAACACTTATGAATTCATCTCCCCTCCTCTGTCTCTTCTTTCTCTTCATCCCTGCCTCACCCCCCCCTCCCCCCCCCCCCTTCCCTATTTCATTATTATTGTGTGTGTGTGTGTGCTTTTCTGATTGAACTCCATTTGAGATGACTCTCTTTGCTCTAGTGTACATGAGCATAGGGGGATGTGGGTGCTTTGATGACAACCCCCTACATCCCACCACGCCTGGTAGGAAGACAGAAACACAAGGCCATCTGTCCTGTACACCACACACACACACACACACACACACACACAAACGCTCAATTTTCTCATTGACCAATATCCACCAACACATTGGCTGGAATCTGATAGTCTATTAAATGCAAATGCATAAAAATACACAGCAACCCTGTAGTGTGTGCTTTTTTGTCTCTGGGATGGAGTGTGTGTGTAGATAAGAGGGAGGGAAATGTATGCAGTGAATGGACAAGGGCTTGTAATTGAGTGTGTGTGTGTGTGTGTGTGTGTATGTGAGAGAGAGTGTGAGTGAGACCACATGCTCACCTGCCAGCACACCACACACGTAGACCAGTCCGATCCTCAGGGCTCCATGGACCATTTCTAGAGGGACTCCCACCAGGAGCTGCATGGCCATGTTCAGGCTTAGGTGTTCAATGCTGTAAAACACACACACACACACACACACACACACAAATGAACCTCAGTAGAGATAAAAATACCAGTAAAGTATACTCAAAGTATTAAAAATTATATTCAAGAAATGAATCAGCAACTTGTCTTTGCAGAGAGAGTGTCCCAGTTACTCTGTATAATCCACAGAGCATGCAGTGAATTTTCATTCAAGAAATGAAAATTCTTGACAGTGTGTTCTGTGGATTATTCAAAGTAGCCAGGAGGTTGAATTTGGAAAGACTCGTCGTTGAGTTAGTTGAATGTAATTTTTTAATGCTGAGAGCACCATAAACAAAATGTCATTCTCAAACCAAAACTACCGGCTAGACACTATTAGAAGTGAGAAAATACATACTGAAACCTAACTGAAAGTGAGAGAGAGGGGAGAGGGAGAGAGAGAGAGAGAGAGAGAGAGAGAGCATGCTGTAGAGTGGGCCGGTCTGCGTACATACTACTGAAGCTTGTTTTTTGGCCGATATTTGCTTTCTGTTTTTGTTTGGGCAATTGGCAAGGATCAAGTGCTGCTGAGCTGTTGACAGGATTACAAGGTTTGTGTATGTGTGTGCGTGTGTGTAACTACTGAATATAATGTGCCAGAAAATTAAAAAGTAAATTGCTGACAATAAATTACTAAGATAATATTTTGATTCAACACTAATTAGATCCCGAGATACACAGTATGTTGTAATGTTCATGTGTTTAATAGCAGTTTAATGCACTTTTTTATTTTTATTTATATATTCGTTTTTGCTTTTTTTTTTCAATTTGGCATCCAAACACTGAAAACTAACTAAAGACACAAGTGTTAACTGCTTACGTCTCTCTGCACATTTACATTCCACAAACATTTAACAGTACATGCTGCATTTATTTCGATTTTTGTGCAGACTTGCAAACAAAAGAAGCTTGAAAATAATTTATTTTCCTGCCATTAAAATGCTCCAAATGCACAAACACAGGATAAGTGATAATATACTCTGTACGGGCGACATGCTTCCTGTGGCTGTTCGATGACTGACAGGGAACAAACTGAGCTTTGACACCACACAATGACAAAACAAAAACTGTGACAAAAATCAAATTCTGGGTTTATGTTTACTGCGATGGAAGTTGCTCTACACACTGTGTATGTGTGAATGGCAGCAAATGGATCCTTCAGAGAGGAGGAAAACAAAATATGTCAAATGACAATAACTGTGCACAGACATTACCAGAAATAAAGGAAAAGAAAAGGAAAAGGGCAAGAAAGATGATTGCTATAAGTAAAACACACACACCCCTCAAAAAAGCCACTATAATCCTTTGACAAATGACAAAAGCAGTAATAGAGGAAATTCTTAAGCAAACAGTCATTTTGCCTCAGATATGGTTAATGGTATTTTCCACGATGATTAGATTAAAGTACTCAGATCAGATCACTGAATTTCTGTCTGCAGTGGGTGGTTTTTATTGTTTAAAGCATTATCACCTGCCTGTTCCTTCTAAGACCATATTATTATGCTTGCTCACACACACACACAGAACAGAGAACATCTGCTCCTTCATCAAGCCACACTGTCGTGGCCAACAACAGATAATTATCAACACACTCCACTGTGCTCAAACATCGCATACAAACACAAACAAAATCACACCGCGCACACCTAGAAATGCACTCACACAGTTGCAAAGACACGCACACAGCACAATAAGAAGATAAAAGCCATGCGTGTCGGCTGCGAATTTACCCAAATCCGCTCGCAGCTTGTGTTTCAGTGTGATGACTATAAGCAAGGGATAGCTTATTCACACACACCACATATATAAACACACACACACACACATACTCCCAGTGCCCTTCATGGCTAGAGAGTCCTTCCAGCCAAACCTCAGTCAGCAGCTCAGACACATTCGGGTGTCATAGCAGAATCCAAAAGAACAGCAGCTAGCATAATCCGGCCTCTCTGCCTCTTTCTCTCCCTCGTTTTCACTCTCAGTCTCACTTCAGTCACTTTCTTCTGTTTTCTGTCTGTCTGAATTATACCGTCAATTATACTGTCATCTCTGTTTTGTTGAAAGAGGTGGCAGAAAAAAAGAGAGAGGGAGAGGGATGACTCTTTCAGGAGTCTCCTGTTTTCCCTCAGTCGACACACACACACACACACACACACAAATACGTGACAAGGCCGATAATCTATTTCATTTGAAACAACTCAGCCACCTCAGCTACAATGCCGACACAGAGGATCGTTCCTGTGATCAGACAGACAATGGGGCATATTGATTGGCTGGGCGAGGCCTGTCCAAATGCACAAGGACAGCTCTACTCCAGATAACAGTGGCTATTTATTTCTTTACTGCTAATGAGCCTGCGAGGGATGGTCTCCACTGTCAGGCAGATCTGCGGATACCCATGAGAGGTCCTAGTGTGTCCAGATGACCATGGTCTTTCAGGGTGCTCAACAAAAGCATTGTTTGATCTTTTCCTTTTTTTTTTTTTTAAATCAGTAGCTCCCTAAACTACAGCTGAACTTTACTGTTGGTTTAGTTTAACTGCATAATTTGAGAAACTGAGTGAAAAATCTTTGAATCACCTTTCACAAAAGAAACATTATTAAAGAAACATTTGACATATTAAACCATTATAAAAACTATATTAGGTGCTCAATGTCAACATTCAATCAGCATCAGTATTGTTTATCACTGTAGGACAAACCTTTCATGATAAGGACAACTGCAAAGAAATCTTTTGCTGATGCTTTTCGCTGTTTAGAGTCATAGTTTAATCTTGCACAAAGTTAATCTTCCTGAGGTTTTCACTGCTGCTACAGACACGCTGTTTCTCTGTGTGTGTATGACAGAAAGCAAGAGCCAGGAAATAGAGAGAGAGAGAGAGAGAGAGAGAGAGAGAGAGAGAGAGAGAGAGATTCTGCATGCATAATGCTCTACTGAGAGATGTTTTGGGGCCAATATTTACACTCTGTTTTAGTGTTGAGAATTGGGAAGGATCAGTGCTGCTGAGCTGTTGACAGGATTACATGGTTTGTAGATGTGTGTAAGTGTGTGTGTGAGAGAATGAGAGGGCATGTAGGCAAAAGTGAAATATGGAAATGCTGGTGTCACAAAAGCTTTTCAAAAGAAAAGTGTCACTTTTAATGATGTGAGCAGTGAGTGCTGAGCAGTACATTCAAAGTACTGTGCATACTAGTGGATCAGGGAACACGCCATGTTGTGGGTCTTATTCCTGTGCTTGACTTTTCTTAAAGGTCATTTTGTGGTACCAGTGTTTTCTGTCACTGTTTAGTGCATTACAGCTGGATAAAGAAAAAGAACTAGAATTAGCACCTTGTGATTGTATGGCTCCACCAGGTTGCAGTTTACATCCATATCTATTCAGGCTCATATATATGTAGTGATGTGTTCACATGCTTGGCCAATAAAGTTGATTCTGATAGAACCGAAAGTAGTACCCATGACAGTAAACAATGCTTCAAATTATGGTTGTTGCTGCAAAGAAGCTACAGATTCTAAAACATGGAGGCTTCATATGCATCTTCAATCCAGCAGGACAGAAAATCAATACACTCACCACAGTTTCAAAGTGGGTAAGATTAGTGTCACCAATTGAGAATCCAAACAAATGGGAAATATTGTCACAATCAGCCCTCCTGTTCCTGAGTTGGTGTTGAAGAATGGCCAGAAAAGTGTTTTTGCAGAACATTAGGATATCACAGTGAAATTGACCTTTGACCTTTTGGATTTAAAATCACTTCATCATTTTTTATACTTTTAGACATTTGTGTGAAATTTCATCATAATTAGTGTGTGAATTCTTGAGTTATGGCCTAAAATGTGTTTTGTAAGGTCACAGTGACCTTGGCCTTTGACCTTTGGTCACCAAATTCTAATCAGTTTATCCTTGAGTCTAAGTAGATTTGTGGCAGATATAATGAAATTCCCTCCAGGCATTCCTGATATATTACATTCACAAGAATGGGATGGACATCACAGTGACGTTGATCCCTGGCCACCAAAATCCCATCAGTTCATCCTTTAGTCCAAGGGACCATTTGTGCCAAATTTGAAGAAATTCCCTCAAGGTGTTCCTGAGATATCATGTTCACGAAAATCGGATGGACAACACAAAAATGAACGACACCCAGTCATGGCTGTGGAGGCAGTGAATTAGCCTCTAATTATGTATTTATTGTGATGTTAGATTCATCAAAACACTTGGTCACTCTGTCCAGAGTAACAACACACTTACTGCTTTGCGTCAGGCAAACCCAGGCAATATAATAATGAATTCATTTGGACAGAAGGTAAAGGATCATTTTTCTACAGACATTACATTACATTAAGAACAGTGAACTTTATATTATGCATGTTGTACAATGCTCATTTGGTGGCTCTTGTGAAGCCACCGTGCTCATCAGTTTTATCCTCCAGGGATTTATCAACATGCACTCCACCCTGTTGTATGACTTAAACAAAGTCAGCAGGTTACTTCAACTGTAATGTGAACCAGTGATCAAAGGCTTATATTCTGAATAAATGACAGTGCTGATTGTCAGTTTATATACATCAAATCAAGTTCATGTCAGTGTGCCAATTTTTTTTTCTCATAGTCATTTCATTTGTTGAACTTGCTATGCATCTGCCCCACCATCGCTGGACCAACTGCTGAATGTTAAGCAGCCCAAACCAGCAGCAAAACCACAGTGAATGAGATTTAATTTGTGATTAAGCTGTGATCTATTTCAACAAAAAAACAGCAATCAGTCAGAGTTGATGAGGCATGTTCCAACACGATGTATGACTATTAGTGAGACCAACTAAGCATATAGAGGCATAATAAAATTATAGCACCATGCTAGTGTTTTTAGAAAGATGCTACAGTCGTGTTTGTGTCAGTTATAAATAATTTCCAAGTGAAAAAAGAGATGGTTACCACAAACAATGGTCCTCCACATGGTATTCCTGTTAATTTGTCCACTCTCTGTATTTATATATGAGGCTATACATAACATACTGCACATTTCTCTGTCAGTCCTTTTTTATAGTCACTTCCCCAGAGGACCTGAATCATCTCAGTACATTCCTGTGTGATCAATGCATGTTAAACATACCACTTCCCTCCTTTTATCATGCCATTCATCCTTTGTAGTTTATCTTTTCACCACACACACTCGTCCCTGCTACCGTCTCTCCCCAGAAACTCCTAATTAAATTACCATTTTATTAGTACTCACTATTGCCTGAAACTACATTTGCCCAGAAGGGTAATTAAACCTGGATGACCTGGCCTGAACTGATAATAAAATAGTATATCGAGAGGAGAGGAGAGGAGAGGAGAGATAGGCTGAATAAGTTTTATTACATTATCTGTTACTTGAATCTTTGGCGGTTCCTTTTAGCAAAGGAGAGTGATCATGAAGATGAATGTTCCCCATACTCAGATATGATAGCAGCATTGCAGTGTACTGTATACACATTACACCAATAATCCAATAATAATAGCTTGTTTGAGAATGTGATACTTTAGATATCCCACAGGATTATTTGTCACTTGTTTATTTGTTTTGTGACTTTGCTTATGTACTGCATCTAAAGACTCAGTGACTCAGTAAGAACTCCTTAGCAAAATGTTTGTCGCAATCCCATCTCCTCGTTCTTATCGTCATTCTCCTTTCATTAATCTGATTTGCTCAGTGTGTCTCACCGAAAAATAATTGCACCTATGTATGTGCACAGTAAATTTGTGCTGATAAAATGATTATGTTACAATCTCTGGCTCACTTCAATCTTTCAAATGCCGTTAACCCAAACAACCTGATGCATCACAGAGATGCAGTACCTATAATTGTTGTGTATCAATATATAATTTCAAACTGTAGTGGATCAGTTCATGTTGTGTAAAATGTGTCATTAAGGCATGCTGGCAGGGTTACAGAGGCGCTCAATTGTTCCCCTAAGAAATGCAACAGGCTATAATGCTCATAATTAGAAATCCAATATAGAGATCTGAACTCACCCAGTGTGCATGAAACAGTAGCTGAGATACCTCCAGGCCTGGGCTCGTAGCTGGGGGTGGTAAGGTAAGGGGCTCTTTAGGAATGACGGGCTGGACACCTGCAGGACCAAACGGTCCAGCTGAAACCCGTAGTACATGAACACGGCTACCTGGGAGAGCACAGAGCAACACGAACACTGAGTGATTTCAGGAGGGATTACATTAGTACACACACCACAGTGAATACACCAACATAATGCTCAGAATCATAAATCAAAACAAATTATTCTGGTAATCAGATGAAAGTTGAGCACAAACTTCTAACTTGATTTCTTTACTTATATTCAAGAGTTATCGGTGAAATTACATTAACTGGGAAAGTAAAATCAATCCTAGCATCAACAAGCCATTGTCAGTTTTCTGAGATCATGTGATATTTCTTGAATATTTCAAAACAAATCGTCTTATTTAAACATCAAATACTGGACCCAAGTTACTCTACCAAACTTTATATAATATATGTACATAATGATTTTTAAGAATCAACATTTCTGCAGAGAACTGCAATATATTATGAGAGAGTTTCTGTTACTTATATTGTTATTATTTGAAATGGACACTGTGGAGTTACATCTGGTGATATTTACATTGAGTGTTTCCACCAAAACATTCTGCACACATCCTTGAGGCCAAGGAAAAATGCTGAGTGAACTTCCATCATCATAAAATATTTGCAAAACCAGTTATTTTTAATATTTTGAAACCTGCATTGTTTACATTCATATTTACATTAGCATTGCTACATTTCTTTCTGTGTTACTGCTTTAACTATTCAACTCTGTGGAAAGACAGAGGGATGTTATATCATGACTAAAAGGCAAATTTATGAGGTAAATGCCAACTTAATTTACCATCACATTGAACAGTTCATCCTCTGTTTTCTGTTGTATGACTTGCGTGCACTACTGCCTTCTGCAGTTGGTAGGAATTACCTCAGCAATGGTAATAGCCAGGATGAGCAAGGGCGGGGGACAGTAGGTATAGCTGTCGAAGTACCACTTGCGGTCGACCTCGCGGGGCAGCGTCTCATAGGCGACGTGTCGGACCAGCCGTTGGGAGAGCCCCAGGCCGACCTCATCTCTGAGACTGCAGCCTTTTAGCTGCCTGCTCCCCTGCAAAATGGCCCTCCGGAAACTGTTGGAGCGCTTGTTACTCATCTGGAGAGAGGAGGAAGGAAGAGAGGAAAGCGATGAAGGAGATGAAAGGGAGGTATGCGGAGGAAGCGGAAGAGTAGGAGCAGGAAGGCAGAGAGAAGAGAAAGCAAGGAGGAGAAGTGAGGTGAGATAAAGGTCAGAGATTCTTATTATCCATTGTCTATTTATGATTATTTTTATTATCATGAGTTCAGCTTTTTACATGATTTTACCTAACATGTGGACACTTCAAAATACTTTATTCTTTAATTTATATTCATGACCTAGTCGATGTACAACTAGAGATTCAACACTCTGGGTAAAGGCCACACACATACACAACAGTCCTCCTCAGTCCAGCACACTGACAGATCCCTCCCACCTCGCTGTGGCAACAGAATGCCTGTATCATCACCTAGCAACGACCAAACCCTTCTCTTCACCCCTTTCTGTCAATGAAGAGTTCATTTCTACACTTAAATTTGTCCTTTTTTGATGGGCTAAGAGCTCACAAGTAGGTGCTGTCATTTATTTTGATTTAGTGCAATCTTTTTCCTAACACAGGTGTCCCATTTTTCAAATGGTGGGTATCTCATTTTGAAGCTCTTCACACACTCATACACTACACTATATCTACTGCGATTAGCTGATCAATCGATTAGTCGATCAGCAGAAAATTCTGTGATTGGCAGTTATTTTGATAACAGATTAATCATTTAGGTAATTTTTCAAGGAAACACTTGATTGTCTCAGCTTCTCAAATGAGAGAAATGGATGTTGGCTTACATTATGTGTTACAGTAAATTAAAGATTTTTGAATTCTGGACTGCTGCTTGAACAATTAAGCCATTTAATTATGTTCCCCTGACCTCTAGAAATTGTTTTTTTTTTTTTTTTTTTTTTACCAGATTTCACAGGAATTTTTCATTGTTTTTGATGTTTTATAGACCAAATAATTAACTGATAAGTTGAGGAAGTTGAAGCAGTACATTACACAGTGTGAAAACATATAGTACATTTATATGACAATCAAAACATACCTGTACATACATTTTCTGTTGAACACACAGGAACCAAACACTCTGTCATTCACAAAACCAGACAGATCCAAAGATATGACTTGAGAAATGCTTTTCCTTTCTAAGTCTCATTTTGGAAATTTCTCATGGACCTCCCACAGCCCAGGAGGATGAGGTCAGCACTGAAAATGTGCTCATGATACAGTGAAATCACACCTCACCTGAGTGCAGCTTCGAGATAACAGCACAATATCTGCAACCACAGAAGGTTCACACGTTTTTGTCACATACAGTGGCAGCCGTGTTTAGCCTGTTACAAACAATTCAGTAACAGCACTAAAAGCGAGTGAGAAAAACAGGAACAAAAAAATAGGCATTTTAGCTGCTGCCTTGGGAAGCAGCTTATTATCTATTATCAGGAATGTTGTAGCTAATTGAGCAAAAAAAAAAATATGCGCATGAAATCAATCTCTGTGTAAATGAATGCCAGAGGAAATATCTGTATGTGTAGTCAACCAGATTTAAAAAAAAGATAAACAATAACATGAAAAATATTACTTATGCTCAAGACTGGTATCGTATGGATGTAAAAGATGTGACATTAAAATGTCAAGTTGAAATTTAAAAAAATGTCACATTTCAGAGTCACTGAGACAGCCAGGAGACCTTTGCCATTTCTTTGCATAGATGGCAAACAGGTTGTTTTATTGCTGCTGTAAAAGTTTCAGCTTTCTGCCTAAATCACTTCTGTCTCTTAAGCATTGTGCCTTTTACTCCGCTTGCTATGTGTTTTATAAGACTCTCCATGACAATGCAATGACTTCTGTCCCACTTCTCTCCCACAGTCTCTTTCCCTCTCTGCTCTGTTTATGTCACTCTCCATAACTCAATTCTACTATTGTGTTTGTGTCTCTGGGATTGCAGGAAGCCCAGATGTGTCAGTTAGTAGATGTTATTTTAAGGCAATTAGGATAAGTGATAAAGTTTTCAGCAAGGGCAGAGATTGGCAAAACAGATAAATGTAATGTGGCAGAGCAGCTATTGGCAATAAATTACAATAAAAAGGTGGGTGGATATAGCTATTGCGACTCCTAAAAGCTACAACTTCAAATTGCCTCAAAATGTTAAATGTGTAATGAAGCTTTGATTAATGTTTATTGAAGTATACGCAAAGACTTATCAGAGCAATAAGCAGCATTCTGGTTTAAAGATGACAAACTTATCTGTGGACAACTTTAAAACAAAGGTACGTATCACGGGTCATTCCAATTTGATTGAGTTGAAAAAATAAGTACAAGAAAAACAACCAGAACAAATAAAATACTAATAAGAGGACAGATGTAAAATCAGAACATCAGTACAATCTCTGTATGAACAGTTGGCTGATTCTGGTTCTGCTGGAACCGTTTAATGAGACTTTTAGTGTCTCTGTAGGGATCACTGTTTGGAGATAAACTTCAGAAAAAAGCCAATTATTTCAGCCTTTATGTCGGGCACAGAGAACTGTGGGAAAATGATTACGGGTTACCATGGCCACTTCCAGACCACATTTTAAAGCAAATACACACACACACACACACACACACACACACACACACACACACACACACACACAGACCTCCCCCAGGCAGCCATGCTCCATAAAGACAGTCAATTCTTCGTGTGAAGTGACTGCAATTCCTCTCCTCTTTGTACGACACAAAAGAAAGAATGACGTTCTGTGTGTTTACCCACTGGCGAGTAGAGAAAGTGGAGGGTAAGAGAAGAGGTAAATGGCTGTTCGGCAAATGGCTGTTCGGCCATCAAGAGACTATTGCACTGTTTGATCGATGGAAAACACAGTCAGATCAGAGGGACATAAGTGACAGAAAGACAGGGGTGGAAACAGATAGAAAGAGAAGGAGACAAAGAAGGAAGGAAGGAGATGACAATGAACAAGAGTGGAAAAGACGGACCACAATAAGGAGTAAGAGTAGCAGCATTTTATCTTTATCACAGAAATACATTACATGGCCAAAAATATATGGAAACCTGAGCATTAAACGGATCTGTCATTGCTGAAAATCACATAAAACAATGGAAGGAGTAGAATTAATATGCTGCTATAACAGCCTCCACTCTGCTGGTGTCAGGCTCTGTGCAAGATTTTAAAACCTGGCTGCAGGGATTTGCTCCCATTTTGTGCTCAGAGTGAAAACCAGTTTTACAAACAAAATGCCTTGTTGGGTGGAGTGTGAAAGAAACTGTTTACAACTGTTAAAAGTTATCAGATCTGCAACCATTTCATCATTTGTCACAACAGTTGCCAGGTAAATAGTAGAGACTCAGCTATGACATTACAAATGCCAATGTCATCTACCAGGAATGTGCTCTTGGACTACTTGACTTGACTACATTACAGGATGACACTGCACTGTGTTGCAGCAGCCACAGCAATGGTCCTATTCCAATGAATGAATGAGTCTGGTGTCTGTCGGAGCACGGTCTCAATGAGTTTGAGCACTGATGTTGGGCTGGCTTGCAGTCACACGCCAACTCATGTCAAAGAGGTTGGATGGGGTTAAGGTCTGAGGAAGAATCAAGTTCTTCAACTCAAAACTCAGCACTCATGTACCTTGTTTTGTGCATGGAGAAATTGTCCAACAAGTCCCCTAACCTAAACGACCGTGTAAATCACTTGTTCCCACCCATGGGAGTGTACCAGCCGCAGGCATATCCAAGCTTCGTCATCAGGGTAATAATTATAAACACAGTTAAAGTTGTGGAACACACTCTACCGGAGCTTTTGTGAAAGTCCTGTGTTTTGTTGACCCATCCATCAACCCAAATCTCCTCCCAACACCTACTTTGTTGCCCTTTATGCTACTGTACCTTGTTCCCGTCATAACTACTTCAACTGCTAGATGTCTCCTAAGAACAAGCTATTGGTCATAATATATGTTTTAGCATTACTAATTGGAACTAGGGAGCCTAGCTCAAACCATGCAAAGAAAAAAAACCAGTATCGGGCATACAGGTCCAAAACAGGCCATATATGAGTGCAGTTGTAAGCACCAGCACAAATCCATCATGATCATTCCACAATTTCATTCCACTACGGGAAAAACAGAGCAGTTGAACCTGTCTGTGGATATTTTGGGAAGTATAAACCTATTATTGAGCCAGTTTCTGTCCAGGGCAGTCACAGTGTGATGTATGAGAGAGAGTTAGACAGAGGGAGACAAATGGACAGAGGGAAAGTGAAAGGCACAGATAAGGACGAAGCATTGGGGAAAAAAAAGATGAAAGCTTATGCAAAGGAAGAGAGACAGAGGTAAAGGTAAAGAGTGAGAGAAGATGGAGGGAAGAAGAGGTAAAGAGGAGAGTGAGCCGTGATTTGAGCGCTGACTGTGACGGAGCAGTGAGCAGGCAATTACTGACAATCACATTGATGGAAGAGCCGCGGTGCAAAAGAAGAGATGGCGCGACAAATAAACCCCTCACAGTTTGTCTCTGTCTGTCCAGGCCCTCTTTCCTCTCCTTCTCTTTCTTTCCTTCCTTCTCTGGAAGCAGAACGACCGGAGAGATAAAGATGTACCAACAGAAACCAGGCACTGCTAATTAACCTGGCAGAAGAATTATAACTCTCTCTCAAACTCCCTTATTGGCTTTGACCCTTTGATCTTTATCTTACAGACTGCTCATGCCTGCCCTTAGAAAGTCTATTACGTTGTGTTTACATGCCTTACATTCTTTTAGGTACTTGCATCATATTTACAAGCTTTTTCACAAAAGTGTGAGTACATTTATAGAAATCCCTATAAATAATATTGAGCATGTAGCTTTGAATAACTGTCTCCTGAAACAGAGGTGTACACTGTTCAAATCAAAAATGCTATTCATTCTAGATATTAAAACTAACAATTCTTGTCACTGACAATTAATCTGTTGAAAATGTGCGGTATATACTTTGATTATTCCATCATAGTTTGTCAAAAAAAAAAAGTAAAAAAAATCTCTCATTACTTTTACGAGAGCCCAAGTCAGCGCCTTCACATTACTTGTTTTATCCGACCAAAACCTCAAAACCCAATTTAGAATAACTTTAAAAAGAGAAAAGCAGCGTTATCCTGATATTTTAGAAGCTGAAACCAGTGAATGTAAGGTATGTTTTCCTGTTCAGTTTTCCTGTTCAATCAAACCAATTTAAACATTATTTAAACATTACATCTGCTGTCCGCTTTAACTGATTTACTGACTTGTATTTTCAGCACATTATACTGTATATTACCATTATCATGAAGATATGTCACTTTACTTTTGTCTTACTGGATTACCAGTTTAGTCTATAAAGTGTCAGAAAATAGCCAAAAATAAACATTAAAATCAAAAGTATTAAAGAAAATCAATAAATCTTCACATTTCAGAAGCTAGATTTTTTTGTGAATGTGCTAGTGAATTCTTTGCATTTATTTCTTAATAAATCATTAAATAATTGATTAATGTAATCTAAACTAATTGTTCCAGCACTTATACATACACTGCACTGTATATTACCATAATCATGAATACACATCATTTTTCTCTTTCTTTATTCCCTCCCACTCTCTCTGTATAGCTCTCTGTGTTGAGTTTCTGTTGTGGCTGCCTCTGTGAATGTAAAAAACCATCGAGGGGGTGGACACAATAGCAAGTAAGAGGGAAAAAAAAGTGAATGTACATTCAAATGCACACACCCCATTCCTCTCTGTCCCACTTCCAGCAGCACACCATGACCCACAGCCTGTCACATGACATGAATGCACCAACAGAAAACCAAACAGCGAGAAACCCTTTGACATTTTTCCAAGCTTCCTACAGGCCTCATTCCTCACCCACTGTATCAGACAATAAACAGCTCTGAAGAACAAGACTGAAAGAGAGCTGGACATACTCACACTCACACAGACAACAATGAATTCCCTGCAGACGCACACCCCCACCTCCAACCCCCCACCCATCCACCCTCCCACCCCCATCAGCCACCCAGTAGTTACTGTTTACCACACAACTACTCCCACTCCAAGACCACTCCACAGAGTCCCGGGTCAGCAGTTCAGCCTCCCATGAGGAGCAGCAGCGAGACAGCAGAAAAACAGAAAATGAGAGGGTTAGGAGGCAACGAGCACAGCTGGAGATGCTTGAGTGAGACCTTGGACAATCAGCAGCAGGCAGCAGTTTGAAGGTGAAACTGAAAAGTGGGGCAAGGTGAGCGTTAAGAGGGGAATTTATCACCAGACTGAGAGTCATTTCCTATCAGGGAGACTCCCACCTTGTAGCTGAGGTGATCGTGGAATATGTTTTTTGGGGATGGATGAAAAATGGAGAAAAGTCTGAAGTGTGACAAAAAAGCAAAGTGTAGATAATGTGGACAGTGAAGTTTTCCAAGAGGTGTGACACAGACATTGTTTTGCATGTCAACAAGTAAGTCTCAGGTCTTGGATCTGGAGCCCCAAAGTCAGGAACAAAGTCCTGTAAGTAAACTTTGTGTTTCGTTCGTTCGTTCGTGCTTGTGTTAAGGTATCTCACCAGATTCACAAAGTCCTGGTAGCAGATTTTTCCATCAGCGTTGCCATCAGCGAGGGCCAATAGGACTTCCAGTTTGTGGGGGTCAAGCTCAGAGCCATGTGTTGCCAGCAGGTCCCTGAAGCGCTCTGTACTGATGAAGCCCGAATTCTCTGGGTCATACTGCAAGTGAACACACGTAGACAAAGCAAGATAAGACTTTATATCTAAATAAATAATTAATAATATTTAGTCCACCTACTACATAATTATTATGGTTTAGTAGTAAATTCGTAATCTGTCCTATCAAAAGAATATGGAAAAACTAAAACAAACAAACAACAACCACAAAAACCCAGCAAAGTTAAAATGGTCCATGGTATTTTACAAGCACAACACACATGCAATGTATCAAATGAGCATCAGATACAAATAAACATGTTGGAAGTTCATGAACGGTCAGTATCCCCCAGCACATAATTTTCTGCCAAACATCAAAAGCTCAAAGAAACCATCAGCAGTGGAGAGGTTTAGTCATAGTTTGAGAAAAAAGCCATAATTGCTCCAAAATGGCCCGACTGTTGAGACGCGGCAGTAACTTTTAACAGCTCTGGTTTTCAAATGAAATGACACTGAGCACTACATTTAACCACAGGCTTTTTTGGCTTATTCACAGCCAGAACAGAGGAGGCATTCAAATGTATCTGAAAAACACCAGATATCCTGACAAAACCAAAAGAAATTTTTAAAAAGATGGAAACTCAAAAGACCTTTGAAGCAGTGATTATTCAAGCACTTGAATGTGAAGAGAGCCCCGCACTTTTCTCCAGCTTTGTTACAGCTGACGTCGTGGTCCCACACGCTCTTTTCTTTCCTTTGCACTTGATAGCTTGGGACTTCAAATCTTAAGTGGTAATTTAGAGTGAAACTGCCACTTAAAAAAATACAAATACAGAAAAAAATATGTACATTTTGTTTGTGTTTGATGTTCTGAGCCATATCCAAGACAGCCAGAGGCTATAAAAGAGGCTTGCTGATTGCTGGGAGTGAGTGAGCAAAGACACTTATCATAGCCGTCTCTGTATCTAATGGAATAGACTGTCAGTAATTCTGCCTGGATTGCTAAAAATCAAGCTGCCCTTGATCCCCTAAAACAAGGATAAAACAGAAAAGGGTTGCAGCTGTGTGTCAGTATTTGTCTGTTCAACTGAGGACAAAGCGACCCAGAATATATGACAATCTAGGACTTGAATGTTTGATTTGAATGTCAGGTTGTTTGTGGCTATAGACAGAAGACAGCTGCTATCTCTCCGTCTCTATGTGCCTGTGTGTGAGTGTGTATGCATATGTAACTGTGTGTCTTTGTGTATCTGCAAATGTTTGAGTGTTTTGAGTGTAACCACGTCTGTGTGTGTAAATACTGCGCATTCATGCATAAAGATGTGACATTCAAACAATATGAGCCGCCTGCCAGATTCAAACACCCCTGAACCAGAAATAGTGACTGTGTTTGTGCATGCATGTGTGTGTGTGTGTGTTTGCCATATGCCAGTGTTGGCAGACGCTGAGTAAAGCCAAGCTGGCAACAGGTGCTCTGTGCTCCACCAAATGACAACAGAGAGAAGAGATTTTTGGCTCAGCGTCGTGTTGTTTTTCTCCATGTTATCTAACAGCGATAAGGCAATTTTTATTCCCTGTCAAGGCCACAGTTGTCAGTACACTTTCCACTCAATGCCATCTTTGAGATATGGCTGTAATAATCACTTCTTTTCCAATATGTCATGAGAGAATTATCTCCAAAATCATTTGTCTTTGGTAGATCACACTGTGGCAAGCAAGCTAATGCTGTATTAAGTATATTAAGCATTTGGAAGAGATATGACGGCGAGAGACTGCTCAGATGTGGGCAGATTAGACTGGTTACTCACGGGAAGTCAACACCAGTCTGTTTTTTTTTTTGTTTTTTTTTTTGAGGATGGACACCTGCCTCACTAACACCTCTAACACTGTTCTCACGGGGGAACAAGCAGTAAGCAAGGATTCAAGAGGAAGAAGAGAAGGAATGACAGAAGAAATACTTTGTCCCAAGTGCAAAACCCAAAAGTTGTGTCTAAAATCACTCTGTGTATACTTATATAACAGACTATATTTATTATCTGCCACTTTATTTATTTATTTATTTAAGTATTTTTGGGGGCTTTTTTGTCTTTATTGACAGGACAGTGAGAGAGAGACAGGAAACGGGGAGAGAGTAGGGGAATGACATGCAGCAAAGGTCCGGTCGGATCGGGAGTCGAGCCGGGGTCCGCCTGCTCAGACCACTAGGGCCCACATGGTATGCGCCCTAACCATTCAGCTATGAGGGCGCCCCCTATCTGCCACTTTATTTGAGTGTCCTTCTCTCGGAGCAAGAAATATATCCCTTAACAATCTTCATACCAATGAATTAAGTGTACATGCCATGGACACTTCTAGTACTTTCTGCTAACAATCCCACACAACGATGTATCACATCTTAGGGATGAAAAATACCAGTGGTGTGACACTATACCTCTCAGTGATGATGCAAATTGATGATGAATTATTTGTTAAATGATTGTCCAAAATCTCAATTTATTGCTCACCACAGTGTAAACTACTAAGTGTAGAGGGGCAACTATTAGTCAATTCAACAATTAGTCGATCAAAAGAAATTTTTAAAAAACAATTGCCAACTATTTTGGCAATTGGTTGATCATTTCAGTCATTTTTCAAGCAATGAAATGCAAAAACAAAATGCCATTTCCAGCTTTTCAGGTGCGAGGATATGCATGTTTTGTTTTTTTTTGTCACATGACAAATACATGACATATCAGTGAAAAATCTTTGGGTTTGGACAGTTGGTTGGCCAGTATTCTGGAATTTTGAGGTGCATTTTTTAAAATTATTTTTAGCATTTTATAGAGTAAATGATTAATTGAGAAAAAAGAATTGGTAGGTTAAAGTTAAAGTTGCAGCCCTGTCTGAGTGTCTCTTGGTACGGTGATTTCAGATACAGCTAAAATGTGCTACTGTACCATGTTGCTATTTTTGGCAGGCAGTGTAAAGAACTGTTCTGAAATCTGTGACTGGTTCAGGTTGATTTTCAGTTTGAGCAAACTAAGCATAACATTTCCCCAGTAAGTAGTTGTACTTACTAAGTAAGTAAATAAAATGTTGTCATTTGTCATTAAGTATACATGTGCATGGTGGACAGCATGAAGATTTAATGTAATCATGACTCTAAATCTTTATACACAGTACTTCTTCCCACTTTATACTGACTTATGGATATTTAAATTACAGTGCATCTGGATTATGTACAAGAGTATGTAACGGCTTACTTACATGTACGTAGCTGGTGTGGGAGGTGTGACAGCAAGTAAGTGAGTAACATCCTATTTTGGTGCAACCAGATCAAGCATTTTATGCATTCTGCTGTGTTTGGATAATAAAAAGCAAACTGGGATCATAGGTGGAAGCTCAGCAAGAAGTGAACTATTCATTTATGACAACCGGTCTGAATATGTGCCATCTGCTACATGGCATCTAACAGAAGAAGAGGAGGAGGGAGGAGGTGTTGCAGAAATAATTTATACACTCCTGGTAAACTGGAGAATATTGTTACAATGACAGTGCATTTTTTTACAATAGTATAATATAAATATAACAACAAACTCCTGAACATGATTAAAGTTGCACTGCTGAGTCCAACAGACACACACCGTTTCCTTCCCTGGCATATGCACATCACACAAAAATGTCTCTCTATCCTAAACACACACACACACACACACACACACACACTCAATATATACAATGTAAACTCTACTTTGCAGAAAGAACCAACCTTCTCTTGCAGTGAATCAGCCAGTTTCTGCCGAGGATATTTTGTCATGATGAAGTAACGCCAAAGCCAGCCTCACCACACAATGTGTGAGCAAAACAATATGTTGTGTGTGTGTGTGTGTGTGTGTGTCATATTGTTTGTCCCAGACTGTGCAGGGTTATTTCCAACCAGGACTAAAGGATTACAGTCCAATCCAAGACCCTCAATACACACCTCCCCCATCTTTCTCTCTCTCACACACACACACATGTACACACCCCTAAAACCCCAGTCATCCTCATCTCACCCTTCTCGCTCCGCCCCCACACAGAACACCCCCTTTTTCACCCTACATTCATCCACCTCTCCTCCACTTTCTCACTTCACTCTCTCTCTCTCTAAAGCAAACATACGAGTTCCCTCAGAAGAAAAATAAATACTTCAATAAATTTGCTTGTTATCTCTTCTACTGTCACTCCCAGATGCAGGCAACCATACGTTTTTTTCCTCACACACACACACACACACACTACCTCGCTCCACTTTATGACACCACAGACTTCATAGTTGAGTGAGCACTCTCTGAAGTCAACAGGCTGGTTGCTGGGGTGGAGCCACAGAGGGACACACACTCAACAATGGGCCTCTGAGTTTATACCTCATGCAAGGTTTGGCCCAATCCCTTCACTCCAATTAGTGATTATTTCCTTCTGATGCACCGTGAGTGTCCATGCAGAGAGGACATTACAGAAGCTATATGACAACCTCCATCTAAGATTCCTAAAGCTCTATAACAAAAAGAAGCAAAAATTGCAATATGTTCTTGATTAATTTATAACCTGGGTAGAAAATAGTGAAAATGCCAAAAATCATGTGTAGGACGGAATAAAATGTATTAAAGAGGATGTTTACTATGAAGCACCGTTATCACAACCTTGGCTGTTCCCTGAAGGAGATAATTCTTATCATAGCTGACACCCTCAATTGCAGACCCTGACAGAGCACCTGATGAGCTACTGTATCTTAACTGTGGCCGCAGTAAACCCAGCAACAAAGATAAGAATCCCCTATCTGCTGAAACTGAAAGAAGAAGATTTCCGTGGACGACAACGACACTGTCAGGATTATTAGCGATTGTCCAGCGGACCAGGACAACCTGAAGGCTCTCCTTGGCCCTGTTTTCCGCTAGCACTAACATGCTTGTTTGGGTGATCCGATTCCAAGTGGACGGCTGAAGTATGTGAGTGTGGTATGCCTGCAGAAATGCATCAAGGACACACTGGATTCAATCACGGCAGCCACAACTGGGTGAGCAAGAACACATTACAAACATTTCAAACCAGAAATTCCCTGTTGGGTTTTTGCAAAGTTTGGGATGGAATCACACACTAAAGGAGTGTGTAATAAACAACTTCCTTGTATCTACAGTCCTTAGCACTTGCTCCATCCACCACATGCCATCTTAATGGTTACTCTTCAGCAACAGCAAGGTGGGAATTCAACAGCTAATGTTCTTGAGAAACCTCCAAATTGGTGCAATAAATGAAAGCTTTACTGCCCGCAGCACAAAATGATAATAACAGATCTCAAGGGGCTGGGCAGGATTGTATGTGTTCAAAGTGTAGTGACATTAACACTGACAAGAACATCAGGGTGGTAGTTTCACATTATTCACTGACAGGCAGGCCAAAAGCAATGCACCAACAAGGCAGGGGAGATGAAGACTGTCAGAAACATGGGTAAGCAATTCAGGTGTCAAAATGTTTACAAAAATGTATTTTGCAAATGTTTTATCGAAAGGAAATACGTTTGGGGCACCTGTAACCTCAGGGTTTACACACACAATTACAATGTCCATAGTTGGATTGGTGTCCTGTCTCTCTACTTGACTGTCAAATAAAGCAAAAATTCCAAACATTCATTTGCTTACAGTTACATTTATTAGGTCATAGCAGACCAGTGGATTTACAAAACTGGGAATAACACATCACTGGTATTGCATCAGTACTTGGTATTTGCAGATACTCTGATTTGGGTACTGGATTCAGCAACAACAGAAAAAGTCACATCAAGCGCATCCCATATCCCGAAGGAAGGTGAGATTTCTGTCCTCAGTTATTACTTTCAGAACCAACCATCTAACTAACATGAATTTCCACCAGCTCAACCATGAAACCAGGCAAGTGTCACAAGATATTTGGGCACAAACCTAAGGCCCTATGACAATACACTGACACAATGATTTATTACCTCTTCACTAGACTAATCTCTGCCCACCAAAGACATATGTATTGTGAAAATATGACAATAACTTTCAATCTTATTTTCAGACAACTGTATTTTATTGTGCAGTCCCCCACTGCTGACAAAATAACAACAAAACAAAACCAAAAAAAACACTATCATCACGATGTGGATATGACTATACTTCAGAGAAAGGGATCGCGATTCAGACCCTCATACTTCACGATAAAGCGTGACCAAATTTTATTATCAGTGGGACCAACTCCATCTATGACCTAATTTATTACTACTTTGGCATGAGCCTTCATCAATGAATCATATACCGAGACATCTGGCAGCTTTTGACACACTGACTGAATATTTGCATGTTGCAAATGGGCAGTATGTCACGCTGGCGTATCTAATTAACCTCTTCCATTGAAAACGCACAAACAGCTTGGGAACAACACTGCTGCAAAGGCGGAGAAGATTAGAATGGTAGATATCCATGCCAGGTGGCACAGCATCAAAAATGGTCAGATTTTCAATATGTGCCTTTTTGTGATGTGGTTCCTCCCTTGTCACAGTTAGCACTTCCAGCACTTTGGCCTCGCTGGCAGCCTTTGTGGCGATGCCCTGTGAAACGACCGGAGGAAACAGGGCGGGGAGCGAGGAGATCAGGTGAAAGCTAAGCACTGTCGCTCCTTGGGCATCTACTGAGCCTGCTGGGCAGACTGGGGCAGACCCAGGTTATATGACAGCAACAAAACAAGCATCCCAGAACAGGCCAAAGTGTCAAAATTCAACAGGCCATATGCAGAGTAGCACTGATGGCTTGCGTACCTCTAACAATAAAATGACAATATTTGATGTTTACCACAGTGAGAATACAAAGTCACTTAAAGCATATACACAGGTATCAGGGTGTGTATCCCTCACGGCATATCGTTCTCGGAGAAAACACATCAAAATAATACATATGAAACCTTAACTACCAGAAAAAAATAATTTTACCTCAGGCGCTTTCATTTTCCAGCAGTAATTCACGGTAACTTGACTATTCTGTAATTTAAACAGTATTATTCTCACTGCCTTTCTATGGGACATCAGATCATGAAACTGAGAAACCTACCACAAGTCTGAGGCCTTATGTGTAATGTATTTAATGATTTGCTCTAGCAATGAAACAGATAGATTAGGCGTATAGGCCTGCACAGAGAGAACGACTGCTACAAGAGAGGTCACTGTGATTATCACAGGCCCGAAGCTCCCTGGCTCCCCAGCCGCTTTGTGCCAAGTGGGCAATTGTTTTTATTTCTGTAAGTGGGGTGTCAAGTAAAAAAATACATGCTTTGCAGGTTGCAGGGGAAGCCTCTGGAAAGTTGTCATGTAAACACAAACCAGAGACAGCAACACTGAGGAAAGAGAAACGAGAGAATAAGCACAGTGTTGTACCCGATGTCTTGAAAAGGTAATATCGTACATATTTTTATGCCAAAATAAACAAAGAAAGTTTTTATAAAATCTGAGAAGTCAATCCAGAGAAAGCAGAAACTGCAAACTAAACATTCCACCCACAGGTTTTAGCGTGGGCGTATACAGAACAACAGAAAAACGCCATTACCTTTGAATTATGCGTGTCTTGCATTATCTCGTCTACACCGCTGTCTGACATGACTTCAGTGCAAATTCTCCAGAGAGGAAAAAGGGGGAGAAGGAGGAATAAACAAGGAGATGCTGGTGAAGCGCTTGGTTGGAACAGTGCGCTTCACGGACAGCTGAGCGCATAGTAAGACAAAGTGATCTGAAAGCCAGCAAACAATTTAGAGTTCAAACCCAGAAAATGTAGCTGGCATTATAAATCTAGCACACGGGCATAAACATCTGCGCCGGTAGTTGTCAGCTTTCGTTTTGTGGTGGTCGTCTAGGCGCCATCTGTCTCAATAAAGACTAAACTGATCTTCTAAAGGGAGAACAGAGGGGAATGAAGGAGTTGCCTGAGTTGTACGCTCGGTGTGGAACATTCCCTAATGGGTAGCGCTTGACTGAAGAGACAGAAATCAGTTAACGCAAGCCACACACACACACACACCGAAACAGGTGAACACAGCACACACAGGGCTATTGTACCTGTATCAACAGTGCACCTGCCAGGCTTCACTGTTGACCTGTATGACCTATGGCACAGGAATGCATCCCAAAATATCTGTGTGTGTGTGTGTGTGTGTGTGTGTGTGTGTGTGTGTGTGTGTGTGTGTGTGTGTGTGTGTGTGTGTGTGTATCCTTGCATTCCATGGTGTCTATATATAAGCTCTGTGATAAAACACAGACATTTTCCATTTTGTGTTCCACAGGTCCCTAAAACCTCTGAGCCGTCATTGGAAAACAGCAACAGGCCTCCGAGTCTGTCACATACTTTTACACACACACACACACACACACACACACCACCCCCTGGTGTTAGTGTGATGTGTCATTCTGTCAACAGCTCTGTAACTATAACCTGCGGGAAGGTATTTCAATTTCAGCCATAAGGAATGAATGGACCCGATCTGCGTCTTTGATCCCTGGAGGATCAGGGTGACAGACGAAATAAGAAGCTGGAAGCTGTTTAACAGCGCTGCTTGACCAGTAAGTCAAAGGCAAGGAAGATCTTCTTCAACTTACAGGGAACAAAAGCAGTCTTGCCGCCATATGGACACCCAAAACAATGTCATGACACAGTCTGGCACTGGGCCTGTAGATTACGTCTACACTACATCTGTCAGTATGATTCAGCGGCAGTGCTCGTCAAATGGTCCAACAGCACCTGAAACCCGTTCCCCCTACACCTGATCAGCTAGGCGAGTGGAGGCAAGAGAGTGAGCAGGGTTTGTCACTTTTTGTATACACAGACAACTACAACACTATGAATGCCTTCAAGGAAAGATTGCGCGTAAGTGAAATCTGTTATCACCTTGTCTGAACAATTATTGCATTGTCTCGGGCTTTGTGGCAGAAAAAGCGAGTGAGACACCTTTCTGTCACCTCAAGCCCTCTCTATGAGCACTCTTTGTTATAGCTGATTTTGCTATTCAGTTGTTGTCACTGAGCTGTTTCTATTTTGTCAGATGGCTCTAGTCTCATTAAAAAAAAGTGATCTGACTGCAGCAATCAAATCACTAACTAGTATTCATTCAGCTGTCTGACAGGAAGAAAGAGAAAAACACTTTGAGGGCAGGAGAGGACAAGACGGAGATTTAGCCAGCTGAGACTCAGCAATGTATCCGCCGGAGTCTGTTTGACTTCTTAACAGACACAAATTTGCTGCCAAATGAGTGCAAAGATCCATTTTCCTATGGCGTCTGCATTTTAGGCTGGACAGAGTTATTTTTCTCTAATAAACACTGTCTGCAGGTTTAGCAGGCTTAGTGTGGACGTAGCTGAAGAAACACTGCTCACAGCCTCTTTAACTGGTATGACTTCAAAAGAACCAAAACAATAAGGTGTCAATCAGTTCAGTAAAGTGCAATGACTGAACCCTGATACTCTTAGAAAACAAAAGTAGGTTACAGCCAGCAGTGACACAGACAAATAACGTCAGTGAAAAAAAAAAAAAACACGCTAAGCTCCTTGATCAAACCCTAATTTGATGTTTTCCCACTGGAGTCCTCCAGTTTTTGTGGCGTCATTATCAAGCTGATTAACTATTGTGTGGTGAAGGCCGTGAACTGTAAACAGAGCTAATGAAAAGAGATGAGATGAAAGCATCGATGAGCGGACCGAGACCGAGGCCTCTTCATATCTGCAGTGTCATCCACTTAACTCTCTGACGGGGAATCAGACTTCAGAACAAAAAAAAAAAAAAAAAAAAGATGAGAGGCACAGAGAAAGAGAGATAGAGGTAATGAGTGAGAGGGAGATGAAAGAGAAATGAGAGAGCAGAGACAAATCAGGACTAATTTGTGTGGGAGGCCCATCAAAAGCCACACCGCCACTGGTCCTAAAAGGCAGCTGGCATACCGGGCTTCCACCACACATGCTTATTCAGCGGGGGGTTGTGTGCCATCACTTCGGCTGCTCTCCCTTGACCTCTGATAATGGATTCACATTTTTAGGCCTGGTGGGTACAAACATACTGTATCCATACACACACACACACTAAACATATGAAGGTTGCCACATCACTGCGCCATTCAACTATCAAAAGAGACACTTCGATTTGTGCCACCGCCGCGATGAGTTTGCACACTGTAGTCAATTACGCATAAACTGGCACATCCTCTCTCTCCCATTTACAGATCGACAGGCGCAGCAGCTATTTTTACCTCTGCATAAAAGCAGAGACTGTTTTCACACTCCGCCAACTGGAACTGTGCCTTTCATTAAGGAAATCTATTTAGAGACGAGTAGGGGAGAGGCAGATGAGCGGAGAAAGATGAGCTCTGATTAGATCTTTCAATGAAAATGTTTGAGGCTCTGTCTGTTATTTCATCAGCAAACAGCACGGATTCTTTTTAGCAGAGCGGGGCGGGCGCAGTTTGCGGCCTGTAACTATTTTTCACGAATCAAGACAACACGGTTCAATATCAACACAAACTGTTTGTCAGCAGGGTATCTCCATGACTCAGCTGGTGTCAATCACTGGTGTAGTGTTGGATGAGCAGGTCAGCAGACTGTGACCCTCACCATCTGTGTATGTGTCAATGGCAATTAGGCTGATAAGCACATCAGTATAGCGTAGATAAGATGGATAAAAGAGAAAAAGACCAAAGAGTCCACACATTATAAAGAGAGGGCAACCAATGGAAAAGGTCATCTTATTATAGTGATAAAAATGTGCCAAAATGAAAAAGAGCATAAACATGAAATATTTTGGTCACAAGATCATCATCAGATCAACACCTTTACAGTGAACAGGATCCTTTCAGTCTTCTCCTCACCCGAGTGTCTGAACCGGTGCACCTGAAACTTTCTTTTTGGATCTAAGAAAAGAGGCATTCTCTCCCACTCAAAAAGCAAAATTTGATGGCGGCGCATCGTCTCTACTCCTGTCGTCGTCCGTAATTGCAGTGACCGCTGTTATGATCTCACTGTCTAAACCTCCTTTTGCTTTTAATGGAGGTAAAATTGACAGGGCGCGGCGAGACATGCTACCCCTGCATGCACCAGTAAACACAGCTGAGGGTTCCCAGTTGGCTTATCTGTTAAGTACCAGTTACCTGGGTGGTGGACCATTCACTTGAAGTGCAAGAGAGACACTGAGGCGACGCCAGCTGCGCCGTGCACGGGACAGCGAGGCGAGACGGCACTGCCAGACAAAACGACTTTAAATAATGACCTTCCTTTCCTCTCAGCCATGGCCGCTGAATGTCTAACTAAGAAGCTCATTGAGATGCAACAACAGGAACTCTGGGAAACATGAGTCCCACCGGGAACAGGTGGCTTCCCCACCATTGAGTTTCTGCTTGCTTTAATTGATGACATTAGCTGGGCTGTTTTAACACCGGACCTCCCTGTCATTACTTTAGGTAAGAAGTGATGGGATGATGATAGACGACATTCCTTAAAGACCTGAAAGGCTTTTATTTGTACAGTTCTAATGAAGAGATTGGGGATCACAGCTTACATTCTGAGGCTTTTTTATGCTACCAAGCAAGAAATGAAGGGGGGGGACAGACTCTCATGGAAGGTATGCAGCCATGTGAAAGTGTTTAATCACTAAGCTCCTGCGGGCGCGTGCAAGGGGCATTTCAACATGCCACTGGGAGCAGGCTGTCAACAGAAAGGCAACTGTGGACGCACGTATGGATTACACACATGCGCACACAGAGCCCAGACTCAAAGAAATGTTACAGTTCACTGACAGTTGTAGTGCTTTTACTCTTCTATCACAACAACAGACAAAAATGTCTTTTGCAAAGCTGCAGTAAAGAGCTATCTGAGTACAAAAAAGTTACATATTTCTATGGGACAGCGACGTGTTTGCAGCACAGATATGCTGTCTATGGTTTGTATAAATCTTGTCTCTACAAGTGCTTCATCTACTGTGAGTTGAGCCAGTTTTCCAGTCTATACAGCTGGGGACTTCCATTGTCAGGCTTTACAAGCACTGGGGCATTCCCAGTCGTCCTGGATAACAATTTTGTGTGTCTGTGCTGTAGGCGCAGCCCTTCACAATCCACCTTGCACATAATCACTCTCTACACCAAGGCAACTTAAAGACAGAGAAGCCCGCTAGATTTCACTTTTTAGCAAGAAGGGGAAAATGATGACGTTAAAAGGCGAAGAATTCTTGTAAAACATTTCTACTTTAGGTCTTCCAGTCACAGCCGTACAAGGAAATCCATCCGATGTGCCTTCCCGAGGGGGTGGGGGCAAATGTGTTTGGTTTATTTCGGGGTGTGATGTAAACATACTTAATACGGTTTATCAGATAAGTCCTGGACATAAAGTGTGGTCCATCATCAAATCCCCAGAAATCCTCAAAAAAAAATCAAATATGAAGGAGCACTTTCATGAATGTGCAGATCAGTCAGCGCAGGAAGGAGACTCCAAAACAGACCCTGTTTCTTGTTTTGGATCATACACATACTGTGTGTTGTCAGGCTACAATGACTAGTCTTTCCCAATTGGTGTGTGTGTGTGTGTCTAAAGGACAAATAGAGGCTGGGACACTTTGATTATGAGGAGGAGAGAGGCCAGTGCAGCTGCTATCCTCCTAATAGCATCTCCTCTGCTTCATTAGACGTCACCTCTGTCTGTGTTCAGTCCGCATGTTTGTTTCAGGCGATGGGGAACATGAATCAAAGGAGTCTGAGGTTTGCTTTCTTACTTCCTGCACGCCGAGGAGGAAAGCACTTATACAGCAACAAAATCCTCTCCGGGGACAGGAGAGAGGAGTGAAGGGGAAAGCGAACAGAGCGACGCAGCACTTTGATTCCGATGGTCTGAAACCCAGAAACTGATAGCTGTATGTACCGGGTTCACATGGGAGCCTGTAAAAATGATATGATGGGGAAGGTTTTGTACACAGCCCAAACTGCTTTAAGGAAGCTGGAAAAAAGCCATGGTCAAAAAAAAAGACAGAAAGATGAATGAGAGAAGATGATCCTATCTTTTCTCTGCTGTGTAAACATCCCTGATGGGATGGACAGAATAGAATGTGCTCTGTATTTGACAAGGCAGGGATGCCAGAATTGATTAACACAAGAGATGCATCATTGTCTTCATCTGTGGACATCTTGTTTTGCCAGGGTATTACACTCACTGGAACATTTTGTTCAAATGAATGAAGTTACAGCCACCAGCTTATGAGAACACTGGAAAGGTAAAGACTAGGGTGTGCCTGAAATAACCAAGTTCGTACAAAGTGTAATGCAATCACATCTAGTGACAAGAGCATTTATAGTTGTTCGGAACGGTCGCACTCAGTGGCAGGATGGAAAACCTGCCATCATGGAGAGGGGCAATTAATCGTACAAATGGAGATAACTTTGTTTGGAAGAGTGTGGGGGGAGGGGATCTAGAAGCTGCTCCAACAAGAACTTTACCTGCCCGTATTGGTTTATGGGATGTGTGACGACATGGCCCTGCCACCCGGACTCATACGGGCTTGACTCTCTTAAAGGGCCACAGTGAAAATGTCTTGGGGATGAGGTCGTCTATTAATCGTTGGTAATCGCAGGGTTGCCGGTTCAATCCCTGCCTCCTCCTGTCTACACTTCAAAGTGTCCTTGTGCAAGACAATGAAGCACAGCTGCTCCTGATGGTTGGGCCAGCACCTAGGCCAACCATCGTTGTGTGACAGTGCGTGTGAACGGGTGAATAAGAGGCAAAATTGTAAAGCGTTTTGAATAAAAAGTCATCCATGCAGTCAATACAGTCTCATCCTTGGTATTATTATGTAGGTTTGTGTGTCTGCCCCCTCATAATGTTGGCAAATAAACCAAACTACACATAATATTAGACTTACATGCACAGATGCCCTCTGTAGTGTGTATCTTTGCATTAGGTAAACAGAAGTCTGGACCTTGCTCTTTGTTTTTGAGCAGCATTTATCTTTTCCCCCTCATGCAGTGACACAGGTTGCCAGTCTGGTTTAAAATCCTTCTTTTCCTGGCCTTCAGTGGCCCATCATTTCTCTTCCTTAGTCGCTTCATAGAAGCTGGGGGTCTCCGAGGTCAGCCCCTTGACAAATGAAGCAACACATTGTGAGGAGGAAGGAGGGAGGGAGAATAAAAGAGTGAAAGGACATTTGTTGCTGCCAGACTGGGCAGCGACCTCACCATTCGGATTTTTTTTAGACCGACGTCCACTTGAAGAAACTCAAAGCTGCACCGCACGCATAAAGACAGCCGACTGAGAGGCCCACTTAATGCCTGTCCATAGAATATGCTCTATTACTAATACACACACACACACACACACAAACACACGCACCACACCCCAGCTATCCTTTCCCATAATCCCATGGGACCTCAGTCTCCCTCTGAAAGAGTGAGCCTGACACGAGCCTCTGACTCAACCCAACACCATCCCCGCTAACCCCTGCACGCACACACACATACATACAATTCCCCCCACATGAGAAAGTTGGGGGCCCCAGGGCGGGCAGGTGCTGCAGTAGCCCCACAGAGTGCCGGCTGTGTGTGTGTATATGCGTAAAAGGAGGCAGGGGGCCCGCTTGTCGCCTGTCATCCACAATCCTGCTGCTCGCATGATCAGGCCGGGTTCAAGTTTTTTCTCCTGGGGTTACGGCTGTATTTGTATGTTGCATGTGTGTGTGTGTGTGTGTGTGTGTTCGCATGCCTGCATGTGTTTCTTACAAGATCGGCCTGACAGATCAATGCATCCAGGATTATGTATCACCCTAATAGCATTATCGGGGTCAATGTCAGCGGACGACACACCCACAGCCTCTAGTGTGTTCCCACTCCTCTGATGCTCTTGCAGAGCGGCACAGTTACAACATGTTATGGCGTGAATGTTACCCAGCAGGCGAAGGATTTAAAGCTGCACAAGGCAAGATTTTGATCTAAAAATACATTTGTCTAATCAGCCTAAATCTCAAACTGGGGCTGAAGGAGAGAAGCCCGTGACATCTCCACCAGCTGAGACCCAGCAGATTTATTTCATTCAGCCAAACAAAATTCTGGTGCCAGGTATATTTACCCAGAGAACGACTCAAATCAAGATTAATCAGTGAGATCCAAGCTATAAACAGCCGTGAGTGAGCACTTAAAGAATAGATGTATTCACCAGTATGAGATCTTAGATGCTTTAAGCACAGTTGGAGCGGGTCGAACAAACATGAAAAGCTTTGTGAAGACAATCACAAGATAACCATCCTGAAGTATCAGTTAAAAACAAACAAAACCAACAAAAAAAAAAACCGGTACCAGTGAAATTATTCCTAGTGCAGGCTTCTGTTTACTCCATTAGTGATAAAGCCAGTGTTAGAGCAGAAGTACAATGTCAAGGCCAGTGGACATGGGCAGAATTTAGAAAATCACACCATTAAATGTCATTTATATGCATTTAATGATGCTTATGATGTAACACTGCCTCTTGATTTCTTCCAAATCTTCCCATGTTCCATGACATTAAAGGAACCGCAGCATTTTCACCTGTTAAAGACATCCGTGTTGCTTTGAGCTGATAACAGATTAAGTCAGGGTCAGTCACCCACGGCTCACACACACACAGATGAGTACCTCTGAGGACAACAACACTGCTCCACTAAGGAGTGAAACATGCAAATGGAGAGAGATTCAAGCCACTTTAGGTTGCAGTACATACCTTGTCAAACAGAGATTTCATTGCTGAGAAAAGGAAAGAGAGAAAACAGCAAGTAAAGGAGTGAGCGAGAGGAAGAGGTGGAAAAGGATTAAAAACAACAACAACAAAAACAAAACGCAGAAATGAAAAGCAAAGCTGAGAGGAGCACCTGTTTGAAATGATAACCTGGCCAAAAGGACTTTGTGTATTTTGTTTTAATTGCAGTCTTGCACCACATGTTGTTATCTGATCGTGGTCAATGAGCTGCCGCGCAGCAAAGATAATACACCAAAGTGTGGATCATTATGTGAGTGGTTCTCAACTAGGCTGTCTGAAAGTCGAGACAGTTAATGGAGGGAGACTGAAACAAAACTGAAAACAACAATATTCCTGGAAAGAATGTGCTGTGTGTCTGTGGTAGCTACTGTCACTGTCCTGCAATACTTTCAGTATTTTTAAGTCCTCATGGAATCAACGTTAAACTCCAAATAGATAAACCTTCTAGAGTTCATTTTTGGTTCATGTTCACGTCCTCATAAAATCAAATGTACTGTGTGATTTAGCTCAGGTGTAAAGAGTGAAGATCCTGCTGTGCTATTTTAAAATGTGAAAGGGTAACAGTAGCACTTCAGGTTGCCCCAGGTGTGCGTAGACCTCACGTCCCCCTGGGGCCACGGGAAGGACGTTTCCACTCCAAACCTCGATCTCCTCGCCCTCCGCGTCGGGCCGCCACCGCCGGGGAGGAGTTCACGGGAGCTCCCCGGGTTCCGCCTGTCATCTCGGGCTGCTCTTCTCCATACACCCCGCGGAGAGCAGCGACTTGTCCTCAGGATGATCACATACTGTCAGTTCACAGTCCCATCTGCATCCCAGTATGCGTCAGCGACGACAGAAGGTGAGAAAGTCGAGCATCACGCTCTTTACGCATCCCTCAAGTCGGATCCTCGTTGGTTTTTGGGCAGGCAGGTTAGTCCAGGTGAAACGGCATATATATACCGTTAAATTCAAAAAGGTGAGCGTACCCGGTTATTCCCAGCGCACTTCCACACACACACCGGCAAACAACCTCATCCGCAGAGGAAAGTTGATGTGGGAATAGTTTAGAAACAGTTAAGGAGGTATAAAGTCGTTTTGCGGTGTCACCCACATGTTAGTCAGCAGTGTTAGAGGTTTGCAGAGCTGGACCGAGCCCCTCGAACACGGGCAGCGGTCCAAGTTTGCGAAGCAGGGGACGCACATTGGCAGAGAGTCTCTCACTTTGAGAGATGCGACGCAGCAGCGGCAGTAGCAGTAACGGAGCGCAGATCCATCTGAAAAGAAACACGACATCATCAAATACTGACAACAACATGAAACGCAGGACACAGAGATGACAAACCGCTGATGTGACGCATAAGTCCTTATGGCTTCAGCCAGGGAGCCGGTGAAAGTCGACTTTAAACAGCGTGGGTACAGTCACATGGCAGACGCCAAAGAAAAAAAAAAAAAAAAAGTCCCGCGCTCAATTTTTGGTGCGTCGCGATACCTGGCGCGTTGTTGTCGGTTGGCGGTGCAACGGGGACAGCCGTCTGCCTCCTCCGCCGCGTGCCGCCAGGGATCTTCCTGAGGTGGGGTTGAGGGGGGACACCGACCGCCTCCGCGCTGGGATGGCTGGTTCAGCTCCAGGAGACGGGATAGGTGTCAGACACTAAGGTATTACTTTAAGACCCCAGACATCTGATCCCCTCACTGTGCCAGACTGAAACTCATAGATGCGGCACATGAGCATACAGACAGACAAGAACACACACACACACACAGTCTATACACTGGGACTGATGCAGATTGATTCAACAGGCAAATTGCACACAGACCACAGGAGCTGTTTCACCTAACCACTGCTGTCTGTCTACAAGTGTATTTTCCCATGTGACCTTGATCATTAAGCACTCTTTATGTCCTTGAGACTGAAGGAGGAAGCCCCTAACTGAACAGGCTGCTTTTAGCAAACTTAATCCTTCAACGTACAATGGCATTTGTAGAAAAATCCACTTCAGATCATGTAAAGGAAACCTTGGATCGTCTAGATATCAGAAAAGAAGATCTCAGAATAATCATTTTGGTCCATCTGTGAATGGCAGGCAATCTAAGTGAGATAATGATCAGTGCCTCATTCTCTCTTTAGGTTTGTCTGCATGAGCTCTATTTTATTTTAAGTGCACCCCTCTTTTTTCTTTGTCATGGAAACGTAAGGTGTGATTGGTGTCTGCAAAGCTGATATGCTGTGTAACTTGTGTTCGGTGGACCTTTGCAAACCTGATGTAACATTAGTTTCTGCTGAAGGTGTGAAATGTGCAACCTTTCTTTTCCCCGCAACCAGCCCACCCTTTGTTGTGAATAATACTGCCATCCTCTTCATCTTGCTTGACTAATTAAGGTTGGATGAAAAAAAAACTTAGAGGCACTCTGCCTTAAGCAAACTCTCCTCTAGAGAAAGCTTTGAGAAAACTCTCTTCCGTGTAACCATAAAGACCTGAGGATTGACAGCACCTCAGAGCAGCTTAATCCAAATTAAATGTTTCTAGGCAATGCAGTATCAATATGCTTGATCATCCCGTAGCGTGTTCTGTCTCCGTCCCATCAACATCTCTGCTAATTCCCACCATATCACAGCAGCTCGCTCCACAGAGAACCACTGAGATCTATTACCCAGCACCACAAGAGAGGACTGCACACCCACTCACTGTCCCTGCACTCTGTCTCTGCCTCAGCCGAAAGCATTCATTAACACACACACATGCTTCATTGCACTGTTGTTGCACAAAGCCTATTTCCCCTCTACAAACTTGGTCCCTAAAGTTTCATATTCTCCTGCAGATTTAATGTGATCCAAGAAAGAGAGGCATTCAGGTGTCCAGGAGACACTATGCAGTCATCATATCATCAGGACTTTTCTTTGACAGATGTTACAATATCAAGCAGAGGAAGACTGTTCATCACAGTGCCTCTGAATGCTTTTTCCTCTAAGTTCTGTGGTGCTAGCTGTCAGCTGAACCTTGGCCAATGGATGCTAAAGTCAACAGTAGCGATGACTTGAGATAAACCTGTATTTGCCCTAGCTGTGAAAGTGTCAACACCAGGAAATTATTATACTATTGCAATCCTGTCTCGTAGAAATACTGCTTTTATACACCTAATGCAACAGCAAATATGTTTTGTATGAAATGTAATTGCTCAGGTTTTGAATGAATGAATGAAGCCACACGTTTATTAACAGCAGTGGATTCGCAAAGAGGTGGTGGGGGTGGATGGCGGGCTTAGCAAGTGATAAATTGTCACACTAGCATCTGGGGTTTGCATCCATAGTCCTGTCTGTAGTTAGGTTTAAGCATCATCTGGTTTAATACAGAGTTTATTTACATTAAAACAAAGCCACAATTTTTCCCTGAATGCCATACGAAGAGGAGCATAGCCTTCACATAAACAGCAGGTATGGTAGCAAAGAGTGAGCGCTGACTACCATGATCTACGGGTTGTGTTGGATTTGAAGTTGCAGTGAGAAAAGTATGCACCGACACAAATAATATGTTCATAAGGATGTGTGTGACGTAAATTTCATCATCTGCACATTTGCAAGGGTCCACCAGACTGTCTGCATGCTGGACAAATATACTTAAGTGTTATGAGCCGACAAACACACGTGTCTACCTCTGCAAAAACCCAGTGTGATGCATGTAAACATCTGTTTTGTAATATACTGTAGTTGGCCGACTCTGACTGCCTGAACTAGCAACAATACTTTCTTATGGAGGGGGCTCTCTTATGGAGTTATACATTTTATTCCATATTTGGATTCCTCGTCCAGTGTTTAATACATCCATAAATGGGTAAAGCTGTGTTCTGTCACCTCTGACACTCTCTGTAGTCGTTTATTTTCTGTTTCAGTACCACTGGTTTCTTTAGAAGTCATTTATATCTGCTCCTGCAGGTTTATGAAAGTACACATATATTAAATTTTCTCCTTATATACCACAAATGGTCACAAGCTCACTTTTAGAGCTAGACATCTAAGAGTGGATGGAAGGGCAAAACACAGAGACAAAAATCCATCCTTTATCTATACTGCTTATCCTTAAGGGTCACAGGCAGGCTGGAGCCAATCCCAGCTGGTGTTGGGTGAAAGGTGGGGTACACCCTGGACAGACTGCCAGTCTATCGCAGGGCTGACATATAGAGACAAACAATCGTTCACACTCACATTCACACCCATGGGCAATTTAGAGTCAATTAAGAATCAATTAACCTAACCTGCATGTCTTTGAACTGTGGGAGGAAGCTGGAGAACATGCAAACTCTACACAGAAAAGCCCTAGGCCCTGCATTCGAACCCACAACCTTCTTGTCAGGCGACAGTGCTAACCACTGCACCACCATGCCGCCCTAGAGACAAAGATGTGTTTTCAAAATTATCTGCATTAGTATGGACATGGTTTGATGTTGTGTGACAAAAGGCAAGATGGAGTGAGACAGACAGTTAAAAAGTGTGTGTGGGGGGGGGGGGGCAACAGGCTAAATAAGAGAGAGAGCGCTGTACTGCCCCCAGGGTGTCTCCAGAAGCAGAGGAGATTGCAGCAGACAGCCGACCGGCCCTCAGCAGGCTCTCTAGAATGTGTTCAAATAAACACTTTACCCCCTGTCGCTGCTTGTGAAAGCATTCACACTGGAGAGAAGCATGTATGAAGACACAATGAAACGCACAAACAAACACACACACAACAGGACACAAATAAGACTCGAATCCAAGACACACAAACACCCACCAGGAAGGAAAAGCTTAAACCAATGCAGCTATGAATGTCATTCTCATTGGGACACAAATGTAAGCCCATTTGCCAAGAGACATACAAAAGTCAAAAGCCTTGCCAAACACACACACATGCACACACAAAGCCGTGATGGAGTATCCGTGTCACTCATGCATAGGGCACAGGCAGGTCAGACAGCGACAATGACGGAGATTGGTGACCTTTTCCCCCCAAACCTCCCATTTACAACGAGGTGAGAACCCCTCATTACCGCCAGGCCAGACCCTCTATCAAACATCCCTTCGCTGCTGCACACATTCAGCAGCTCTTCACAGCATAAGGGGAACAAAAAGAGGGGGAGAAACATTTGTTTAACGAGCCGTGCCCAGGCTGTCTTTCTCTTCCATTCAGTCCCTTCCTCTGCTGCCGGCCTGCCCTGAGGTCAACTCCCCCCACAACACCATCAAAACCCTGCACCAGTGATGGCAGCAGTTCCATTCACTATAGAGATTTATGATCTCTAATAGCTGGCAAATGGACCCGAGGCTGGGTCTGCCCCGAGGGGAGGCCCCAGACTTATTTTCTTCAAATCTCGAGAAGAAAAGGGAAGAGAAAAGGGCCGAGCTGAAAAAACACGGGGTGAGGACGGGGGAGCTAGCGGGGTTGTCGGAAACATTTTCAAGGTTGCCATCTGGGTCGGGTGGGACCCTTCAAACTGTCTGTCAGTCCTCAACAAGAACCCCCTACCCCCACCCCTACCCCTACCAAAAGGACCAGATTGTTGGGTTGGGGAAAGGATATATTACAACAGTACGAGGTTTAAATGCCTTCTGTCACCACTGACATTTCACTCTCTGGGCTGTTTTGGGGCAATTTTGCAAGTAGGAGCTTTTATTAATCGCCTACGATCAGGCGGTCAGTCAGTCTGCTGCCTCCTGATCCTCAGTGGTGGTGGAAAGCCCCACTAGGGCACCCTCCACTTCATAATCCTATTCCCATAATCCCCAGAGGTCAGTGAGCAAGAAACAGTTCCCGCTCTCTATGAACAACTTCCCTTTCCTTAAAAGGTGAGAGAAGAGGGGAGTATAAAAACTCCACAGACTCCACAAAGTCTCCCCGCCAAGAAATAGACCAGCACATAACCCCTTGTGTGAGTGTGATGTCACTTTTTGTACAGCTGGTAGGTGTGTTTTAGAGCACTCAACAGAGCTAGCTGTATTCCCCTGCTTCCCTTGTGTCCCCCTGGCCACAAATTCTGACAAATCTAACAGGCTCATCTAACTCTCTGTAGCAAAGCAAATTAAGGTGTTTCCCAAAATGCTGAACCATTCCCCTAAATCTGAGGAAAAGAGTTCAGGTACAGAAGCAGAAAGAGACTTGTGTCCTCAGAAAGTTTCAAAGAAAAGTCGGCTCGTGAGACAGAGGAAGTGAGACTATTTCTTCCATCCCTCCCTGAGTGATTATTCTGAGCAGAGTCTCATAGCCAAATATCTTTACAACTCGCAGTTCCTTAAGAAGTGTTCGAAAAAGACTCAAAATAATGAGATCTGTGGTGACAGTCAAGATAATGAAATGAACTGTGGACCCTGACTTCATTCTTTTGAGATGGAACGCATACACACAAACATCCCATTAAAGTACACAGACATGTGCACATGTGCTACTGACCATGACCGTCAAAATGTACACATGCGTAATTATACCTACACAGACACTGTTACTTACACGCCATTTAAAAAGTTTTTTTGGAAAGGCTCTTCTGTAAAAGTAAAAATCTGTAAAAATGATTCCTTATTCCACCTGTAATAGAACTGTAAGTTATCACAACCTTGGCAGCTGTTCCCCTGAAGGAGATAATTCTTATCATAATGACACCCTCAGTGCCAGACCCTGACAGGCACCCTGATGAGCTGCTGTATCTGCAACTGTGGCCGCGGTAAACCCAGCAACAAAGATAAGAATCCCCCTGTCTGCCCCCGAAACTGAGAAGAGAAGATTTCCATTAGACGTAGCGACACTGTCAGGATGATAGCGTTGTCAACGGACAGGACAGCCTGAAGGCTCTCCTTGGCCCTGTTTTCACACTTAGCACTAACATGCTTGTTTGGGTGATCCGATTCCAAGTGGACAGCTGTAAATATGTGAGTGTGGCTGTACCTGAAATGCATCAAGGACACACTGGGATTCAATCACGGCAGCCACAACTGGAGGTGACAAGAACACATTACAAACATTTCAAACAGAAATTCCCTGTTGGGTTTGCAAAGGATTTGGGATGGAATCACACACTAAAGTGTGGCAATAGCTTAACTTCCTTGTCATCTACAGTCCTTAGCACTTGCTCCATCCTACATGCCATCTTAATGGTTACTCTTCAGCAACAGCAAGTGGGAATTCAACAGCTAATGTTCTTGAGAAACCTCCAAATTGGTGCAATAAATAAAGCTTTTACTGCCCCGCAGCACAAAATGATAATAACAGATCTCCAAGGGGCTGGGCAGAGTTATGTGTTCAAAGTGTAGTGACATTAACACTGACAAGAACATCAGGGTAGTGGTTTCACATTATTCCACTGACAGGCAGGCCAAAGCAATGCACCAACAAAGGCAGGGGAGATGAAGACTGTCAAACATGGACGTAAGCAATTCAGGTGTCAAAATGTTTACAAAAATGTATTTTGCAAATGTTTTATGCGAAAGGAAATACGTTTGGGGCACCTCTGTAGCCTCAGGGTTACACACACAATTGCAATGTCCATGGTTGGATTGGTGTCCTGTCTCTCTCTACACTTTGACTGTCAAATAAAAGCAAAAATTCCAAAACATTCATTTGCTTACAGTTACATTTATTCGGTCATGGCAGACCAGTGGATTTAAAAACTGGGAATAACACATCACTGGTATTGCATCAGTACTTGGTATTTGCAGATACTCTGATTTGAGGTACTGGATTCAGCAACAACAGAAAAAGTCACATCAGCGCATCCCCATGTCGAAGGTGAGATTTCTGTCCCTCAGTTATTACTTTCAAGAACCAACCATCTAACTAACATGAATTTCCACCAGCTCAACCATGAAATGAGCAAGTGTCACAAGATATTTGGGCTAAAGCCCTAAGGCCTATGACAATACACTGACACAATGATTTATTACCTCTTCACTAGACTAATCTCTGTACCAAAGACATGTGTGTATTGTGAAAATATGACAATAGCTTTCAATCTTATTTTCAGACAACTGTATTTTGTTATTGCAGTCCCCCACTGCTGAGCAAAATAACAACAAAACAAAACCCCAAAAAAACACCTTGTCACGATGTAATGAATATGACTATACTTCAGAGAAAGGGATCACGATTCCAGACCCTCATACTTCACAGTAAACGTGACCAAATTTTATTATCAGTGGGACCAACTCCATCTGTGACCTAATTTTATTACCCTACTTTGGCATGAGCCTTCATCAATGAATCATATACAAGACATCTGGCCAGCTTTTGACACACTGACTGAATATTTGCATGTTGCAAATGAGCAGTATGTGCGCTGCAGCGTATCTAATTAACCTCTTCGTGAAAACGCACAAGCAGGCAGGAACAACACTGCTGCAAAGACGGAGGGAAAGATTAGAATCTGGTAGATATCCATACCAGGTAATACAGCATCAAAAATGGTCAGATTTTCTATTAGCCTTTTGTGATGTGGTTCCTCCCTTGTCACAGTTAGCCACTTCAGCACTTTGGCCTCGCTGGCAGCCTTTGGCAGCGATGCCCTGTAAGACGACACGGAGGAAACAGGACGGGAACGGAGATCTGGGTGAAAGCTAAGCACTGTCGCTCACCTTGGGCATCTGCTGAGCCTGCTGGGCCGGGCTAGGACGGGCCAGGTTGCCATGACAGCAGCAAAACAAGCAGGGCATCCCAGAACAGGCCAAAGTTAATCAAAATTCAACAGGCCATATGCAGAGTAGCACTGATGACGCTTGCATGCCTCTAACAATAAAAATGACAATAATTTGATGTTTACCACAGTGAGAATAAAGTCACTTAAAGCATATGCAGGTATCAGGGTGTGTATCACTGCGGCATATACGTTTCTCGGAAAACACATCAAAATAAATACATGTATGAAACCTTAACTACCAGAAAAAAAATAATTTTACCTCAGACGCTTTCATTTTCAGCTGATAATTCACAGTAACTTGACTATTCTGTGAATTTAAACAGTATTGTTCTCACTGCCTTTCTATAGGACACTCAGATCTTGAAACTGGGGAAACCTACAGAGTCTGAGGGGAGCCACTTAGGTGCTTAATGTATTTAAGCAATTTTGCTCTGCTTGTCAAACAGATGAATTGGGCGTATAGGCCTGCACAGAGAGAACGACTGCTACAAGAGAGGTCACTGTGATTATCACAGGCCCGAAGCTCCCTGGCTCCCCAGCCGCTTTGTGCCAAGTGGGCAATTGTTTTTATTTGCAAGTGGGTGCCGGCAAAAATAGCACAAGCTTTGTAGTGGTTGCAGGGAAGCCTGTTGTCATGTAAACACAAACCAGAGACAGCAACACTGGAGGAAAGAGAAACGAAAGAATAAGCAACAGTGTTAAAAATTCATGTCTTGAAAAGGTATTATTCGCATATTTTTATGCTAAACAAACAAAGAAAGTTTTTATAAAATCTGAGAAAGTCAATCCAGAGAAAGCAGAAACGTAAACTAAACATTCCACCCATAGGTTTTAGTGGGCGAGCAAGCAGAACAACAGAAAACGCCATTACCTTTGAATTATGCGGTTCTATATTATCTGCCTATTAATCATTGTCTGACATGACTTGAAAATCAGAGGCGGTATGTTGAGAAGCCAAACAAGGAGATGCTGGTGAAGCGCTTGTTGAACAGTGCGCTTCACGGACAGCTGAGCGCATAGTAAGACAAAGTGATCTGAAAGCCAGCAACAATTGAGTTCAAACCCAGAAATGGGAAGCAGGCCAATCTAGCACACGGCATAAACATCTGCGCCCGGGTAGTTGTCAGCTGCTTGTGGTGGTCGCCTAGCCATCTGTCTCAATAAAGACTAAAATTGATCTTCTAAAAGGAGAAATAGAGGGAAATAAGGAGTTGCCTGAGGCCAGCCTGGGTGTGAAACATTCCTACGGTAGCGCTTTTGACTGAAGAGATAGAAATCAGTTAACGCAAAGAGCCTCACACACACACACCGGAAACAGTGGAATACAGTATTACAGGCTATTGTGGCCTGCACAGTGCACCTGCTAGTCACGCCTGTTGACCTGTATGGCCTATGGCACAGGAATGCATCCCAAAATATCTGTGTGTGTGTGTGTGTGTGTGTGTGTGTGTGTGTGTGTGTGTGTGTGTGTGTGTGTGTATCCTTGTATTCCCATGGAAGTTCATATATGTTTGCATAAAACACAGACATTTTCCATTTTGTGTTCCACAGGTCCCTAAAACCTCTGAGCCGACATTGAAAAACAGCAACAGGCCTCCGAGTCTGTCACATACTTTTACACACACACACACACACACACACACACCACCCCCTGGTGTTAGTGTGATGTGTCATTCTGTCAACAGCTCTAGTAAATCTATAACCTGCGGAAGTTGTATTTCAATTTTTGTTATAAGAACATGGACCTGACCCGCGCTTTTGATCCCTGGAGGATCAGTGACAGATTTAAATAAGAAGTTGAAGTTGTTGCAATAGTTTGCTTGACCAGGCAAGCTGCTGGGCAAGGAAGATCTTCTCAACTACAGGGAACAAAAGTAGTCTTGCCGCCTATATGGACACCCAACAATGTCATGACACAGTCTGGCACTGGGCCTGTGAGATTACGCCTCACACTCAGCATCTGCCAGCATGATTCCAGCGCAGTTTCGTCAAAATGGTCCAACAGCACCTGAAACCCGCTCCCCTACACCTGATCAGCTAGGCGCAGTGAGGCAAGAGAGAGCAGGGCCTATTACTTCTTTGTATACACACAGATAACTACAACACTAAGGAATGCCTCAAGGAAAGATTTTAAGTGAAATCCTGTTATCACTTGTTCTGGAACAATTATTGCATTGTCTCGGGCTTTGTGGCAGAAAAGTAGTGACACCTTTCTGTCACCGTTTTCCTCTCTATGAGCACTTTGTTATAGCTGATTTGGTTATTCAGTTGTTACACTGATTGTTTCTATTTTGTCAGATGGCTCTAGTCTCATTAAAAAGTGATCTGACTGGGCAGCAATCAAATCACTAACTAGTATCTATTCAGCTGTCTGACAGGAAGAAAGAGAAAACACTTTTGAGGGGCAGGAGAGGACAAGACGGAGATTTAGCCAGTTGAGATCAGCAATGTATCCGCTGGAGTCTGTTTGACTTTAACAGACACAAATTTGCTGCCAAATGAGTGTAAAGATCCATTTTCCTATGGCGCCTGCATTTTAGGGCTGACAGAGTTATTTTTCTCACAACACTGTCTGCAGGTTTAGCAGGCTTAGTGTGACGTAGCTGAAGAAACACGCTCACAGCCTCTTTATCAAGGACTTCAAAAGAAACCTAAACACAGCTCAATCAGTTCAGTAGTGCAAATGACTGTTCCTGATACCTTTTAGAAACAAAAAGTAGGTTACAGCCAGCAGTGACACAGACAAATAACGCCAGTGAAAAAAAAAAAAAACACGCTGGGCCCTTGATCAAACCTCCCACTTGATGTTTTCCCACTGAGTCCCAGCTTTTTGTGGCGCGCTATCAAGCTGATTAACTATTGTGTGGTAAGCCGTGGAACCAAATAGAGCTAATGAAAAGAGATGAGATGAAAGCATCAAGGAGCGGGGGACTGAGACCGAGGCCCCTACATTCCAGTGTCATCCACTCTAACCTCTGACGGGGGAATCAGACTCAGAACAAAAAAAAAAAAAAAAAAAAAGATGAGAGGCACAGAGAAAGAGAGAGATAGAGGTAATGGAGGAGAGGGAGAAGGAAAGAGAAATGAGAGAGCAGAGACAAATCGAGACTCAATTTGTGGAGGCCCACTAAAAGCCACACCGCCACTGGTCCTAAAAGGCAGCTGGTATACTGGCCTACCACACATGCTTATTCAAATGGGGCTAAAACATCACTCTGCTGCCTCCTCCTTGACCTCTGATAATGGATTCACATTTTTAGCCTGGTGGGTGCAAACATACCGTATCCATACACACACACTAAACATATGAAGGTTGCCACATCACTGCGCCTATCTAACTATCAAAAAAGAGACACTTCATTTGTGCCACTCCGCCGCTGATGAGTTTGCATATTGTAGTCAATTACGCATAAACTGGCAAGCATCCTCTCTCTCCCATTTATAGATCGGCTGCGGCGCAGTAGCTATTTTTACCCTGCATAAAGCAGAGACTGGTTTCAATTCGCCAACTGGAACTGTGCCTTCTATTAAGGAAATCTATTTAGAGACGAGGGGAGATCTTGTGTTTTTTCGTGTAGATGTAGAGACCCCACAGTAACAGCTCTGTCTCCAATCAATAACTGCAACATCTTCCAGTCTGTGCATATTTTCCAATTACTGATCAATACTTACCGAGTGCAGTGCAAATGTGATTAACATCTACACCCTACAGATTGTTAAATTCACTTGTAGCTAAAGGTCACAGTTATTCTTGGATATAATGAACGCAACATATTTTAATCTATTCCTCTTGTTTACAGCACAGATTAAATGTTTTGCTGTATGTCAATATACCTGTATATTTTCAGTAATGTTTTAGGCAAAATTCAGCATGTCTCACTCACGCTGTTCACACTCTTTGGACACAAAACTTCCATACGGCACTCATGCTTTGCTGGTTTGTTTAAACTGTATGTTTGTTTAACTTTGTTTTTACGTATCTTGATAATTATTCCTGCTGCAGTGGCCCAGTTTCTCAGTGGGATTCATTCACATTTAATGTAATCTCACGTTATAAATACTAATTAAGCATGTCCCACAGAAACAGTATTCATAAATTCCGAAATTGCCTCCTTTAAAAGAGTGAGTGCCCATGAGCTTGTAAATTCCAGGTTGTTTTAGGGAATATAAACTGTCCCCTCTAGCTCTACAGCCACAATCAGCCAAATGACAGGGCCCCTGTTCCAGACAAACACCTACCCATTACCTGAAGAGACATCAAACAAACCTAATAGTTGGGTGGATACCATGTATGAGGAGAAACGACGTGATGGCGGTGTGGTCTGTCAGTGTGTAGGTTGATCAGGATACCAGTAGTGAAACTCCCCCAGGTATAGTATGTGGCAGTATTGCCATGGAAACAATATGGGCAGTTGATATTTTTAACCCTGGGGGTCTTTTCCTGACTCCTACACAGCAGTGTTGGGTTAAAGTTGTTGAGTTTGTTGTGTTGTTGTACAAAAAGAGCTAGGAGCAGTTCTGTATCAGTGCTGAGAGGTCAGCAACACATGGCCAGATGTCTGGATTGTGTATTTTTGTGTGGTCTTTTGTGGAAGGCAAACAAGTTTTATGGAGTTTTGTGAACTTATTGCGGCATCACCCAAAATTTAGACATGTACAAATTAACGGCCTCAAAATGATCCTCTTTTATATCACACATAGGCTGTTGCACATTCGTTATAAGAATGTAAGGACTTCAAGGCACCAGATGCATTTCAATTTGCAGATGCAATGTGTGTCTTAAGTATATAAACTTAACCAGAGTTTATTGTATTATTTTCATGATTATCACAACGATTTTAAAAAAACTGAAATAAATATATAAATGAATAAATAAAACTTGCCACAGTATCCGCAGGACATATCTTTCATTATCACCAAGGAGTGAGGGGAATTATTGTCTCATTAGCTACAGGCACCATGGGAATTTCTATTAAAAGAAGGTAATTGGACAAAATAAGCTTTGACATGGCTTGCTTTCACAAGTCATGTGCTAACATCAGCTGAAGAGCTGTAACATGAGCGGCAGAGAGAGATGACAGAGGGGGATTGGGTAATGAGGGAAGAGAGTGTGAACAAAGAAGAGAGAGGCAGATAAGTTATACAGCAAGAAAAACACCTGCTATGTGGGAGAACTCAGCTCGTGTAAATTAACAGCTGGGGAGTACTGCTTTCTTTTGTCAGGAGTCTCTTTCGGAAAACATTTTTCAGTGGTTTCCAGCCTCTGCCATTTTTTAAATGCGTATTAGTAATCCAAAAATCTATTATTATTTAGTAATCCATCCATTCATTTTGTATACTGCTTATTTTCAACCATTTAACTATCAGTTTGAGTTAGCCAACAATTTCAACCTCCCTGCTGACTTGCTAACTTTCCAGGAACCCTAAATTGCAACAGGTAGTGTTAGTACATACGTTACAGCTGGCTCAATATGTTGATATATTCATTAGATCAAATCATAATTCCCTTAAAAAAAAAAAAAAGAAAAAGAGCTGCTTTCAGTCTTACCCCTAAAAACCCATAAGGCCTTAATGTTCTATTTGTGTCCATTGCGTACACACCTTTAGATTACATTACAGGTAACAACAGAAAGGAGGCTGTACTAGCAGGGACTTCATTTTCATTGTTAAATGGGAGTTCTCATGCAGCACAGTGTCTGACTGTCTCACATAATTACAGATACTCATTAGTGAGAGAAGCAGTCATGCTTTAAATGTCCCAAGAAAGCAGCTGCACGAGACTATTCAGCTTCAGATGTCCAAATGCAGTGTGTCGTAGAACTAACTTGTAGGCACTTCGGAGTCTCTTCAGGGTACTGCTTGATTTAACACAATTTTTGTTTCTGCTCATAAAAACATTGGTGGTAAGTGAGTCGGTCTGAAATAAGGTCCGGAAGATAAAAGAGAAATTCAAGGTCAAGACTGTGTGTAAACCAGATAATTCTCTCTACCACATTCCCAATGAAGTCATTTCAGATACTTTCCAGATGCTTCTTCTCAGACTATATGCTCGTCAAAAATGATGACTTAATATTCAAATGTTGAAGTAACTGACTTCTTTTGTGATACATGTAAAAAAAAATGAATAAATAAGGTCAAATTGAGGTAAACTAGGTTCTGGAATTGAATACGCCATTTTAAAATCAGCCAAACGTATTTAAAACATGCTTCGAATCTGACCAGATACCATGTCTGTGGCAATGACCTGTCAGTGCACATAAAAAAAAAGGGATGATAAAGCAAAATTTGTAAAGAGCAAAACGGGTTTCACTATTGAAGTTTTTTTTTAACGCACTGCTGCCCTCTTGTGTCTCTGTAAACCCTGTTCTCATATCATTACATGCTTGTTCCACACAATCTGAACTCACTAAATAGAAACTCTCAGAACAAAATGAAAGTTGTTATGTGGGTTAAGATACAGCCTGATAGAGCTGATAAAGAAGTTGTAATAGTAACAAATAATTGTTAAAAGTTATATACTGTCTGCATCATGTTCATTAAAAGTACCGTGATCTTTCACTAGCTCAAAGTCATTTGTAGGTTAGTGCTGTTCAGAAATACACAAAAGTTCTTATTTGCTTCATTTGATTACTGGAAAGCAAGTAATGGCAAACTCTTTTTTTTTGGGGGGGGGGGGGGGGGGGGGAGAATATATTTCATTAGACCAGATGTAATAGACATATTTATTTATTGTAAACTTTTGGAAAGGCAGGGCTGAGTGAATACAACAAACTGAACCTTGTGGCAAGCAGTAACAGTTGTATGGAAATTAACATCTGGGGGCATATTTTTGCATGTTGTGCGACCAGGAGAGGTGACCGGGAATCACAACAAGGATCAAATGACAGTCAAACTTCACTATGACTCAAGACTCAAATATCCTCTGTTCAGCACTCAACAGCTCCACTACAACCCTGGATTATTCAGAGCTGGCAAGCAATGTAGAGAAGTTGGCACAGCCATTTTTTTTTTTTGTAAAGGATGTCTTGAAATACTGGAATGTGGTCAGAAATTCTGAAGCATGCAAACAAAAAATGTACAGGATGGCTGTACAGAGTAAATTTTCAATATCTTGTAAACACACACACACAAGCTGACAAATAAAGTGATGTGAAGACAAGAGAGAGAGTGCAGCCTGCATGCCACGCAATCACATCCACTGATGAAACACTGACATGCTCAGATGTACAAACATGAAAAAATTAAAAAAAAAAAGTGCATCCAAGCATTTGGCCATGAAAGACAAGTCAGAGTTCTGCCAATGTGAGTAATCAATGCTTATGTTTTGTGCAAGTTCATGACCTGGCTATTAGACGTGGCTCTTCTGGACCGACAAATGTACAGTGCACTATGTTATATACATCATTTACATGTTGTTCAGTCTAATAAAAGCTTCACTTCTACTGCACACCTCACACATCGCAAACCCCTATTACAAGAGACACCAGGCTGTTCATCGTTTCAATCAGCAAGCAACCAAAAAAATAGCTATATTTGTAACTCACTCACAGGTACCTCACTACGACTCACCAGCAGCTTACCCTCATGGTTTTTATATAAATATAAATATATTACTTTACTTTGCAAATATTTGCAGACAGAGAGATTAAGCAAATTAGTGATTTTGGTACAAAATTAAATATTTTCCTCTTTTATCCCCAAAGAGAGCAAATTACAGTGGAATGAAAATGCATAACATGAATGTTTGCTAAGGTAAGTTTTCACACATTTTGTTTCCGCAAAAACAAAATCTATTTTTTTCTATTAAACTACAAACCCATGACAGATTTCCCATAAATATTTTATTTACTTAAACCAAAGGTGAAAACCTAATGTTATGACTGGTCAAAATAGCTTCATATGTACTATGGGTAAAGGAGGTTGGATCCGAGTGCCCGAGGATCACCGTGGCTTGAGCAGCACTCTGTACATAGTGAAGCCCAGCACTGCAAACACTGTGGCCCCGACGCTCGCTCTGAGCCAGAAGGTCGAGCTCTTCAGGTCTGCCTGGCTCACATGTCTGTTAAACAGAGAGAGTTGAGAGGGAGAAAAATACAGAGTGAAAACAGAAATGAAAACGAAAAGGATGAAAGAAGCCAGTTTGAGTTAAGGCAGATTTTCTACTTCATAGATTACTCATAAAGCTGAATGATCACGTCTCAGCCTCTTTGCACAATGTACTGCATCATCTAAACCAAAATCAGAAAATTACACAATTATTTCTCTTAAACTAAGAACTCTCAAGTTTGAAACAAAAGTGAGAAAGGCAAGCCTCAGTGGTGAGAGGTGTTGCTAAGAAAGATGATGTGAAAATACATTAAATTAACATGAATAAAAGATGGATGAACTGACAACAGAACAGTGATGAAGCCTCTAAATATGGAGATGCTGAAGTGAAAGCAAATCAAAAGAGGCTGGATTATAGTTATGACACAAGACAACGACACTAAAAATGAGTTATGACATGTCTGTTAGATGAGACAGCTGAGGAACAGTGACATGAGCAAAGACGACAACAACAGGGAAGCTGACACCAACCGAATGACAATGGGATTGAAATTCAAACACAGAAACGCTGCTTGCAATCCATATACAGAGAGCTTGCAAGCAATATCAAGAATAAAAAAAGCTGAAACAGGAAGAAAGCCTGAAGAAAATGTAGAACAAAAGAACAAAAATCAAAGGACTCTGACGACATGAAACAAACAAAAAAGCAGAAAGGTGGCAGGAAAATGATGTTCTGCAGAGAAGAAGGGTAAAAAAAAAGACATGCTTCAACATTGCATTACTAAATAAAAAACAAAGAAAAGCTGTGGGAGGATGGTACCTAAGTGAAAATAAAAAGAAATTGGATGTAAAGACCCCCTGCAAAGATTTAGTCACTAGATTTGGGCATTCTTGTCTGCAGCTACACTGAAAAATCTAATGTTGTCCCAAATCAAAGTAGATGCAATATTGACAGGGGAGAGGATGTCTTTTTGTTATCAATTTACAACAAATTTAAAGGCATCAATATCACACTTAGATCTCACATTAGTGTAATACTGATATTCTACTGATATTTTACTATACCTTTGTATAGTACGGTAAATAATATCTGTGTCTACAGTTATGAATTAATCTTTCCCACCCACCACATAAAGTAATACCATTATATATTTGCTGGCTAGAGTCACTTCCATAGGGTGGAGTTAGCAACAGCCTGCTGTGCTAAAGCATTGATCTAATGCCTTAAAAAACTTTTTTTTTTTTTTTTTTTTTTTTAAATGGCAGAATGAAAAATAAGCAATGATTGGAGAAAGGCAGCACAGCGTGGTGACGGCGACATGACACAGAGGTAAAGAGAAGTTTGGAAAGAGGACCTTCTGAGTACCACAGCGTAGAGTTTGGCCCTGACCGTCTGCAGCAGCTCAGAGTTGAGGAAGTTCTGACACAAGCAGAAGGTGCACCGGTTACAAGTGCACATGCAGCGCAGCCGGGCGTGGCTGAGGAGAAAACCGGGCAAGACACACCCACACAGTAAACACACAAACCACACACAGTGGGTTTTAAGAACATACCGCAGCAAATGGGCCACACACAAGACAAACAAGGGGAAGAGAAAACAAGTTAAAAGTTGAATGATGCTGCCACCGTTACAAGAGTTCAATGTGGCCAGGTCCATAAGAAGAAGGTAAAGTGTTTGTCCTGTGAACTGTATTCAGGTGAAAGAGAGAATCCAGTACATGAATCACTAGAATGTTATTTCAACTTGATACTATGAGCATAAAAATTAAGGGAAAGTAAATAAGAAAATATGTTTTTGTAAGGTGCATGAACCAGCCCTTTAAGGACTACGTCTATGCTCCATAGACCCCCAGTAAAAGTGGATGACATCGGTGAATCAATATGTCAACAGTACAGTCAATAAAGTAATTTGAATTTACCAAAACTTCCCCTATAAAACCTTGGTACAAAAAATTCTTTCTGCTTTAAACATTATTGAATTGGTAAGTGAATTAATAAAACTAAAATATGATCAGATTAAATGTATGTTTGTAGTTGACTGGGCTCTGGGAGGGATCAACTTTAGTGCTCTGCTGGGAGACCCGTTTACCTACAGTGCAAAACACTGTGGCATCAGACTGAAAGCAACATGTCCAGAGAGCACTGAAGTGCATGCATGCAGACTGAAGAACATGATGTCAGATACTGAGACGTGCAGAGAGTAGGAACATCCCCACGGAGAATACGTTTATACTGAGTGAGGGAAAGAGGTAACAGAAAATAAAATTAGTATAGCGTTGTATACTGTAAATCCTAACCAAAAAAAAGCATCCTATCTATCCTGCCTGTTTCAGACAGATTCATTTAATTCATTTTTTATTCAGAAATTTTGTTCAGATGATACTTAGCTGAGGATTTACAAAGCACCTTGGGCAGTGCAATTTTCCATAGACCCAGGTGGATGGGATAGATTATGTAAAGAAATATCTCTCAGCACCAACAGCCACATGGGCATTGATAAAACACAGACCTTGTGTCAGAAGGAAAAGTGTCATGCATTCAGACAGCTAAGAAATCATTTAAAAAATACATTTTCAAATACAAAATCCTATCATTTGAATGACATTGTAAAGGTGCTAAAAAAGCTAGTGCACGACTCAAGGTCAAGTGTGTGTATACGTACGGGTACATGGCCATAGTGGCAAGTTTGGTGTAGATGTCTCTGCTGGGTGCTGCAGCTGTGTTACAGGTGAAGGACTGGGGAGGTGGCATCTTGTGCCTCCTACAGAACTCCAGAGGACTGCAGCCGTACATCTGTTTGATCTCTGGCAGGTCTGATTTTGCTGCTATCATCATACATGGTGTCTTGCTGTCCATGAAGTATTGCTGAGGGAGGAAGAGAGGGGGTGAGCAACGATTGTGTCGAAGATATTAAGTAAGTAAACATTTGTCTCTTGATGTAACAAGAGCCGGTGCTCACACACACACACACACACGGTTTTACCTTGAAGACTTTGGCGCAGTATTCAAAGGAGTAAGGGTTGCTAACATCATAGATCAGGCAGACAATGTCACAGGCCATGTCAGCATCAGATAGGTAGTCGAAGTCAGGGAACACTTCATGAAGCTGGAGAGGAGAGAACAGGAGAGGAGAGGCTCTTTGAAAAGCTTAACAATGGAGAATGCACTAAGATAAGCTGAAAGTTCAAGAAACACTGTTAATTTTCAACATTAGTCCTGTGTTTGATAGTTGCCTATGTTCTCTGTATCACCTTCACCAGCAGTAGTTGCCTGGTTTACTACAGCTATTACGTGACAGGTTAATGGATGGCATTAATAGATGGTGAAGGAACTGCAGGGAGAGCCTGTCTGGCTTTTTTATGGGGGCATCACAGTTGCTCGGTCAGTAATCACAGTTCAGAGTGCATTTTATTTGACCAAATGAACTTCTTCTCATATACACAGTGGATATGGATTACTGCCAACTTTATAATATGCTGTCAGAAATAAAATGCACTTAAATAAAGCAGAGTCTTCTGCAGCAGCACAGCAGCACAGCATTTATGTTCCAGTTGTTTATGAGTGCCAGCAGAAACACAGTCACTGTGCTGCACAGTGTTTCACTGAAGGTTCCAGCTCAGAGGGAGTGTGCGCCTGTGTGTGAAACTTTCTTCAAAGACAAACAACCAGAGCCAAACAAAAAAGAGTGCAGTTGACTTGAGTTAACTAACACTATGTTTAAATATGGCTAGCAACGTAACACTGCAGCGATTGCTGAACACATCTGGTTAAAAGAAGCTATTCCTCAGAACCAATTTTTACCTGCATCTTTGCAGCCACACAAAACTATATGTATTTCAGATGCTGGGTATTGTACTAGCACTTGCCAACACTTCTGTGTTTGCACTTTTGTAAGCAAGTAGTGCAATGCTAAGGCTTTTACCAAGCAAGTAGAAATGCTTACTTGACAAAAGCACTAGATGAGCATGATAAGTAGCTTATATATACAGCCAGATAAGTACAGCCAACCTCAGGCTGGGCTGTCCTTGATGGTTCACAGTTGACAACCTCACACACAATGCATAAATGTATAAACACATAATGTGTTTTTTAATATTATAAACAAATATAATGACACGTAATAATCATAATATTAATAAATATAATTACTTCTTATCATTGTAATTATTGTTTTTAACACTGGAAGAGCTCTCTTTAGACACAATTCAAGTAATATTTGAGGCATCTTTGATACTCACAAGAAGGTACTTCTCCTGCCCATAAACATATGTTGTGCTGATGGCGTAGTAGGATCTGTGTTCGTCTCTAATCATTTTTTGGCGCTGAGAAGAAGAAAAGTCACATAAATCAACGTGAGCTAAACTGTAGCTTAAAGCAGCTATGGGAAAAATCTATGTCAGCCTGTACTGATACAATCCTGTATATGCAAGAAAAATGAGTGCGTTTTGATAGAATACAACTATAATATGTAACTATGTGAAAAAAATATACAGATTTCTGACCTGACATATTTCAGTGGAATACTTCTCATTCATGATAACATGATGCAATATTTACTTTTTGCACTGTCTTTGTTTTGGAAGGATTATGAAAGAGTGAACACCATTTATATGTGGGACATGGTGAAATATCTTTGTTGGCAAAATATACTCTAAAAATGTGTATGTTTGTTACTGGTGTTCATGTTTGTTTTACCATGAGGTCTCTGCCCAGGAAAGCCTGGAGGAAACCACTCTTGCCGCTGCCAATGTCTCCAAAGACATTACAGCGGAAGACGCTGCGCTGGGTCTGCTTCTTCTGCAGGTCAATCTTCTTATCTCTGGTCACTGCAGGGGGCAAATCACAAACAGGCATCAGAGGATCAGTTCGACTGCTGCTGTACACAGCACACGCCTGCAGTCAGTCAGCAGCAACATTCAGTTTAAACTGCTGTCCAACAGCTGATGTTATGACAGCGTTGACTAACTGATGTGATTACCAAATACATGACTGCAAAGCAAATTACATATAGAATAACTAAATTGTGCTACTTAACTGTGTCAAAATATTCTCTGTATAAGCATTACTATAAGACACTATATGGATTTACAGCTCATCGTGTAGCTTAATATTAGCTAATATGGAAAAGAAGATGTTATAATACCTGTAATTCCTGATGCTTGGGACTCCTGCTCAGCAATTATTGAGTAACCAAGGTAACCTAAATACTCCAGGCATCGCTGGACGTCAAGATATGTTGTTAGCCTGAACAAAAGTAAAGTGAATGAAGTCAAACTAAATGGGAGATCCATTAAATATAGAAACCTGCGATCTAGTCAGTATGACTGAGATTAAATGTTCTCTAGAAAATACTGTTTTTCTATTCAACAAAATAAAACACAGCACTGTTTAATTTTGTCCTGACACAACTTTGCCTATATTAACATTTCCAATCAATTCTGACCAAACATTCAGAACTAACTTTCAGCAGTTGGTCTGTAACCAATAAATGACCAACAAGAAGTTTGATTCTTAGCCCTAGTTGAGGCATAAGCTTTTGATTTTCAAAAAATGACACAGTTGATACAGTGTATGTGTCACTTTCAGTCACTTGTCAGACACAGCATCGTTTTTGCTACTACCACCAGAGGTTAAAGTCGCCAAAGTCTGAAGTTTCCAGACATAATGGCTTTAAATTAATTAAATTCCCACTTACGTCCACTGGGAGAGATAGCCCTGGTAGGTGATCCAGCCCTGGTCATTAGTGCAAACTGTGTTATTGACATCTGGACCCCAGGGCATGTAGGGAAAAACATCAAACAGGTCCCTCAGCTCCTCTGGTGACAAGGCACAGTCACGGTCCTGACAGACACAAATATTGATGTTCAGGAAAGTAATTGATGCTCAAGGCAGGAAATATGTCAGGTGGGATTTTCATTGTAAATGTAAACTGCATGAACTGCAGCTGCTCAGTAGATTTTCACTTTGTAGTTTGCTGCCTGTCAATCTGCACCTGAGAAAACAAACATGACAGACCACAGCACACGCTCACAGTTGGACACTAATCACTATGACAGCGAGCAGATCTTGGCACAAGCTGCCACTCTCACTCTTTGACTTTCATTCGAACCTCGCAGCTAATGCTCATGTCAATCCCTCAGCGGCAAGAAGTTAAATCACTCCCCAGCAGGTGGTCAGTGTTGGCTGCAGGAGTGGATTTTGGTTTTGCGCAGTGCTGGGCACTGAGCAGCTTCTTCTAAGTGCCTCTCGAGGGCAGAGGCTAATGTAAATAAAGAGCCAGACGTACAGGAATGTACCTTGTCATGTTTGTCAAAGATGCTCTGGAGGAAGAGGTAGGCATTGTGGTTGAGCTCAGTGGTGCAGTCTGGAGGAATTTTCAATCTAGAGAGAGTGAGATGTCACAATGTGCAGCCATATTTAAAAAAATACAAGATCAACAATAAGAATTTTATGAAACATGAAGGAAAAAAACGGTGTCTGATGGTTGTTTGACCAAAAAAAAAAAAAAAAAAAAGGTTCTCACGGTGGGAAGAGGTAGTCCTGATTTAACTCCAGGTCATCGTCGTATCCGAACCTCCTCAGCACTGTCCAGGTTGTTTCATGACGACCTCGCTGAATGAACAGGGTGTGGAGGAACAGGAAACCTGGAGTGGAGGGTCACAGAAAAACAAAACAAAGACACAGTCAGAAATAATGTGGCTGCAGTTTTGCTGGCACATGTTTTAAAAATGTGAAAAGGAGGTCTGTGCCTACCTTTCAGAGTGAGTCCGTTATCACACACTCCATCATTCAAATTCTTCCTCACCACGTTTTTTACATCCTCCAACGCCTGAGGCTCCAGTGGGGTGTTGAAGCATGTCCGCTGCGTCACACACAAACAACTGTGTGAGTCAAAACTAGCAAAAAGATCACTGTCCACAAGTGAGAGACAGGACTGTGCCCCCAAAATTAAGAAACAATGGCATAAGGCTCGCAGATTCTATTTTTTTTTAACCCATTCTTAACTCTGTCAGCAACAATATTCATCAGGTGATTTACCTGGAAGAAGTTGAGCTCATTATCATTGAGAATCCCATCGTTGTCTAGGTCCGACACTTTGAAGATTCGGGTGAGAGCTTTTACACAAAGCGGCTTCATCTGGAAACCAAAATAGCAAGTCAACAAAAATATTCCAAACTTCACATTTTGTTAAAACACACTTTACAGCCCAAAACAACCTATTTAATTTTTAGACAGAATTGTGGGCATACAATAAGCAAGACATTCAAATGCTGTGCTGTCAAATGTAAATTCATAAGAGATTTTCAAATGCAGGCTTTGATGCAAAACAAGATGAGAACAACTCCATCACACAAACAGCGGGGTCTGAATTTGCATTGTTTATTTTTGCTCTTACATCTTTTTTCTCTGGACAGTAGAGGGGACCGGTGGGGTGCAGAACTGCTTTCTGGGCGTAGTAGAACAGTTCTGAGATGTTTTTCAGGTTCTTTGCCGAACACTATAAACAACAAGAAAATGGGAGTTTGGTTATACATACATGTCTATGAATTTTCAATGGTGCAGTGCAGTTCTATAAGAGAATGCCTATAACTTTGTGGCATATAAAAAACCTTAATGCCTTTGAAAGTACAGTGCGACACTGCTTGACATGTAAAAGTATCAGCAGTGACACTGTAACGCTAATTGTCCTGGCAAAGTAGGGCTGTTGTTTACCTACCTACCTGCCTGTGTGTGTGTGTGTGTGTGTGTGTGTGTGTGTGTGTGTGTGTTTAAGTTTGCACGTATATACTGTGCATGTGTGTACATATGTGTGAGGGCTAAGTCAGGGCCAGACAGGGTATTAACACACAGGATCTGTCTGAGCGACACGCCTGGTCTAATTAACCTGTCTGGAAAAAAAACACACAAGTGACTCCCTGTGAGGAGACAGTAGTCAGTGTTTAAGAGGGATAGGGGATGAAGTGAACAGACAGTGAACGCAGCACAACTACAATCAAAACAGCAGAGGAGTAGGAGGTGGTTCATTTCTGTACAGACACGTCACATACAACCATCATGATGTGGGTTTGAGTTAAACTCATAGCTGTAGTACCAAATCCTCTCACCCTGTCGTCCCCTACTATCACTTGAAACTTTATGACAGTTGATGAAAAACTGAAATTCAGCACATTTACAGTTATGGAGGTTCCTTGTTGTAAACACTGTATGTAGTACACGTGCAAAAAATAACATCCACCAAGGAGAAGACAGTCAGCTATGGTCAGGAAGCATAAAAAAAGCAGTAGTATTGACAAAACAGTCAATTAGGTTAATGTGTACTGACTATATATTGACAAGATTATCTGTAGGCTGCAGACTTCCCCAGTTTGGCAGTTGACAGAGTTCAAAAACACACAGCTGACAACTGACACAGTGTATAGGAGAAACACATGTTCAGTTTGATTGCTAGTAAGGATCATAAATACATGCAATTGGAGAAAAGGTTGTAAAGGGCTTAACATATAATGCCAGATTACTGAGTATGCCACTGTAAATCAAACATCACAAGAGAGGAGAGAGAAATAAATAAATAGTAATTTGGAGCCATTTCTAATCTGTGGTTACTTTACTTTTATTTGGTTGTGATGTAAAAAAAAAAACAGACAAACAAAAAAAACATTTAATTCTATTTATTGAGATTTAAATGCTGTTACTTGTGCTTATGCGTCTTAAATGAACTGATAAAACCACTAGAAGCACCACAGGTAAAATAAAAATGTGTTCAGAGTAACCAAAAAACAAGGCTGTTCCTCTTAGCTCCTACAAAGTTTACAATTTCCACCCATGCGTTATTGTTCAACTGCTGTTATGTTTCTTCCCCTCTTAATGTTTTGTTTATAAGGAAGCAATATTTCCATTTGTGTTTTTGTCCCCTTTGATCTGTGTTTGTCTGAATCAACAGCAATTCTACTATATCAGATTTGTAGTATATATCAGGCAAATCAAAACAGATTAGATGATAATGCTTTGTTCCAGTTTCACAACCTTAACTTTATTGTTTTACTCCTGAAAAACTGTAAACAGAGTGGTCAGTCTCTCACCTCAACACAAGTCTCTATCTCACTGTATTGGTTCATTATGGGTAGTATGGTCTCCATGCTGCTGTGCTCCACCAGGTCCGACTTGTTCCCCACCAGGATCAGCGGTACCCTGAACACACCACCACAACATTGCAATAATAAACTACACATGGAAATTTAACCGACGGTGCCTGCTAATTCAAAAGAGTACTTTTCTTTGTGTGTACTTCAGTATATTCCCTCCCATGACAGCAGTGACTCATTTCACAGTCAGAAGGCCTCAACACAGGAGGATGAATCTGCTCATGTGAGGTGCAACACTTCCACCGCTGCTCCTTACTCACAGTGAAGTAATTGTGAGACATTTTCCACTCTGTGACTGTAGGTCATTACTTAGAGCATTAGTGGAAAATGTCAATGTTTGGCCTCTTGCTAGAGAAAATGGACTTTTGCAGACTTTGTTAAGTGGACTGTGCACTAGGACCTAGGTGTGCTGTGATATGCTCACAGACAAATGAAGAAAGAGGCATCCTTTTCCGCCCCATATTTCTTTAGTCTAACACTGATGTGATATATAAAAATAGTTCTGAGTTTTCTTTAAGTTCACACCTGCTGTCCTTGTCTGTGTTCTCAGTAATGAGGGGAATCCAGTGGCTGGTCACCTACACAGATGAAAACAGTAGAGAAAATAATAAACATAAGACGCTCTCTATTTTGAAAGAAAACCCCTAATACATTTAACAGTCTCCATTATAAAGTTTTAATGTTTAACTGCAATACAAACAAATTATGGAAATGATAGCAGCAGAGGTAACTCACCTTCTCTATGGACTTCTTGTTGTTGACAGAGTAGACAATGCAAATCACATTTGCCTATGAGAAAGATCAACACAGACACCGGTTAGGGTTTTACCTGAACTCAGCACTTCTCTCCGAGAAACAGAAATGCATAATGCACTGACTAACCTTGGAGATCTCCTGAAACAGCTGCTCATCTGTCTGCTCTGCCTCTGTTGGGGGAAAACAAATGTACTACAGGTGAAATCTGGAAAGTGCTTTTATTTCTCAGGCAAAAAAAAAGAAGAAACAACTTTATATATTTGTGATTTTCCAGTATGGGTTACCAAATTACCAAAACACCATTAGATGGAAACATTTTTCTGTCACTGTGGAATTAAAAAAAAGAAAAAATGAAACAGTCATGGCCTTGAAGTACCTGAATAGTCCACAATGTGTGTTGGAACTCTCTCTGGTGTGACATCTGCAGGTATGGTGATTTCCTCAGCTCGATAGGGCACCTATAATGGACACAGGTGATACACTAAGCTATGGCTTACATAAACATGTTTACAACTGACCACAGACCTTCGATAATCCAGTCAAATCAGTGGTATTAAACCCCACAAAGGCAGATATTAACTTTGAGGTGGAGAGACAGTTTACCAATATCTGACATAATAAGTTTCTCCATACCACATCTGGGAACTCCTCACTGACCAGGGACATGATGAGAGAGGTCTTCCCCACCTTGGCTGTAGAGGGAGGGAGAGACAAGAGTTTAGCACCTGAGCCAAGTTTGCTCAGTAACTGATTATAATGAATGTGAACGTGTTAGCTGTGGGGGCATCATTTATTAATTTAACATGAAAACAATTATCATTGAAGTTTACAAGCTATTCAGGCCATGAGACTAGGACAGAGATTCCACATCATGGACATGACAAAACCACATTTTAATGGCTGTGTGTGATCTATGAACTGCTTCTATCCTCAAGATGGAATTAAAACAGTTTCTTTGGTTTAGATCTAGTTTGGACTTCAATGTTCAGTTCAGGGAAAGGGCTGACAATTCAAAGTGAGGGGCTATTTCTTTCTATGATAAAGGTTAATATAAAAAAACAAACAGATTTAAATACATATTTTTTATTACCAAGAGAAGATACAAGGGCTAAGGGCGAATGAGCTACAATGAACACACACGCCATCATCATGAGACACAGCTCTAGTTGTCAGCATCACATGCCCAGCTGGTAGCATCAATGCAGTGTAAAGTGAACACTATGGGCTGACCCTACAGACAGTCCTCACTCGACCAGCTCACTGTAGACGACAGCTTTACTTACGCTCTCCCACTAATAATATCCTGACGTCCTTGCGCATCCTCTCCAGCGTCGACTACCAACTCGGTAAACCGGTTTGCGTGAAACATTTATGCTCCTGTCTGGATGAAGGAGACAGCCAGCCAGCTCTCCTCGGCCTGGCTCGCTTGCTAACGGCTACGTTCGCATCTCAGCTCCGGTTCACGCTGGTTTAGAACAGACGGTACAGACCGTGGCAGATATGCACAAACCGTTAGATATCCCGGATAACAACAAGGTTTTTTTTAAAGACTATATTCTACCTGTCAGGCACAGTCAGACAGTGCTGCTTGTGTTGCTACGGCCGTGTTGAACCATCTAACCTACACACAAACTTGACTAGCGGTCGCTAGCAAACGTGTTGTCCGCCACGCCCCTCGGATTCAGCTGACTGAGGGCGAGCGAAGATCGTATATTAAAAAAGATTCATTTACAACGTTTACAAGTCGCCCACTTTCTTGTCCTTATATTATAATCGCTGGCAGTCTCTTAAAAGTACGAACCATAATGGAAAATTGTGGCTTAGAATACAGGCAGAGATCTTATTTTTTTCAGACTTCCTACTGTGCTTGGTTAGTTAGCTAGCCCCTTGACATTTCTGGGACCAAGAAAACGGCGTAGAGTGAGAGGTCTGTTTTTATGCCCTAGCTCGGCGGCGCTTGACAACCACGTGCCACCTGCAGGCAGGAAAACTAACTGCAGCAACTACAAGTTACAGACCTGACATTGAGCTTGTGGCGTATGTTCAGTTCAAGTTAACTTAAACACTCTACTACTACCACCCCCACCACTACTACTACTTCTACTACGGCATGGCCACTACTGCAGGTTTGTAAGTCATTTGGTAATTCGTGGTCAAGGCCAGGTGCCATCTGGAGTATAGTTTTCAGTTTATACTGTGCTTTAACAATCAAATTTGCTAATAATTAAGTGACCACAAACTAATTACCAATGGTGAACTGGGAGACTTCAAGTTTACCATGGTTCTGGGGGCCGTTGTGGCAGTTGTCCGCGTGGCCTGGTTGATAATCCACCCTTGTATATCACATTAACCTGCCCATGATAATAAACTGTATCTGCATTATTGACAAGGAATATACACACGTGTACCTCTAAATTGGTAAGATATGAAAAGCAGGATTCAGTTGTATATCAAATTTATTCAACTTATGAGGAACTCTCAGTTTCAACAACTATATACACAGCTAAAATGCAACAGTCGGTGAGGAAGAAAATGTGCAAATTTAGTTATAAAATACAAAATTGATACAAAAAATAGCAAATTACAGGGAAAATTTATAGTCCCTGTTTTTAATAAATACAGTGTTTGGTTTCAGTGTATGCAAAACGCATTGCAAGAGGATGCTTATATCAGTTGTCAAAGACAGTGCAGTAAATTTAAGAGATACTGTTGCTAATGTGCTTGGATCTTAAAAAGCAGCAATGTCTCAGTTGTGACTGTGTGTCACACTGTAATCATGAACGCTGTAGGCTGTGCAAAGTGGTAGGGTTGAGTTGAGTGCCAGTGGTGTTGAACAGTCTCTCTTGATGCTCACTGACAGGTTGTAGAGCATCTTTTGGAAGTGAGGCGATCGCTCCGATATGTCCCCAAAGGATACTTTGTCTTTATTGCGTCCTGGACTTCATCATTTCCCCCTTGTCAAGTTAGCTTCATCTGTTTCAAAGATAGAAAGACAGAAAAAGTGAGGACTCAGCAGCAGAATACATTTCACCATTAATTCATGTTTATGTCGTCTGCTAAACACAGGAAAACATTAGCTGCACTGTATCAGGTGTAAAATCAGAATCTTACTAGCGTAGTCCTCTGGGGTCATGGGTTGTGAGATGACCCTCCTGAGTGCCTCCAGCCACTCCCTCCGCTCCTGCTCCTGCTCGCACATAAACACAAACTCCCTCCCTGGAGTCTGCAGCGTGATGCCACAGTGCCACCGGCCTCCCCTCGTGCTCTTGCCGCTGCTCTCTGAAACAGAGTAGCTGTGGCTCTCTGAACCGATGAAGACAGCACCCAGCTCTGTAGCCTCCTGACAGTTAGAGCAAACAGCACAGGGACGTAAGCTGCAAACAATATGTATAATTTCTTACCAGGCTAATATCTGCATATGATTAAAACCTTTATATTTTCCCCAGAAACCTCCAAAATAATGCACTTTGCTTGAATGCATAATCATGCTACTTCTATAACTGATGACAGAATTATTGCTTAACAAGTAAACATTTCATGAAACCTTTTATTTTTAAAAAATATTTTGAATTTATTTTTCACTTTCTCATGCAGTGAAGACACTATGGCACGTTCTCTGTTCCTTACCAGTGGACTCTTAAAATACAGAAGCTTTCTGTTCATTGAGCACAGTGTGAACCACCTCTTCTTGAATGGCTCCCGTTGCTGAAAACACACATGTGCAATCACAGAGAGAGAGAAAAGGGGAGAAAGAGAAGGAAAGAAAGTCAAAGCAATTAATCAAATTAGTTTGTCAGATTTAAGAAAGGTAAACAAATGCAATTTATTAATTTACTAAATTAAGATAGCGGACGCACAGTTGGGCCAGTTTTTTCCATATATCCCTCCTTCAGGCAGCGACTTGTTAACTGAGGTATTAACTGTGTAAAGAAACACAGGTCATACTGTTAACTGAACAAAAGTTTAACATTTCAACTTTAACAATGTATATGAGTCATCTCAATGAAAACTGGTCTCACTTCATTGTCTTGAAGGGTTGGATTTTTCTTCTGGAGGTATGCCAAGCGTGTAGCCCGAATAGCATTGAATAAGGACACAATTACCTACAGCGTAAGACATCCGATAAAGGACAGGATATCAGGAATACTAATACTGTACATAAATTGCATCCAAGTAGGTATATTGTCTGGACAGTTTTCAAGTTTCAGAAGGTGTGCTGACCATGGATTACATTGTCCTTCCCTCTAACAGCAGTTATGAGATTCAAAGGTAAGAGGCTCTATGCGTGCACTGATTTTCATGTCTGTGCTGCGAGCTTTATTTGCTAAGACAAGTCATTTATCTGTTGCAAGTGAAAATAAAACAGTAATAAACCAGTTGAGCTCACCTGCCCACTCTCATGGTAAACAAACAGATTCCTCGTACGTTCGTCCTGCAGGTAGGATATCTGCAGACCGTGAGGATGACCGACCTTCTCTGGCTGGAAAACTGCATTCAGATCCTTCATGCTGATGACAGCTTTGGGAGCTTTGGCCTTGTTTAATTAAATTTTTAATGAGAGGGATGAGGGAGGGTTTTAAAAGATTAGTTGTTTTTGAGTGTAACCCAAGTATGCTCATTAAACACAGTGCTATAGATGATGATATGGTAATGGAGCTACTCACATCTTCTTTAATGAAGTATCTGAGGGTGAAATCTTTTCGGGACAGCAGAAAGATCCTCTTAAGAAACTGCTTGTTGTCTTTGCCCTTCTTCCAGAGTGGTGACTCAAATGGATCTAGATTAGATACCAGATCAAATAAATAAAGAATGATTTCTATGGAAAACAAATGCAGAAATCCAGAATATTTCACTAATAGGGAGAGTATTTCCCTGTTAGTATAATGGCAGAATTATTACCTGAGCTATAAACTTTCTGAAAATCGTTATTTTCTCCTGTGAACTCTCTTCTTTCATACTTTGTGCGGATCCATTGATCCCTGAGAACACTAAAAGCAGAGCAAAACTTCCATTAACATCTCCTCATGAGTGAAACACGTGTTAAAGTAAAAACAAGCCACTGAAAATGTGTAGACATGTCAGTGATGAATGAATAAAATTCATATTGTCTAAAGCAGAAGCTCCACCTCAGTACCCAAGCCTCACTGTTTGTTCCTTTTCCATATATGTGCAACGGGGGCGCTCCGCTCCCATTCACTAAATAGAGTATTTGTTGAGTCTTCACTTTTCACTTCTGCTGAGCTAATGAGGTGAATAGATGGTTTATGCGGTCACTCACATGCAGTCGTTTTGCTGTGGCCGGTAGAAGAAGGCAGGGACACATTTCTCAAAAATGGCTTTGGCTGCAGAATTTCCCCTCTCCCGCATGAACTGAAACCAGAGATTTAAAGGTTAGGCAAAAATAAAAAAAATACATTTATAAACATGTGTACTATACATAAATATATGTTACAGCTATATTAGGCCATTATAAGATGAGCTCAAACTACAAACCCATACCTCTACTAGTGAATCTTCCCAGTGATCCAGACGTATGGATTTCACTTTGCTGACAGTGGGCAAATTACGATGCATCCCCGAGCAGTTCAGGCACACAAAGATACCAAGAGTGTAGGAGGCCCAGTCAGGGTCTGCGAGCAAGAATTATTATTATGTTTACTCTGTAAGAAGGAACCAAATACAGTACAAACTCTTGTTGTGTAAGCCATGATTACACTCCACAATAGGAAAAAGTAAAAAAAACAAACAAGTGTCTCTTTTCTGGACAAAAATAAACTACAAATATGTAGGTGAGTAGAATTTATTTCTTGTTTGTCTTTAAATGTATTTTCTTTCACTCTGTCAAAAGACAAACACACACACACACACTGTATTAATTGTTCTTGGCAGTGATGGTGTTGGGAGTCATAGGAGGAACAATGAGGTCATGCCACAGAATATACAGCAGCCCCACTTCCCCTTATGAAAGTTTATTGTAAAATGTGACTTGGCAATAAAATATTATTTTGGAAGTAGTTTAACAAACAACATCATGTGGCACTGTGGTATGAGCTACTGTTTACCATCCGTCACACTTAAATAAAGACAACGCTTTAAATCACACAGAAATCAGGTGCAATGATCGTAGGGAAAATATGTATTGTTGACAAGTTAAACAACGCTAATGTCCTGATTAAAACGTGTGGATTTTGGTTATGAATCTTTGTCAGTGCACTCACCAGGAGCTCCACAGTCAGCACACACGTTGTTACCTGGCTGTCGCACCAAATCGAGCAGGATTTTGTTGTTTCTTTCCAGACTGGCCATAGGTGAAGGTGGTTTGCTTCTGTTAGAGTTGAATCCCAACAAAAAATCCCCAAAGTATTAACTCCATATTGATTCCACAGGGTTTATGGGGCAGAGCTATTCTGCTGTGTAGCAGGTGAAAAACATCATCTCTTCTCACTGACCAGTGGCCCAGCATTTCCTCTTAAAAGCACAGCATCATGCAGTTTATTGTTCTGCACACAAATGCAGAGGTCCAGAAATAACAGAGAAAGGAAGTGAAACAGACGTCACCATGTAACAGGGTGATTGACTTACACTACGAGGCTGATAGACTTGTATGTGGTTCATAAACTGTTGGTTTGATTGGTGTGGGCAAGGCATTTTTATGTTAAGAGACATACAGTAGGTCTAAAGTGTACTGTAAATATAGCTTCTCTTTAATAAAGTTGTGTTTGCAGTTAATTAAAATGCAGGGTGGACTTGATATAACCATTCATTATTTGAGACTATAAATACAATTTAAGTCTTAATATCACTCTCTTGGAACCTGTAAAATCAAAATTTTATTTCCCAGTTAAGCTTTAAAACTTCAAACAGCCAGAGGTCGTATGTCAACATGAACAATATGTATTAATGCAGCTCAGCAGTAATCAGCACCATATGGATAAGTGCAATAACTATACATCTACAGTGAATGGCGGAATACATGTTTAACGTCTATACATAACAATTTAAACATAACAGAAGAAGAAGAAGAAGAAGAAGAAGAAGAAGAAGAAGAAGAAAAAGAAGAAGAAGTTATTTTCTCACCCCCAGTCCATAACAGTTGGTGGCGGTAATCCACCAATTCGTTGCTTGCCAACCGGCAATAAACCTGAAAAAAAGAGGAAGAAGAAGCAGCACTCCGGAACCAATTAAAGCGGTGTTGTTGTGCTACACCGGTCGACAATAAAGTGTCGGACAACAACCAAAGGACAAACTTGTGCAGCCTGCGTGATGCTGTAGCTGAAACGATCGATTATTTTCTGTAACTTACGACAATGTGGGTCGCCAGGCGATTTTTGTCATCGGTCGCACAGAGAAGTAAGTTTTCATATTGAAGTGTTTCGTTTTTACTCGCTATTTGCATGAATTTCAGTCAACAGACCGGTAACGTTGAGCTAATTCAACTTAGCTAATTGCAAATGCCAATTTAAACTCTTTGCTATTATATTAACATTTCCACAGTTTAGACACCTTTTTAGAAAAGTTTTTTTGGGGGTCTGACATGTCTGTTTGGCAAGTTCACAGCAACTTACACGAGGGCTCTATACTCACGTGTTATGGAAAGTCCCAGCGTTTGGAGTTTTTTTTTTTCTTTTCTATTCAGACTCTTTCCTGTATTTCTTCCACAGGTCAGTATGCAGGACAGTCTGGTTTATTCCGTCGCCCTAGACACGACTCCCTCCCGGATCTGGAGCTGCGGTATCTCCAGTGCACATGCTGCTGGAGAAGCCAGGTTCCTGTCGCCGGCTTTGAGACCCTGAACGCCACCCTCTCCTCTACTTCTGAGCCCTGCAAGGAAGACAGCAACAGAACTCTGGACGCCTGCTACACCACCGAGCAACGAGGCGTCATCCTCCAGCTGCTCAACAACGCCTCGCCGTCAGATCTGGCCGACGTCAAGCTCCTCAGAGGACGCAAGTCGCTCAATATTGTGGAATACAGGACCAAAAATGGGCCCTTTAAAACTCTGGAAAGTGTGGTGAACGTACCGCTGCTGAAGCACAAAAGTGCTGTCAAAATCTTCAACTCCATCCTCAACCCGGTTAAGAAGGAGAGGAAAGTGAGGATACAGCTGGCCAAGTTCATCAGGCCAGAGGTTGACAGGTCCTGGTTGGAAGTAAGGTTCTGCTTCTATGTATGCACATTTAATGGTCCAGTAAGGGGTTAACACACAAATTAAAATGGGTTGGCTGGGCAGGTTACAGAGACTGTTGAAATGCAGGTGCTTCCATAGACTGTATCACTGAATCTGCTTGATGAGTATAAAAATTATGTGGATTATATGCTATGGCCTCTGTAGTCGCCAGATTTCAACCCAGTTCAACACCTATGGGAGATTTTGGAGCTATGTATTTAAACAACACAATGCGCCATAGTCAAAACACCAAAGCAGGATATATGTTTATGAGAGCTGGCGTTCATCCCTCTACTAGAGTTCCAGAGACTTGTAGAATCCATAACAAGGAGCAGTGAATATGTTTCTGGAGGCTCACAGGGCAACAACACTTCATGCTGGTTTATCTTTTCATTCATCACCCATTGCTACATAGCTGTGATTGTGGTCTGAGTCTGCCTGAGATGCAGACACAGGTATTTAACGCAAGGCAATACTGTGTTTTCTGTTATGTAGGTAGGTGACTGATGTCTGACCTCTGACATTTGTGAGTTTGGCTGTTCACATCATATCAGTTGTTAAATGTTAAAAGAGAAAGCACTAAGATCACATGACTCTGTATTTGTTTACTCAGGATGCCAATTCCATAGTGTCATTAACATGTGGGACTAATAAAATTGCCTGGGCACATGTGGAACGTGGGATGACAGTGCTGGATTGGCAACAGATGGAGTGTCCTAATTTCCTGAGGGGAACATACATGGCCTCTGCTTACTTGAATGATGTAAGTATAACTACCAGAGTCCATTTTATTATTGAATTTTACTCAGTGACTAGTTGCGTGATGCCGAGGTTTTGTAGAGTAAGTCTATGTAACAGCCAATGTCATTGTGTTTTTGTTACTGACGTTTTTCCTCTCTGCCAACAGGTTTCTGCAGCCGTGTCACTCCTCCCTTCTGCTGACTTCTACATTATAGAGAAATCCTCAATCTCAGTCCAGAATACTGCGCTGTTCCCCATCATGGCACACATGAGGGTAGTGGAGGCTATGCTGTTTGCTCTGCTGGAGCCTAAAAACGTAACGCCACAGGCTAACATTCCTCCCAGGTACCAAACATGCTTTACTTGAGCTTCAGCTTTTTTTGTGGCTTCTGTCTGGTAAAGTGTTCATATAAGTTGTCTAAGTGACTGTACATACAGTGACTTGACACAAAAATTCCCTCCTTAATTTCCTCCTTCTTTTGCAGAGTTTTGAACATGATGCGAATTGCTGTGGGACGCCATTTTGGACTAATGGTGGGCGAGTGCCGGACGAGCGGGGCACAGACTGTGCGACAGCTGATGACTGAGTCGGTGACACAGAAGCTTCCCAGAATAAACTTTCCGCCGGAGCTGCTGGTCAAGTACAGAAACTCCTTCCAGATGGGGAGCAAAAGAGGAGGAGAGGAACTCTGTGACGCCCTTCTTCAAGCTGTGGCTTTTTACGAGCTGCTCAGTGAATCGTCCAGGTAGCGACCACCTGATCTGATTTCATGCTCTGAGCATGTGATGCACCCACTACAACAAACCTCCTGAGTGGCATTCTGAGGCTTTTCGAACCAATGAACAGATATGGTGGTAGTTGATGGCATATTTAAATTACTGAATATTCTTATGGTTACATAAAACAGTTGAATACTGTTTTTTCAGGATGCTGAGCACAACGGTTGCAATGGTGTTTTGTTATTTCTGCCGTCGTATCTTGTTTGATTTGGATACTTGCACAAACATTGCTGTCTGCCATCCTCTGCTGTTTTCTTTATGCAGCAACTGGATGTGAACAATCAAAATACTTTGCGTTCATTAAAAAGGGTTTTTACAAGATCAGGCTAATATACAAAAATAAAATGTTTTTATTTACTCTTCGTGGTTGCACTTACATGTAAATAAAACATAATTTCACATCCCAAATGTATAAAAATTCATTTGAACAGTATTGAGTAAAAATGAATGCACAGTACAAAATAAATCCTGACAGTAGTAAGGTGAGGTAGTCTTTACAGATTTTTCTTTAAGAGAAATCTTCCAGTAGGAGCTGAATAGTTGACTTTGACAGGCCCAGGTGTATGCTGCTGAGGTAGTTCACACACCTGTTGTGGGGGATAGATCGTGTGAAATTTGGTTGCAAATAAAGACTTGTTTTGATGTATAATCACATCAAATAATGAAACTGGGGCGTAATACTTGGCACTACCATTTAATTCTCTGGTGTTACAGGCTTCATTATTATTGGAATTCAAACTGGATTTTATTTGTTTACAATAGCCCATTAAGTATGAAATACCCTCCATTTGAATTGTTGAACTCCTTCAGTGAAAGTTTACTTAAATCTGTGTTGTGTCTGGCTCACCTGACTGGCTCCTCTTTCTGTTGCTGAGCTCTGTGAAAGCGACAGATGGAGCGGAGGACCGGCACGTAGTCGACACTGACAGCTTGTCTGTTCCCCAGCAGGCTGAAGGATTTACTGCTGAGCACCGTCCGGCTCAGCTCGTACCTCATTTGGGACACACTAGAGGGAGAGGCACAAGTGTAATATGGTGAAAAACAGACATTTTGTTTTGGCTCCTCCAAATTCCAGAAAATAAGGTAAGCGGTTGGAAAATACTTGACGTATGTTTTATTAAAAGATTAAAAGATGCCATTTGACATCCAAATGATGTCATGTCACAAAGTGAAATACCAGACAGTAAACAATCTGAATCATTATTCAGGAGTTCAGACAGAGAACAGACTCACCTTGAAGCACACAGAGGTTGACAAATAAATCTGAGTCTCTGTCTTCTGGAAGAGGCAGGGGACGTCAGTCTCTCCACCAGCCTCTCCCACTTTTTGTCCCCCAGCTCCTGTCTGTAATTTTGGGCTTCGGTCCATGCCTCAGACACTCGCCACCAGCATCTGTGATACCCCAAGCCTTCAGCAGCAGCCTGAATATCCGGCAGCCTCTCCCGACTCCAGCTCCTGCCCTCCTCCTCCTCCTCCTCCTCCTCGCTCATTTCATCCAACAGGCCGTCCTTTACCTCTGCTCCTGTCCAGACAAACGCCTCAGGTCCGCGTGAGCCTGAAACCAGCGGTGCTGCCGCTGGCAGTGTGGCATCAAGGTACGACATGAGGTCAAAGAAGTCAGTCAGGGCGTCTAAACAGTCAGCTGCCACTTTGGCAGCTATTTGTTCAGCCTTGTCACTTGTACTAGGGAGTCTTGAATGAGCTCCCTTTAATGATAATGAGGTTATTTGAGGTTTGTGTGTCAAAGTGGATGATGATGTGGTGTCAAACAATGTTGTGATATATTTCCTCCTACTAAGCCTGGAGATATTCTGAACAGATTTGCTGTTGTTTGCTGACACCTTTGGACTGACGTTTCGATTGAGCTGCTGGAAGTGAGGATCAGTGTCAGAGGGTGCCAGCTCACTCTGCAGCTCAGAACAAGTCTCCTTTTCCAGGTAGTGGACTGAAGTTCCCTTGGCGCTGATGGGTAGAAGCAGCTCCAAGTTGGTGTAGAGAAGAGGCACGCCTCCTCTCCAGCTCTCAGCCAGGAGCCTCAGGAGATTGTTTGTGTCTGTTTCAGACCAGCGCTGACACTGAAGAATCAAGGGCAAATTATTGACAAAGTGCATTTTTCTTTGGAGAAAAGCTCATGAAGAATACATAGAGATATGAAAACCTGCCTTTAGAAGATTCAGCAGTTGGTTTTGGGTCACAGGGTGGAGACCTAGCATGCTGGCAGTGCAGCCTGTGTCACATTTAGGAAGGTTGGAGTCTTGCCCCTCGGCAGCATTTGAGTCTAGATTGGGAAATGGAGAAAATTCCAAATCTATGACATCCTTGACTGTAAACTGGCCTGACTGTTTTTTATTTAGAGTAACTTACAGGTTAAGTGAGTCAAACCTCCATTCTGAGATACCCGCCCGCCACCACTGTGCACCCAGAGCTGCAGCTGGAGCAGACACCGTCTGACGTCACCACAGGTCAGTCTGAGGAGGCTCTTGACGTCATCCAACTCCAGTCGCACATTCTCAGCCAGACACACCAGCTGCAGGTAGCTACAGACATTCACCTTGGAACAGATGAAGTAAGTTTATGACAAACAGGGTAACCGTAAAATTGTACAAGAATGCAGAGATCAAAGTTTGACTTACCGCTGATGGGGTTTTGAACATGATTCCCTCCAAGCTGCAGTTGAATCTCTCTCTGAACAAGGGATCTAAGGAAGACATTTATTTTTCATCACAGCTTGTCTTCAAATCTATTCTATTCAAAATTACACAGCGTGAGCGTTTACCATTGGTGGTCAGAATGACTGGTCTTTTAGTGGTTGTCATGAAAGTCTTGATGGCCGCGAGGAAACCGACGTCGTCGTCAAATATGACATCAACCTGTGGGAGCGAAAGGATCAACCCAGACGGAACGTGGGATATGTGTGGTCTCACAGCCATGAAATTATAGGTCTCACAGTGTTGGATTGCCAAGCGGTTTACCTCTTCAAACAGAATGAGTGATGTGGCTGTCTTTTTGTTCTGTGGCACCGTTTGATCACAGCCTGGTGATGGGTTGCCCAATTTTTTGCTGTCTGGTTTGTCAGATGGCGACAGGCCACCGGACTGTAAATGATCTGCTTTGGCCTTCATCTTAAAGAAGTTGGCCAAAGTGACTGTGGCTGGATTAGCTTTTCCTTTGCGACTACAGCGGCCAAAGTTCCGTGCTGCCCTCTTTTTTGAGGTAGAGATGACATTTTTAGGAGGTAGTGCTTTTCCTGTTAAAAAAAAGAATAAAAATGGCTGTAAAATATGTTAATATAACATTGAGGCCTTATACTCAAACCCTACATAAACTTAACACCATAAGGTTTTTAACTTTTTCACAGCACAATCATTGTTTCAAGCTTGTCTGCGCAAATCAGTGAGAGAATTTGTATTATTGAAGTTTTAATGAACACCCCGTCTTTATCGTTCATCTCCTACCAGGTACAGTCTCAGGTTTAAGAGTGCAGCTGCTGGCGCTGTAGTAAGCTGGTTTTAGTGGGTCCTTCCCCGACGTCTCCACTAGGTGGGACTGGGTAGCCTCCTTCAGCTGGGACAGAACATGGCGGCCACAGCGTTGTGAGGAGCAGTTCACCTCAAAGACCTTTGATTGAAAAGAAGAGGAAAAATTATAAATGATGGTTAATCATGTTTACGTTTGACATCCGGATGATTACTTGTCATGAAAGCAGTCTAGAATCTGGTGAAAGTCGTGATTCGGGTCTAGTAAGCGTCACAAAATATCTAGCTATATGTACCCAAAGCAATCCATTTTCATAAACATTTTTATTTTAAATGTGCCTTTCTGACTTGATTTTCTTGCTTTTTGTGACTAATCTTAAATTCTTGATCTCCTCTGAAGTTACGCCTCCTGTCATTTTTGCCTCAAAGAGCTACAAGAGCATTAGCACAGATGGAAATCTAAGTAAGCTGCTCATCTGTTACTAACATACTTCTGTAGAACAGAAAACATGTCCTCAAGGGCCAGAATAAGATGGAGAGGGAGATGGCAGTAAAAGAGCACCTAAGAAATCTATGGCATTGAAACAGAAAAGAAATAGGAAGGAGGAGATGTTTACTAAAAGTATACAGTCTTGTGACATGGATGGATAATTTAGTCAAGCACTCAGTGGTGTAGACACTGATGCCAACACTGACGAGTGAGTAATTTTGAGACTATAACCCAACTAGCTTTTAAGTGGTGGTGATGGTCACTTGTCATCATTGCACTTATAATACAAAGAGGTTAGAATATGTCTTTTGAGCAGCGCTATTTCTTCAGGGCAGCCTGGACTGCTGCAGGAAGTCAAGAGACAAGAGACGGGTCGGCCGGGCAGTGGCTATCTGGTTAGCTTGCTAACTTCAGTAGAAGAAAAGAAGTGACAAAACTAGAGGCAAAATATTACCGTTGTTTTCCACTGCTGAAGACAGCTCTTGGCGAGTAAAAAAAAAAAGAAGTTTGATGCTGAACTTGCAAGATTTCTTCTAGACTGGTCAGTGCACTGCTGTCAATGCTAATGTTGGCTATGTAGCAACAACAAAACTTGCAAACAGCTCCTTTAATCTTATTATTTTAAAAGGTCTTTCAATGAACATTTTAGATTAGATTTAACATATGTATTCATGTTTCTGTTATTGTTCTCAGTGGTGGGCTGCTCCTAAAAGGTTTCAGAAGAATCAGTGTTTGTTGGAAATGATGTATTGAAAAGTATTGGACCTTTTCATAAATTCCAACCTTGAAACCAAGCTCCTGAGCGCAGGCATACACTGAGGTGGTCTTCCCTACACCTGGAGGTCCTGTTATCAGCATGGTGTTACATAGTGGATCCTCTCTGTCGTCCTCTGCCCCAGCCTCGCCCTGGAAGTCTCCACAGTCCCACGAGTCTGCGCAGAGGGACAGTCATTACTTTTCCAACCAAGAATCCCACCCATGGAAATCCTTGGTCATTAGAATAAAACTCATAGTCATGTGGATAGACCCAAAAATTAAGCAGGCTTCTGAAAAATATTTGGTCATGGCTCATTAGCGGCCACATTAAAAATCTAACCCTGAGCGGAGATAGAAGGGCAAAAGTCATGTGTGACAAATGCCAGGGCATACCATTGCTGTTATCTTCATTTTTCCTTTCCTCCATTTTTCTCCTCTCATTACTGCCAGCTCTTAGTTTCCATTTCTTCAACCAGCTGAATTCAAGGCATAAATGAAAAGATAAAGTTGTGCACATTACACTGATGTCAAGTCCAATATACTATATCAGTGAAAGAATAAGGGAGCTAATAAACAAAGCTCACCTGTGCAGTTTATTCACTGAGACAGAGTTGCCAATGACTTCACTTGAACACTGAGGACTGTACTTGTCTGTCCAGAGAACATCCTCAAAACTGGATTCTGGACCAAAGGAAAGAAAGTTCATTTTCTCTTATCAAAAGGGCGTAGGAATACAAATCCATTAGTGTAGGAGAAGGTTTACCTCTGTGGAGAACATCATGGGTTACGGGTGACTGGCCTTCAGTTTCTGTGTCATTTCTCCACTCAGAGTTCGGCTCACAGTGAAGTCCACTTTGCCGCTTCAGTCTGTGAGTGCGACTCAGCTTACTGCTCCTGGGCTGTTTCTTCACAGGAAGGACAGCATTTTCCTGGACACCCTGTGCTGACAGGTGACATTGATCCATACCGGCAGTGAGACTCCACCTTGGACGCTTGGACACCCTCTCAGAGCTTTCATCTCCTCGTTTCCTCTTCTCTTGTAAGTGGTTCTGCAGGGAGCGCGGACACAGGAAGTTCTCTGCGTTGGACAGGAGAGAGGAGTAATTTATGTGAATGGAATGAATTGGACAGTCAGACTTGTAACAAACCGTTGCGCAATCTCACCTGTGGATCCAAAATCCTGCTCCTGTCTTTCACTTGCTTTCCTCTGCAAAACGCTAAACACTGTTCGGACTGGAAATGCTGGATTGGATGTTTTGATTTCTTCCAGACAGCTGTGCAGAGATGAAGGTGACAACTGTCCTCTCCAAGTGGACAGATTAAACCTCCCTTTCTCTGTCAGGTGGGATATCCTAGCTGTTGATAACCCCTGCTGACTTTTCACCCTTTGTAAATCACCACTCTGAGGAGGAGGCACTGATTTCTGCAGCTTCTTTACAGTATCATGTAACTTACCATCACTGCTAACTTTACTCTTACTCTGCCGTGGTGTACGGAAGAAAATGGGCGCAATTTTAATGTCTTTTGGGCTGCAAGTCCTCCTCTGTTCCTGCAGTGGTTGAACTTTTCTTCCGGATATGCCTGCAGCAGCAGCAGCAGCAGCATTTGAGTCATATTTGTCTTTTGCAGGCAGCGAGGCTGAATATCCCTCTGCTGATGTTTCATCATTGGAGCAGCTCGGCTCTGGTAACACTATCGTTATCTCCTCGGTTGGTTGTGTTTGGTCTTTCCTCTGACACGCTGTATCCTTTAAGTTTTTGCTGCGTTTGAGTTTGTTTCGCATTATAAAGAAATCCTCAAATGTCCGGAGGCATTTTGACTTTGGCGCTTTGCTGCCATTCATGATGGAGTTGTAACGTCAATTTGTGCGACTTTAACTTCAGCTAAGCTACGCTAAACTAACTTTTAATTTTCTTTGCCGCTGACCCGGATAATTAACCATGTATTTTCGACAAACTAAATAAAGCAAAAGCTGTAAACGCGACGAATGAATAAATAAAACTACTGGGCACATTTACGGTCACTGTCGTATTGAAAACATCCCAACTGATGTGGAATGACGTCAACAACGTGCGCCGAGAGATTTTGGTGTAGCCAAAGATCGTTTATGTTCAGAGAAATATAGATGCTCTCCCCTACAGTTAAGCAAGTGAGCCAAACTGATTTCTACAGGCACCCAGAATGCTTTTTTTTCTAAATCCCTAAGTCTTTTATAATACAAAATGTTAAATTTGTGGGTTTTGACTAGACATTTCAATATGTTCATTTGGGTTTCAGGGAATGATAATAACTTTTTTCTGACATTCAGACTAAGCAACCAATAATTTAAGAAAAATAACAGTCAAATGGACTGATAATCGAAATAATTGTTTGTTGCAGTCTTACACCATTTCTATGATGGAATAACACAATATTGCCAGGATTTTGTGTGTAGATTACACACAACTACAACAAATGAGCTTTATAAAAAAAAAAACTATAGCATGACCTGCAACTAGCCATTTCTTCAACAGAGGTTTTAACCTCGGAGGGAATTGTATTATTATTGTATTATACAGCTGGAATCACGAGGCAGAGACCATGATGGAGAAAGTGTAATGACAGCTACTGTCCAAAGTCACCCATGAATATGGTCAAATGTATTTTATTTCTTTAAATATAAAAATCCCCTTAGCCAGAGTGTACAGTTCACAATTTTTAACAGGGTGTTTTGACAATAATGGTGAATATGTCTCCCTTTTTCCAGATGAATACAGAAACCCTCTATGAATAGTGGAGGGAGGAAAAATATATTGTTAATTTGGTTGTCCACAAGGGAAGTCTGATGAAATAATGAATGGTGATGATCACCTCTTTATGTGCACACTACAAAACACAACTACTGTTTAAAAAAAAAAAACTGGTTATGGAATGAGAAAAGAAAAGATACTTAAAAAAAAACAAAACAAACAAACACAGAACTAAGAGACTGATGACAATATTCCCCTTTGGCATAAACTGCACCTAACAGAACAGACGACTGATTTGGACCTGAAAACCGACTATCCAATAAACAGCATATTGCTTTGAGAGAAGAACTGCAATCTGTTAATTATTGGATTCAGAACGGGGCACAGCTAAACATTTGATGTGATCACAAGTATACACATATCTGTCAATCAGCTACTGATACTCAGAACCCATGTTACAAAAACATCATGTTCAAACCTCAATGTGAAAAGAAACTACAGGTGCCTGTATCATCAGAAAACAGTTGACTTTTATATCCTCAGTGCTATGCACTCTACACCATACATGGGGTGATGTGCTGCTGGTTGTTTCAGTAAGTCTTAGGAAAAAGAAAATATTCAGAAAAGTTAATATCCCTGGCTTTCCTTGAGCTATTATCAACGCAGGCCAAAAGGCTTAGGGGTGATGAAGTAGGAGTTTAGAAAGGACCCAAAATCTGAAATTATTCTCTTGTCCAGGATCCAAGCTTACAGTATAACACTATTGTCATGGCAACCTACCAGTAAAACCCACAATCCATCTGGGGGTCCTAACACAAGCTTTACAGGCTTTATATACTCTAGACACTGATGCCAAGTGTAGATTTTTACTGTGGTGTTCTCTTAACAGTATAACCCTTCAAATTAAGTGTCATTCACAACAGTGAAATCGAACCCACTACGGTTTCTCCACTGATGACAGTGGAAAAGCTGCATTCAACATTTGGCGCAGCACGAATTTTTAAAAAATGACAATTTCAAGGTAAGCTTTCTAAATACAAACACCAAGTGCTAAAATAATCAGCTAAAAGGATAAGTTTTCAACAAGGTTATTGTGTATGTGTACAAATAATCAAGAGCAACAATGTTACCAGTACAGTTTTAACTGTAGTCTTGATACAGTTGTCTATAACGAGGACATACCAAAGGCAGTCGTGCCACGTCAGAAGATTCTCAGTTTGTTCACTCTCTCACCCAAACACAGATACTTCAGTGGCTCCTACAAAATGCATATTAAGTAGGTTCAACTTACATCATCCAGTCCTCAAATTCCTGGTTTGTGTAGCTGTGGGTGATTTACTTTTATATTGTTCATATTTGGTTCAGTTCTCAAGTTCCAAAAACTTGTTTACCTTGTATACTGGTCTGCTTTAGGTCAGATCCTCCACTGACCAGTTCTCCCACTATCTAAGCACCAAAGGGTCGGTAATGTTCATTGAAGAAGATAAACAAAACAAAAACAAACAAAATGAGAAAAAGAAAATAAAACAACAAACAAACAAAAAAACACGACAATCATTGTTCCATCCATCCAGCCTGCATCAGTCTGTTAGCGCGCTTTTTGTCCTCTTGCCCAGCTTCCCCCCACTGGAGGTGACGGCGGTGCCGTTGCAGGCTCCTGCTGATACCAGAGTCTGGTCCTGCTGCTCCTCCTCGGCGTCTGGCAGCTCTTCTTGGATCTGCCGCAGACGGGCCATGGCACGGTCGATGGTGGCTGTGCTCACCAGGTTGAAGTCATGCATGCTGACTAGATGGAGGAGGAAGTTGCGGCAGAGGTTGCGGCGGATGATGTGAGCACCACGGTTCTCCACGAAAAGCATGATGGCCTGATTCATCTGGTTGTCTGCTATGAAACTGTAAGGAAAATAGAGGACAAAGGTTTGAAAAGGTTAGATTCAAGTGTTTCCATAGATAGATGGTACAAGAGTGGCTGTAAGAACATATATATTTCATTAAACTGATTATAAGTGAATTTCAAAATGTCCTGGATTTGATTTTAATCTGTAGTAACCTCTTGTTTGAATCAATAATTGACAATTTTCCATTGCAACAAAATTATTAGTCTTCAGAGTTTTGGCAACTTACTGATCAAAGGAGTGTAAAAATAAAACCAAATCAATAAATCAATACACACATTTTGCTTAAATATAAAATACTATATAAGGGTCCAGTAATGTCAGTAGTGCTATGTAGAACATACCCATGCTTCATGACATGCAGGTTCCACAGCTTCATCACCTCCTTCTCTCCCTCATTGACATCTGTGAACTCATCCAGTTGCTGTAAGTAAGGAAGAAAAAGTATATTGAGTATTTGTATATAATGTATATAAAGAATATAATGCACTGGCATATTTTGAACCTTTGCTGTTCTGACACCAAATATCAAACAAATTTGATGGTAATCATTTCAAGTTAGGTATTTTTTGTCCCGTTTTACCCACAAACCACGATCTCAATGTGTGATTCGCCTGTTTATTACGCAAATGCCCAGACTTAAAACATAGCATTTCATGACAGTAGTAGTAGTAGCAAAGCTCTCTTAAATTCAGGGCCTGTCTGGCCTCACGATTTTGTGCTGCCTGTCTTTCCTGTGCTGAAAGTTTCTCTCCTGTATCTTGCTGCACACTGCCTGGACATCTTCACATTTCTGCACTCCCTCCTGACTGGATAAGTATCAGGATTATTCCTTTGAACAGACAGTAAACATATCAAATGTGCAGATGTGAGGAAAAATATCTAAGAGAAAAAAATCACCCTCCAGACAAAACCAATTTAAGAGGATACATCGGCATGCAATTAGCTTTTTTACTTACTACTGCACTTATCATACTGATCTCAGAACAGTGGAAGCTGAGTCAAGGGCAATTTGACTAGCTAAAGCTAGCTACAGACAAGTGTGCTGGTCAAAGACCCCAGGATTATCCACAATGTGCAAACATCCAAAAAAATGCTTCTCCTCCCAGCCTTTGACAACGCAACACAGCCACAGTAACGCCCAAGAAGAATGACAGATGCAGGGACTGGTGGTCAGCCTTGGTCAAGCAGTGCTTACCTTGTCTGTCTCGATGACACGCCACTGACAGAGACTTGTTCTACAGCAAATAATGTTAACAGGTTCAGGAAATCAATACTGAAGTGATAAAAATGTTGTGTATGGGTGTAAGAGCAAGCTGAAGAAGTGCACAGTGTTGGCAACAGTTTTTGCTCTGAGCACCTTTAAGTTATTTATGGGGAACAGGCACGACCCAAATCCTTTGACTCTTTGTTGCCATGGTGATCCGACACCAAAATCTGTATTCCAGTGCTTTATTTTTATGTTTCCTCTCTTAAATTTTTCTCTAGGCTCCTCAGAAACACTTGCACAAAATTATTTTTATTCTGTCTGTCTGTTTGTGCAAGTTTCTCCAACTTCATTACTGGGATCTTTGTTATCTGCATCAATAGCTGCTGCTTCAGTAAGTGGGAATAACATGAGCAAGTTCCTCTTTGGCAACTTTCTGGACTTTTCAGGGTGTCTCCATAAATGCTCTGTCATTTTTATACAGTGGTGAAACCAGCCAAAATGAGTTAAGTAATGGCTTCTCACCGTGGCAGTCTTCTCTCTGAGCCACTCTGGATCTCTCTCGTCCTCGCTGTCCACATCCATCTCCTGGGGCCTCAGGGGCATGCAGCTGTCACTGTGGAAATAGAGGCGGTTGTGTCCGCTGACGTATGTCCTCTGCTGCTCCAACTCTCCGTCCTCAGACTCCAGGAACTCTGACAGACTTGGTTTGGTCCTCTTGGGCCTAGTGGAGGGGGTAAAAACAAATCCTACATATATACTATGTACACTACAATTTCACATTTTCTATATCCTAATTAAAAAAAAAAAAAAAAAATAGATATCATAGATTTCATTTTTTGGGTACATTCTCGTATGAGTCACATTAATTTTCAGTGAGTTCAGTGAGTCTGAGCAATTGACTGAAAAAGAGCTGATCTGTCTAGGGTCACTTTCTTGCCAAATGCTTCAAGCTGTTCTTGTTATACATCTGCTTTAACTCAATTCATTGCTCATGAACACTTCGTTAAATTTAATTCAATTGATTAGCAATTCAGCACTAGGCTAGAATGAATGAAAAGCCAATTGAAGTGAGTGCTCTTTTAAATTTCTTTCTCTGACATGTGTTGACACTGAACATGGACACTGATGTTGAACAAAGGTCACATGTTTACCTGCACACCAGTATGTGGGTGACAGCAGTCCTCTTGACCGGGCCATTGCGGCTGAAAGCAAAGCCCGGTTGGCTGTGGATGTCCTGAGGGTTGCCAACATATGAGCCATCGTAGCACTCATTGATGGACACGTCTATCCTTGCTCCTTTGGGGTGAGGCTGCAGAGGGAATAAAAGATTAGTGAAATTCTACAGGAAATTGTATTCGGCAAAAACACAGAAGGCCTGGGTCATTTCTCAAAGGATAAGCCGCACCATGCTTTGAATAAAAGCCTCTGTTCAGACAGAAGAGTGCCATGTGCTCTGAGGAGCATTGTCAGAGGGAAGGAGACAGATAGAGAACGAGTGGAAACTGGCTGCCCAATTAAAAAGTAGGTGGGTATAGACTAATTTTCCAAGACCCGCTGTTAAACATGACTTGCCCTTTGTGGTTTGACAGATGATTTGAAGTGCATCTCCTAAAAAGTTCAGCCATTTAACATTTTCACTTTGCACTATGACAAAGACACGGCCACATTGCAGTGCTCCCCAAAAGGCCTGAAAGCCATTGCTTTCTTCCTCTGAAATAAAAGCTCAAAACTGTTCAAGCAACACACCTGTGTGTAAAGGCCCTCACAGTGAACTTTTGATAGTTGGTTGACTTGGTGAAGGGATAGTTAAAATATTTAAATTTGTATCTAAAGTTGGCAAGGAAATGACATGTACTTCTATTTACTACTGCAGGTATTAGGAGCTCATCTGCCACAGTGCCATTAAATTGTTAAATCTGTTGCTACTTTCTTGCATCAACTGGTGTTTTCCACCTCCCCAAATTTTCTTGCATATGTAAGTAACAAGTTGGTAGCCTGAAGAGATCCACAGTGCATTGTAGATGTCTGTGTATAGTGAGCAGATACAAGGATGCTTCTAATTCAAGCCAACATCCACAGAAAACCCTGCACAAACAATAAGTCAACCACAACACAGCCATGCATGTCCCTAAACTGTCTTAAAAATACCTCACAACCTCATGAATTGTTTGTAAAACCGTGGTTATGTTTTTTGTGCACTTAAAGGATAGGCTAGTGTTTATACATTGATTATTATCTACAAATCCCACAAAAAAAGATCAAAAAGAGCCTGATATAGCTGTGAAATACAACTCTACTGTCTTATAAAAATTAGAAACACATTACAAAGCCATTCGGATGAATTTTTCATCGCAATCTACCTGTTGCAAGTGTAGTTTACTCATCTCAGCCCAGTTTGCAAAGCAACTTAAACACAGAACCCTGTTCATCAGCATGTGCAGTCCTGTTTATTCAATAAACAGCGGCCGTTCTGAAGACCCCTACTTGCTTTTACCGTGCCGCTACCAAGCTGTGGATGGTCGTAGACTTACCACTCTACCACACAAACTCACAGACATACACATCCACACCCTGTCCCTTACCACATAGCTGAAGATGAAGCGGGAGTGGGAGAGTTTGAGGTGTTTGAGCAGGCTGTAGAGTTTGCTGCAGTTGAGCGTACACCAGGGACAGTGAAGATCGTCTCTTGCCTCCGTCTGCTGCCGCGTGTTATTGTTGTACAGGAACTGAGCAAGAACGGATGACATTAGTAACTACAAGGTAAACCAGAGAAGGTCAACCTACAGCAAATATAAATGGTTGATTCAAACAGTGTTGCATAGTTTCAGAGTTACTGTCACATTTGGTAACCAAGCCCCAGCCGGCTCAAAACAGTTCAAAGTCAAAGTTATGACAGTAAAAAATTATAAATCAGTAACATTTTCTACAGGTTTCAAAATGTGACAGTAACTACAAACATTTTTTTAAATGGCTGCAAAAAAGCAGACACACATTTTGCTGTTCAGCCACCTCACCAAAGGATTGTTGTAATTCAGTGTTCCAGGCCCAGATGTATTCCCTTACTGTTGTGTGGTGTACCTGATAAAATATACGTAGCTTCTGCCGCGGCTCACACGGGACCTGCTCTTTCCTCGTCTGAATGTCTGTGCTGACTGACTCTTTCACTGCTGACGGGAACAGATGGAGAAGTTTATTCACCAAATAACAAATTCTGTGGATTTGATACATTCAACGTGTATTTGAAAAATTGAAGAAGTTGCATTGTTTTCCCAATAACATCAAGATTTGAAATCCTTAAGTCCCTTTAAGACATGCAATCTGTAACACTGCTGGTTTTATCTACCTGTTACAGTGATGGCTTTTTGGTATGAAAACATGCTGAAGATCTCTACAGGTTACGTAAATGTTCCATATAGGATCTGTTCAAACATGACACTGCTGAAAAAACTATGATAAGTTCCATTTCATACTGCCTGAACAGAGCTAAAAGGACAAAATGTTACATGTAACATGGTGTCATGTAATGCACATGTATGTTGCATGTAGGCATTCTGCCAGGTATTCCTACATACTAATTTAAATCAAAAAAAGCAAAAGCAAACAAAAAACCCCTAGCTAGTAAAACCACCATCGTGACTTCTACAGAAAAGTGACTCAGGACCTTGCTCAAACATGACACCGACATGTAAAGTTGCCAGCACATTTATGGAATGAAGTGCATGTCTGAAAGGGACTCAACAGTTATGACTCACAGAGAGCAGAGTTTGCCAGATTCAGTTACAAATAGACCATCCCACATAAATATCACAGTGGGTGAAAAATCCCAAACCACGACCCATTCAGCTTTGCTCAGAGAATCTGGCATTAAGCAAATCTTTGTTTTTTTCTTGTTTGCTGTTCATTATGAACAGTTTTAGGGTGGAATGGTAAACTGTTTATGTCCCCCCCTGTTGTTCATCATCTGTGGATGTTTTCTGCCTCCTGCTCTTAAAATGTAATAAAGGATTAAATGTAACAAAAGAATTATGTAAAAACGGATGCTTTCATTCAGGAATATTGGCAGAAATCCTCCATATAACAGCAAATTTCTCAATCAGCCTGGTCTTAAAACAAAGTTTGAGCTACCCTGTGTTGTTTTCTTTACTTACTCATGAGGGCAGCTCGGTGGTTGCTGGTCCTGGTCTCCATGGGGCTGGAGCTGTCTGAGTTGCGGGTAGCAAGGGGTTTTGCGACGGGGGCAGTGGATTTTCCGCTGGCATCACCTGTCCAACGCAGTGTGAACTGCAATGTGGGTCCCTGAGAAAATGTCTCAAATGGTGGCAGTCTCTGTGGGACGGTCACACAGTGTAATGGTCAAGGAATAGTAAAAAGTAAGAAATGTGGTGTTTAATTCACAGGTTTTCAAAAGTCATACAAGAACATGAACTCCTGGCAGACACTTGTACAAACCCGTCCTACCTTCCCATCAAGAATGGTTTCCCATGTGGCTCGCTTCTTGCTCACAGGGCTGTCCTCCATCCCTTGCATTGACACCTCGTACTCCCCATCCAGCAGCTGCAATCTCCTGCAGAGGAGAAATCACAGACCGTGACTGAGAGGTGTTTTCAAAGGAACAGCAACATGGAAAGTTTTTATAACTTTTATCACCAAACCTCACCTATTCTTATCAAAGACAGTCATCTGTGCAACATATGTCTCTGTGGTCTCCCCCTCCTCTCTATGGGATGAACTTCTCTTCTTTCTAGTAGGAGTATCTGTTAAATCTGTGCACAAAAGAAAGTAAAAACAGAGTGAGAAAAATTGGTATTCAACCAGCAACCATAGCAGTTACATCGAACATTATTTTTTAGATGATGTGACTACAGAAAGACTGGCTCCCCGCGACCAGCAGCTTATAGTGGCCAAATTCTGTGCCATCATAGTCTCTCCTGGTGCATCTCATATACTCCTACCTAAATGCACTGTTAAATCATTCGCCCCAATACAAACTGTATTTTGTCAAAAACAAAACACAAGAAAAGGCTTTGATGTACATTTCTTACCAATGTTTTCATTGGCTTCTCCGTTGAGCAGACCATTAGTATCCCTCCTCCCCGTGCGCGACACCCTGAACAGGAGTGAATAGGACTTCACCATGTGGCTGTTGCTGGGCTCGAACTCGTTGCTGGAGACCAGTAAGGAAGGATAGGAGCCAGGCTTTGTTTGGTTACTGTCAGGATTCAAAGGCACCTGCTTTTTACCTGTAGGCACTTGCTTTATCGGGCAGCTGACATCCTGAAAGAAATATAACCGAACAGAATTTAACAAACGCAATCTGTAGTATTTAACAGCAGATGATAGGATTTTCTGCTAAAGTTGGAGGCTGGCTTAAAAATAATTTATTTTACCTTGCGTTTTTTATGGCAGACTTTGACAAGTAGCACCTCTAAGGACACGGAATTTTGTTCATTTTCTGAAATCTGAGATGGCTTTTCTGTATCAAAACAAAAGGAGTTCAGCATCAATCATTTTGTCCATTTTCAATACTTAAAAAAAAAAAACCCAGATGATAACCAAACAAATTGTCATTTATGGCGCAACTGTGCAAAGCATACTCAATACTTTTGTCACTAGTATCATGTATCTTTGCATTCTTTTTTTAAGGCAAATACTTGCTCTTACACATGATTAGCATGCTAGTAGTTGCTGACTGTCGATGGGTTGTTTCATGGCAACACAGCACTTAAAACAACTGGTTATTGCAGGAATGCCCGATGACAGCCAGAGCATGAAGTAAAACAAATCCTTTACTCATACAATTTTTCATGCATTTCCAATGTTTCCCCTTACACAAATATACTAAACACAAGCACTAGGTGAAGAGTAAAGGCTGCTTACCATCCTTATGGAAGAACCCAGTGAAGGTTAACTGCAGATGTGAAGACAAGCTAAAACAACCAAAAGGAAAAATGCACAGGTGAAATTGGGTCATATCAAGTGCTCTAACTGTAATTATGAATGGTTGAATGAACAACATCTGCGCAGCATCTATTAATACTACTACTGAGGACATATTAATAGACCCACAATTAAGAAACATAAACTCTGTCAGTATGATTTCTCTAGTATTTTAACAGTAAAGGGAGTAAAGGTTACCTTGGAGAATCCTGCTCTCCCTTCATCTTCTCCACAGTCTGCAACATATCATCCACTTTGAATGTTTTCCTGGAGGGAAGAATTCAAAAGGGCACACAGGTTCCAAATGAATTCAGTGACACTTTCACAAATTACAAACCTATCAGGCATGAATCATCTTTTTAAACTCGGTTGGTACATCTTTATACGCAACACAAGGAACGTTACTCGTATATGATAACAGAAAAAACACAAAACCAGATTTCCTACCTCTTGGCATTTGTTCGACCATTTCTGTGAGACATGAAGGTGAGCGTCCTGTGCAAAAATATGGGCTAAAAAAAGAGAGAGAAAAGAATTAATTATTCAATCACTCATTTGAAGTAGGCAGGCTGGTAAAAAAAAAAAAATGACTCAAAGGAAAGATATGATGAATAATTCACTTACTGCAATCAAGTTCCTTGTGCGAAGAAATCTGTATATCTGAGTGGGTTCTGGAAATAGAAAAAAGGTGTTACTGTGATATTTCATTTAGAGATGATGACCCAAGCCTCCATCCTTTTGAGAAATTAAGCCAAATTGTCACAAACACATGCCAGTACATGTGGTGTTAACAGGTGGTAACTGGTGTGGCAAAACACCCACCCACTAATGTATATCTGAGCAGAAAATAAACAATACATGTCTTGATTGAGTCATTCAATCTGATAATTGTTATCTAAGTAGAGTTATCGCGATAAACGTTTAGTTACAGCAATATCTGGGGCTCCCTTTGGAGAGCCAATTAAACTACGGAGTCCTGTAAGCTAAAACCAGATATTGAAAACAAAATAAGTCACAGTAAAGTTAAGCGGGTGTCTAAATGCTTAGTGAGAGCATTGGGGAATTCTTCTCGTGTTACCAAAACAGAAAAGCTACATTACAAAGTGACGAGAGGTGAAATCTCACTTTCAAAGGCCTGTAGGAACAGCTCATGGTCGGCCTGAATCTGCTCCATCTTCGGCTTCTTCACAGAGTTCATCATTGCTGATGAGGCGGGGTACACAGCGCCGTTAGCTTTGCAACTCGCCCCACTCATAATATGACCTGAGCTCTGCGAGTGAGACAACGGCACACATTATCACATAAATTATTACAGTACAACCGGTGGCAGTACAACAAGTTAGCTTAGCAAATACTCGCGTTAGCAGTCGAGCTAGCTCGCTCAGCTAAAGGCACAATGCTAACATGTTAGCCAGTCTGGAATTTCATGGTAGTATTTATTCGTTTATTTTAGCTACGGTTAACGAAAACCCTAAAATCGGCATGTGGTAAATACTGGACATAAATAAAGGCAACCCACCCTGGCTGATGGCATTAATTTGTTAGCCTCGCTGCCTCCAGCACAAGCCTGGCAGACTCAACAGCAGAAACCCATGAAGATGAAGAGGAGGCGACGAGACGCTGGCTAGTTAGCTAGCAGAGCTAGCATGGTTTACTAGAAAACAAACCTCCGTACGCCTGAGGTCCCACCGCATTCAACTGCCACAAATATCGTTTGACGTCGGAGATGGTTTGAATATTTTGGATCAAATTGTTGATTATCTAGCTGTAATTTATTGTCGGTGTGGTTTCCTTCAATTTGTACTGAACAACAGAGCAATAGTCTGTTGTCAGCCAATGGGAGACGCACTGAGAGAATCCAGCGCTGTGATTGGCTGCAGCCCCTCCGGAGATGACATACAACCCGCTCTCGCTTTCTGCGATTTTGCGGGAAATCGAGTTTATCAGCATTCAGCATCAGAGACGACTCCGCTGCTGAAACTGTGCCATACATACCGCTCTTTACCGACATGCATGCTGTGAATGGACTCCATCTGATTTCACGCTCTCATTGGAATTCATTTGATGGGGGGAAAAAAAACAACAGCAAATGCAAATGGACCTACATATTTAAACGTTCTGCAATAAATCAACGAGCAGTGTATAATAAACAGCTGAAATGCATTATTTTTCTCTTCGGTGGAATTACTAGAGTGATAGTGACCGTGTGATTTTTATATTTTATATTACTGCACATGGTTTAGCTAAGGGTCTACTTTTTTGCCTAATTTTTAAATAGTATTTTTACTGATACTTTTTTAATGTAGTCTGTTTAGTTATTGTATTATAATTTAGCCTTTAATTGCATTGTGCCTACCATGTTGTATTTGTCTTTTACGTGAAGTGGCTGCTGCAACACTGTACTATCCACAAATAAAAACATGACTGAATATTATTAATTAGTTTCTGAATGATATTATCACACTGTGTGGTATTTCATGCGTCATATATGTGACATTTGTGACAACAACGGCATAAATGAACAAGTGGTGTATTAAGATCTTTTACCTGAGTAACAATAGAACAGTAAAAAATAATAATTCAGTATTACCCTCTGAAATGTAGTGGAGTAGAAGTATGAGGTCGTATAAAACGGAAAGGCATGAAATCTTAGGATTTCCCCTTCAACAATTACTCTTAAGTATGACTAATAGTTGTGTAATGTCACTTAAAAACAGTGAAGATGGTAGTTAATTGGCCACCCAAAACATACATTATGCGACTCTTATATAAGTTAACTAGCGAGGTATAACAGTTTTAAACAAACACACACATTTGTATATCTGTTTTACAATTCACCATCAACCTGACACAAACGCGCGCACGGACCGTGTTTCCCGACGGAACTATTCGCAGACGGAACCGGAAAAGCAGCGAATCACAACTTCCACCCATGTGTGGAGTCTAGAGTCAGCCTCGTTGCCTAAATCTTAACATTTCAGTATAAAACTGACTTTAATAACATTAACATTTCTAAACAACAAGTGGGGCCTGAACCCGTGACGGCTGCGCGGACACGATGGCGGAGATCGTTCAGCAGCGGATTGAGGAGAGAATCCCTGAGCTGGAGCAGCTGGAGAGAGTGGGACTGTTCACCAAGAAAGAAGTCAAGTAAGACAGTTACATCCGAGGGTTTCCAGACGCTCTACTTAAACAGAGCAGCAAAGCAGCGGATAACGCATCCCCATTTTGACAAGACGGTGTCGCAGGGAGGGCCCTTCACATGAGACATGTTTTGTTGTTGGCATCACTTGTCAGATAAGTTGGAAGCTCAGAACAGTAACCCAAACACTGTGTACCGTTTTCATGGAGCTGCACATTTGTGATTTAATCATGTGAAATAATATTAAAAACGTAATGGAGTCAATCAGTAATTCAGGGTCAGTTAGTGGAAACACTGCTCTCCATCTTTGTATTCATAGATATTTAAATTCAAAATTCACCAGAATACAATCTAAGTTCTGTTTTATGGTGGAGTGTCCTAAAGCACATTCATGAGAACTAAAGACTAAGTTAATATTTTTACTCCCTGTGACAGTATTTTCATGTTGATGCACAGTATTTACAATGTTATCCATGCAGTTAGCTCTTGCTCTTGTCTGCCTTTCTTGAGCCTGACACCCTTTTGGCTGGGCACAAGATCTGTTTCATGTCTGTTCCCAGCACTGTGTGTAATAAAGGAAATTAACATGTCTCTTTTCATTATTTTAGATCCATAATCAAGAGAGCAACAGCGCTGGAATATAAGCTCCACAGATTGATCGTAAACAAAGAGGACTTCATTGCATACATTCAGGTAGAGCAAGCTGTTCAAACAAACAAATAAAGCAGAGGAATGGTTTTCAAAAACACTTATTCCAAAATCTTCTTTAATTACAGTATGAAATCAACGTTTTAGAGCTGATCAAGAAGAGAAGAGCGGTAAGTTGCCTGTAATAATTATTATGTGTTGGTAAACTGTACTTATTAACATGTATGTAACAGTGCACCTTGAGTAGACACTGGCAGCCGTTTCATCGGTGCTTTCAGATAATGTTGCATCATTTAACTGTGCCTAATTCTTCATTTTCCAGCACATACACTACCAGTTCAAAAGAGAAGAGATTGAATTCCCCATCATCCATAGAATAAATAGTATCTTCAGAAGAGCAACAAATAAGTGGAAGGTACTGTATACACGGCATTTATAAAGCGACGAGTAGTTACTATGTTGTATAGTAGGGGTTAATGCTTCATTCATAACGTCAACATGTTGATGGTGCATCAAATGACAACAGCTCAGCTACATTTGTTCACTGAAAGAAATAATTGCTTTGGCTTCAACTTTTAGTCAAATGTATTTCCTTCAAATCGATATCATACTTGAAAAGTAATGTGATGTATTGTTCTTTTTTATAAACACACAGCTTCACAGAACATTTACTGTTCAACTGAGTGAAGAACGTGTGAAGAGTCACTTGTCTTTGTTTCCCACAGGATGATGTGCAGCTTTGGCTCTCACACGTTGCTTTCTGTAAGAAATGGGTACGTAAACATCATTCTTCATCAACTTCATTTGTTGTTCAGTACAACTGAGTCAGGTCAAACACTGTGTCCTCTCATGCTAATTTTGATCTCTTTTCACTCATCAGGCCACCAAAGGCCAGATCAGCAAAGTGTTCTCCTCCATGCTTGCTATTCATCCTGACAAACCAGGTACAGAAGACAGTGCTTTTGGAACTGTTAACTCCCATTTAGACCTCCACTGTGGTTTCTTATGTTTAAATATACATTAATATATGTGTGGAAATGTAAACTTGGGGATTAATGCGCCGACAAAATAAGATTGAAAGACTTGTTCTAATATACATTAGTAACGTTTTTTGTCTTCATTTTTGCCCCTCTAGCCCTGTGGATCATGGCTGCCAAGAGTGAGTTGGAGGACAGAAGTTCTTCTGAAAGTGCCAGGCACCTGTTTCTGAGAGCTCTGCGCTTCCACCCAAACAATAAGAAAGTCTACCAGGAGGTAAAAGAAGCAATACATATATATATGTATTGCGACAGTGATTGTGTATTCAACAAATGCACTCTTTTCATTTTCTCCAACAACTTTTTGTCAGTACTTCCGTATGGAGCTGCTGCATTGTGAGAAACTGAGGAAGCAGAAGGAAGAGCTGGAGAAGGCTGAGATGGACCTGGTGAGTGTGTGATAAACTGAACACAAACAGCTGGAAATACAAAGAGGAGATACACACGCACATTTTTGCACAGAAGCTCTCACTTCACATTCAGTGTCTGAATTCCTGCCCTCTCATACCTTCCAGGGTGAATATGAGTTCTCTCCAGAGATCCTGAGTGGAAAACTGGCTGAAGTTGTGTACAGAGATGCTACAGGGAAAATCAACGGTAACAAGTCTTTCTAAAATTAGTTTCCAATTCTGTGAAAAAAAGATTTAAGACACTAAAATTTGTGTCAAAACAAGTCACTGCTTTCAATTAAACTGGCTCTGGTACCAAACATGGCACTGATTATGCTTGGGAAAGATTTATTGTCTTGATTACTTATTATTTGATTAGATATTTCCTGATTTATACAAGAATTTTGTGTACATAGCCTGTTTGTATTTTTAATTCTGTAACACTAAACACTGTTGTATTGAAGGTTCAGCGGAGGGGAGGGTTTAATGTGTTGATAAGCTATAGAGGAGCTGGTAGGTAGATTTTGTTATCTTCAGACAGAGACAGGCTCGCTGCCATACTTACAGAATTTATGCTAAGCTAAGCTAACCAGTGGCTGGAGCTCGATATTTAGTACACAGACGTCAGAGTGGCACAAAAAAGTGAATGTGTATTTCCCAAAATGTCAGACTAGTCCTTTAACATCAGTGTTTCCAAGATCTGTTCATTTTATCTTTGTGTTACTCATTTTTCTGTCTCACAGAGGCAGAGTTTGTCATCTCGCTTCTGAACATCGCAGCGATCTTTGACTTCACCAAAGAACTCCAGGACTCCATCCTGCAAGAGTAAGGCTCTTATTTAGTTACAAAACAGCTGCTTTTTCACTTTGTCTTGCACACACCCTGCGCTCTCGAACTCAAATTTAGCTTCACCGTCAAGCACGTATGTACCTTTGTCTCTCCCCTTGTTTCCAGCTTACAGACCAACTACACAGAGGACAGCTTGACGTGGGATTTCATGGCCAAGAGGGAGCTGGACGCTCCTGGGGTGGGGGAGGAGCTGCAGTCCGCCAAAGGCCGGGCCTCGGATGTCAACCGAAGAGAGGAGCGCTGCTGCCAGGTCTATGAGGAGGGAGTCAAGAGTCTCAACACTGGTAGGAGCTCACACATACACAGAAAACGCATGCACATGGTAATTTGGGCTGTTTTTCCAAAACGCAAAATCACTTTGCTTTTTGACATTTTACATTTACATACATTTCACTGCTGGCATATTCACTGACAACATCGTGTGCTAATGTAACAGACCACTGCTTTGCTTGTGTGCTTTGTGCTCTAGAGCCCATGTGGACTTGCTACGTGGCCTTCTGTTTAGAAAGGATGAAGAGAAAGACCAACGTCCAAGAGCTGAAGGAAAAGGTGATGGATAATCGCTCAATTTGAAATGAATCCACTTCATTCTCACTATGTCACTGTGACAGTTTGTTTGCTCCCGTACACCAGAAAATGTCAGAGGCTTCAGTGTTTTTGGAGGTGGATGTTTAAAGAGTAAATCCTGACACATGTTAATGTGTTTGTGTCACAGAGGCAGGAGAGGCTGCTGGGAGTGCTGCAACGTGCCCACGACTCCTCGCTGCTGAAAGAGGATTATTATAAGAACTGGGTAAGATAATGTCTTCATTAAATGTGTAACTGGAGTCATGGGGCACTTAAGCCTGTATGGTTCAGGCTTCATTTGAATGATGACTTTCCAGCTGTCTATTCATGCAAACCATGGTTTATTACTTTAGTTCAGTTTGTTTGGCTTTGTGGTGGCACTCTGGTGCAGTTCTTATGGAGCAACAAAGTAACTGTGCCGCACTTAAACAGAGGATATTATAAAGAGGAGAACGATAACATCTGAAGCTGATAGCCAGTAGTTACTAAATCCAAGTATAATAAAATGACATCAAACGGCTGTCTCCAGTGATGTGCAAGATTAAAGACAGTTAATTGTAAAAAAACGTGCACAGACAAGTGGGTGTCTCAGCCAAGCCAAAGAGCTTTTGTACATGCCTTATTTCATGTTGCCCTCCACTCTTGCTCTTTTAAATAAGAGAAAAAAAATCTGTATAAGAATTTTGCATAGAGCACATTTTCACGGTTTCTTGCTGCCAGAGTCTCATGTGAGGATGCCTGGGCATCAAAACCACCAACACTGTTTAGTAAACAAGTTATTTGTGAGCGTAAGTGACTGAATTCCCATTTTAACTCAGCAGTGTGAACCTAAACAAGTCAAATATAGAAATGTAGAACTTTTTACCAACTGTGATTTGAACCAAAGTAAAGAAAGTGAGTATTGTAGCTTAAGAAAGAGTGTGTGGTGACACCATGTAGATCTTAGATCTTGTAGCACTTTGCAGGTATCTGCAGGTAACTTATTCTTTACTAAAGTCTGTATTTATTTACCTGTACGGATGCATGGAAACAACCAACATGATGTCCTCCATGTGACCAGCTCCAGATCCTGCTCTCATCTGGAGATGCTGAGGGAGCGGCCAGCGTTGCCATGGCAGCCACGCAGCGCTATAGCCAGTCGGTGTCAGCGTGGAGCCTGAGTCTGCAGACGCTAATGCAGCTGAGGAGCGGAGACATTAGCAGGCTATTCCAGGATGCTCTCACACACGTTAATTCCAAGGTACACACAGCGCGCGCACACACACACACACACACACCAGTGCTGCTGTATAAGTGGGCCATCTCCTTGGCCCAATTAGTCTCTATTCCATCGTATTAATTTCTTCAAATGGCTCCCCCCGGCCCCTCTATATGTGAGAAAAGACATGTATGGAACTTAATTTAAGCCTTCAGGCATAAGCACAACATATAAAACCAGAGATTAATAATTAGTGTAATTATTTGAAGTCTAATTCATGTTATCTTAGTTTAACATGAAAAGTAAATGTGAGCTAATGAGGTAATCCTTAGAAATCCCCTACAGCACCTCAGATATCTGGGGGGAGTCACAATGTTTTTCTTGAGGATGTAATCACAAATGTAAATAGAAATAGATTAATAAATGCATAATAAATTCATACCAATTTCAATTTCTAAATTTTGTGATGCCCTAACATTTTACCTCTGTCATTGTTGCACAGTACATCACAGTATAATGCTGTTATGACTGAATACAAATGCTTTGGCCCTGCTTCGGGCCCCTATAGTAGTGAGCAGAATAGCTGGTTATTATTGTTGTGGGAGTTTCATAAGACTGTGGCCCTGAGCAGTAGCTGTGTTAGGAGGATTACTACACGCTGCTCATTATGCAGGTCTTTTCTCTCAAGATAAACACTCTCTTTAAGTGTTGGGAAATACTCTAAAACCCCAGGGGTTTGCGTCTGCTATGTTGAACAAAATGCTGCCACATTGCACACCACAGGAGTACAGATAAACTAATGAAGACAAATGTTCATACTCTCATAATCCAGCTTAATGCTGTGTATTTATGCACTTTCTAAAAAAGATATTGACCTTTTGGGAAATGTTTTGCTAGCTCAAACCAGAGTAAGGTGATCAGTCACTCAGATATTACACATTATCACTATTTAGAAAAAAAAAAAAAAAAAAAAAAAAAAAAAAA